>JZKD02S1726936.1:27896-56174 GCA_000966675.3 Picea glauca
TTAGGATATACAATAGTATAATCCATTGACATTCATAACAAATATGCCCATGGAATAATAATTCAAATATTTGGAAATTATCAATTGGGTGAGAAAAGAGTATTTCTATTAAAAAATGATCAACATAAGTGTATAAGTGACAAACTTCCATGTCAACACATCTTAGAACCTAGAAACCAAGTCCCTTCCAGTTGGGCCTCCACCACTTCAATCCTCCACCAAAGGCAAGCTCATATAAAGGAGACAATGAGGTTCTCCATCAAATAAGGAAGAGCTTGGGGGATGAACAATGTATTCAGAATTTCAAGGATAAAGGGATGTGGACTCAATGTGAAGTGAAAATTTATCTAGAGTATCTTTTCTCTCAAAAGTTGAATTCTCTCCTCTTCCACGGTTTGTATATGGATCAATTTATAGCCTTCAAGTGGAATTGAAGGGTTGAGTCAAAAGGTTTCCAGTATATGGAAGGTCAAGGATCATGGATCCTATGATGTGACATGGAAACATAACACAATTTTTAATTTTGAGCACTAAACTCAATGTACGCTAGATGTAATGGTGCAACCTGCGTGTACGCATGCCATCTAACTAGTAGGGCACGTATTTTGGAAAAAATATGATTTTTTGGCTTTGGGAAGTGAAAAATGGGACTTCAAGTATGCATAGGGAAATGGAAATGCCATTCAAGCAGGTTACATGGTGTGAGGAAAAATTTACTATAAAAGATGCCCCCTAATGTGAGAGGTCATAGGAGTATCTATGATGGTTGAAATACATTATAGTTCCTAGAAGTGGAGTAATGGAGACTTAGTTGGACGAGCTAGTTGATCATGAGAATATTACAATTCATAATGATGTTGTACACATGGATGCCAATCTAAATTACACTGCATATTCATGTGGAAATATAACAAATAGTTGTTCATGGCCATGAATAGGCAATACAAAGTAGACACATGCCATAGGTTGTCATAGTCATGAACAAGGCCTAGTGGAAACCAGTCTCAAAATCAATTTGAAGATATATGTATACAATGGAGTATAATTTGATATCCCATGATCACTAAAGTCATATAGGTATTGACCCAATGAACGATAGCAATAGCTCAAAAAAGATGCTACTGTAAACTGATGCTCCATGTCTTCTACACAATCCGCCAAAGGTGCAAGTCTACATCATGTAAATAGAGGAGTTGAGGTCGAACACAATGAGACTTCATTTGATTACCAATCATTAAGGTATACCGTTAACAAATGTGAGACAACCTACTGATAATGAAAGTAGGTATCAAGGCATCGAGTAAATTCTTACAAGTGTGAATAAAGGTGTTGAGGTCGAACACTTGAAGAATCCATCGATCGAGAGACATTGAAGTATTCCCAAATGTCAATGGTGGGAGAACCTACCACTAATGACCCCAATCCTTTAAGTACTCATAGGAATCTAGGCCTCGTTTCCAGAATAGATGAGGTGAAGTCGATGGAAGGAGACCCACTGAAAGGAGAGAATTAAGGCATATTTGATCAGTCATAACTAGGTATAAACCAATAGCTTGATGATTTGGATGAATTCAGACGAAGAGGATGTTCAAAAACCAACGACCCTGTGCATCTTTTACATGCACTAGATGCAATTAGTGCAATAAAAAGACACTCTGAATAGAAGACAATAAGGAATACTGTCAAAAAAGGCGAGGAAACCATCAATAAGGCTAGTGCCATCCAAGAAACGACACGAATCCCAATGTGTGAATATATGTATTTCTGTGAAACACAAGGGAAAATCTCCAATCAATGACCAATGAGGAGATGTCGACTGTTGGGTTCAAGGTTACCTACCCATAATGAGAGTAGGACCAGGGTGCATGGTAGGACTATAGCTTCATGTAACTTTGAGACACATTGAGGCTATGACCAACATGAAATTTCAAGAGTTCTGAGAAATGGCCAACATAGGCTCATAGACATCCTTTGAAAAAGAACATGAGACATATGGAGGACTCCGAAAGCATAAAATTTATGATGAAACTTCGTGATGCAGGAGGCATCGATCAAATTCTCCATAGGTACTGGGAGAATAACCAGTTGGAGGAGTAAACTATAAGTAATGAGCTTAGATTCCTAAGGTCATGGTAAAATGAAACTTTGGATAAAAAGTGGACTCAAAATTTTGTGCTATGTTCAAAGGTGAGACGACTGCTGCCAATATGAGATAATATTCTTTTCCCGCCTATATTTTTTTGTTTTTTCATAGGAAAATGAATGTTATGATATAATGGAGGAAATGAGTGTCGCATGTAAGCAACTAGTTCTGAAAGTAGAACATAACTATTCTAAATGTAAGGAGGTGCATGTGGGGTGTGGACACTCGGGGGGATGTTTCCTTTTAGGGTACAATGTGTTAAGATGCAAAGGATATAAGTAAGGTTCTACTTGGCTAGTGACACAAGTTGCCAAGGAAATAGTATTGTAACAAGAAAGTGAGAACCAGGAATAGGATCAATACTGCAAGAAAGATAATGGAATGCAATTACAACTTAAATCCAAAGAATGTCTTTTTTCATAGATTTAGTCCCCTAGGCCCGAAAAAGTATAAAACAATACCTAGGAGAACTCTTCTAGCCAATGTTGACTAGAGTATTCCTTTCTCAAAATTATTCTACTTGGTCCAAAAAAGGGTTAAACTTACACCAAATAAACGTCCTTTCAAATCCATTTAATGAGTGTGAAAGAGACAAGTTCACTCAAAAATATTTTCACTTTTTTAGAGAGTTGGAAAAGAGATTAACTAAGACTCGGGAATGTTGTTCTAAGAAGCATATCATGGGGGAGGCCAGGGTTTCCGTGCATTACTTCTCTCAAAAGTTAGCAACTCCCAGGTAGCTGACACAAGCTTGGGAGAACCCAAAACTTTCCAAGCCAAGGAGGATAAAATACTTGTGGAGGATCCTTCATCTATGATATCATTCCAATCAAAGGAAACCATCCTAGGACTTGGAGGGAGCATGCTCGAAAAGAGTGGAATGATCCCTTTTTCAGAAGGTACATGACTAGAAATGATAAGGACATGGTCAAAAGATGCATCACCCTCCAAAAGAAGAGTGGGATTGACCGAATATTGCATAGGAAATGTCACTTCCTTAGACTTGTCACTCTCCAATAAAAGATTGGGATCGACTAAATATTTCATCGGCATGATCAAGTTTTCAAATGTTGTTTGAATAGGATGCAAGACAACATGGTCTAGAGATTCATCACCCCAAAAAACAGGAGTGGTTTCGTTCGAAGATTGCATCGAAAATACTACCAGTTGAATAGGATGTGAGACACCATGGTTAAGAGACACATCACTCCCAAAAAAAGGAGTGGTGTCAGCTGAAGATTACATTGACACAACCACTGTATCAACCAAATAAGGATTAGGATGTTGGGAAATGAAATATGACTTAGAACCTGAAGGGATATCAGACAAGGATCGCACTTCTCATACCACTGCAATAACAAGGCACAAACGAGTTAGATGATATCCTTTTCAAATCATACAAAGTAACTTGGGCTTACATCCTATATGTCGAGGCTTCTCAATCATATGAATTTCCCCATCATGAATTGTAGTGGTTTGTGACATGCTCCTAGCATGACTTGTAGAGGCTAGTATCTTGTCTTCAACATGACTTGCATAGGCTTTTGACAAACCTCCAACATGACTAGAAGAGGTTGGTGATGAATGTGCAGTGTGTCTTTCAGTGACTAGAGTTGTGCTCCTAGCATGACATGTAGTGGCTAGTTTCTAGTCTTCAACATGACTTTCATAGGTTGTTGACCTATCTCCAACATGACTAGCATAGGTTGGTGATATAATTCTAGTATGACTCGCAGTGACTAGACTTGTGTTTCCAGCATGACTTGTATTGGTTGGTTGCAACATTTGAGACCAAGGTTATGAGAAAGATTGATTTTGAGAGATTGCGGGTCAGGAAGGGTTTTGGTATACACCATGGCCCTGTCCGACAGGATGGTATCCTCCTTCAAATTGATTCATAAAGGGTTGTAAGGGAATCATCACTAAGGAAGCTGCTTGCAAAGAGAAAGAGACACAACAATGGTTACTTAGGTGAGGATATATGTTTCTCCCATACGAAGGAAATCCATGAAGGGGATTTCCCATACTATAAAACTGACTCCCCTCAGATGAAACACTAGAGGACAAAAGGAGGTCCTCCATGAAAAAAGAGTTTGTAGGAACCATCATAGTATATGAAGGATAGATGGATGGGATGAAAGAAGAATAAATATTGTCCATTTGAGCACTTTCTCCTAGAAAAGTGAAGCTAGGATTGGGTCCATAGAAAGGAGGATTCCAACCTCCAACCATGGGAGTTGGTTGATGGATATGAACCCCACCAAATGAAAAGGGATAAAAAGGAGGCATCATGCCCTCAGACCCAAAACTAGGATTCACATAAGAATATGAGACATAGGATAGAAAGTGCAAAGACATGTCTAGAATACCAAGATAAAAATGATTAGAGGCCCAAGGTATTGGATGAGTATCATGATTCAACGCACCACTTAGAAATACAAAATGATTTGTCCCCATGGAATGAGAAAAGACCATGGGTTGGGTAGTTCCAACTGAGGGGGTCATGGAGCCTCCAGTAATCATAGCAATGAAAAATCACGATGTAATAAAAAATATAAAGGAAAACTAATAATCAAAGAGCATACCAAAGTAAATAAAAAAGGCCAATGCACACAAACATGATATAGTGATTGAAAAGGGGCCTCCCTCACTAGAGTAGGTATGTCTCACCTAAGAGGGGCCTACAAATCCCTTCAAAATATTGGAGGTATAAGAATCTATTGTAAGTGCCCTCATGGGATTAAAAACACAATCAGTCAGATCCCCTTGCAGAGGTAATCCTCCATAAAGGCTTTGTGTTTTCTGACCCTTATCTAACTAGGGTACCTGCATAATAACCCCTTCAAGTAACCTACGTGGCTACCTATGTCAAGCAACTAGAGCCACCACAATATAACCAATGTGCAAGATAGCACTTGTAAGTTTGGTCCACTATATGGGTAGGGTAACAAAGCCTAGAATATTGAAATCACCGCCTCTCATAGAAGTAAAGGTACTAGAAACACCCGCATATATGAATGAAACCATAGAAATATCTATGATGTTAGGAAGGTATTATAGGGTTATCTTTGCAACCAACTTTGTCTAACCTCATGCTTAACTCTGGTGTGAGTGGAGTGTCTTGAAATCACTAATTACACAATGGATTTCACCACTCCCTGGTCAAACACATATGTTTGGATTAATAGCTTTGGAGAATTTTACTCACAAAATCCTATTCCAAGGCCCTATATGCTATGCTTGTTTGTGTACTCTGAAAAATAAAATCGTTTCTAATCAAATTTAATTAATCAACATTACTTTTAATGGCGTTGTTTACTCAAGAGATGTGGTCATGAAAACAATGATGTTATGACTTGGCATATCAAATAAATGAATATGAACATAGTGCTAAGTCTTAATCTTAAATTCTCAAAAGATGGTAAGCTTTTCAAATGCAAATTTCAATGCAACTCTACAATTTCAATAAGATGCAATCTTTCCACATATGTCAAGATCAATTCTAAATAACCAAAAGAGAAAATGTCATAATGAAAAATGAGATTTTTTTTTATGTATTTTTGATATAAAGAAATGAAAATGCAAGGACTGAATATAAGCTTGATATATAGATGCTACTTCAAGCAAAAGAGACAAGCCAAGCAAGATACCAAGAATCAAACATTCATACCAAGATGCAAGGAAAACCAATGAAAAAGATGATAAGAAAGAAAACCGCCAGAAAATTCAACAATAATAAGGTTTCCTATCACTCTGCAAGGACTCCACAATTAGGATAGAGACCCAAGAAGACTCAATAACCATCAATACTCACCCAAAAAACATCAAACTCAGCCAGTAATCCTAAAAAGTTGATGTACACGACTGTTTGAGAAAAAATCGTGTATGTACATGCCCTATAGAAGGACAACTCACGTATGTACGCGTCTGTCAAGGGAAAACCCATGTAAATGTAGTAAAAAACTGTCTGGGCAAGGGTTAATCTAAGAAAATCAGATGCAAAGTAAAAATAGGTTGTCGAGCAATCATACGATAAGGAAACTCAGGCTAACAGAGAGTAAGTCAAGGAGAACAACACTCCAAACCCCAAACAAAAGATCAATCCCCAGTATGGTCTCCAATTCAGTTATGAAGAAAATCACTCTATGGTATGGGGTAAACCACAAAAAATGAAATGACTGCAAAAAACAACTCTAATGACGTTCGATGAAGACCACCGTTGAGAAGGTAAATCAAGTATTTATACCTGCAACTTGTCCTCAACAACCAATATACACAAGCATATGGTGATAATATATGATGTTAGCATATACAATTTCATAATCCATTGACATTCATAGAAAATATGCCGATGGAATAATAATTCAAATATTTTCAAGATATCAATTCGATGATAAAAGAGTATTTCTATTAAAAAATGATCAACAAAAGTGTATAAGTGACAAACTTTCGTATCAACACATCTCATAACTGAGAAACTAATTCCATTCCAGCTGGGCCTCCACCACTTCAATCATACACCAAAGGCAAGATCATATAAAGGAGACAACAAGCTCATATAAAGGAGACAATGAGGTTCTCCATCAAAGAAGGAAGAGCTTGGGGGATGGACAATGTGTTTAGACTTTCAAGGATAAAGGGATCCAGACTCAATGTGAAGAAAAAAATTCTCCAGAGTATCTTTGCTCTCAAAAGTTGAATTCTCTCCTCTTCCATGGTTTGGATATGGATCAATTTATAGCCTTTAAGTGTAACTGAAGGGATGATTCAAAACGTTTCCAGTATATGGAAGGTCAAGGATCATGGATCTCATGCTGTGATATGGAAACCCGACATGATTTTTAATTTTGAGCACCAAACACGATGTACGCAGGCTGTAGTTGTGCAACCTACGTACACACATGTTGTCTAACTGGTAGGGCGCATGTATGTGAAAAAATATGATTTTTGGCTCTGGAAAGTGTAGAAGGGGACTTCAAGTCTAGATAGGAAAATGGAAAGGCCATCCAAGCAAGTTGGATTGGGTGAGGGGAAATTTTCTATAACACAAGGCAAGGCATGACATATCAAGTCGAGGAAAGGAAAGGCATGGCATGGAAAGGTAAGGTATGACATGGAAAGGCAAGGAAAGGCATGACAAGGAATGACATGGAAAATAAAGGGAGTACAATGCATGACATGGAATGGCATGGAAATTCATAGAAATGAAAGGCAAGTCAAGGAATGACATCATAAGGGAAGTGAAGAAAAGGCATTGCAAGGAAAGGCATGGTAAGGCATGGCATGGAAAGGAAAGACATGCCATGGAATGAAATGACAAAGCATGGCATGTCATGGAATGGCATGAAATGTGAAGTAAAGGAAAGGCATGTTATGGCAAGGCAAGGCATGGCATGGAATGTAAAGTTAAAAAAAGGCATGGTATGCCATGGCATGGAAAGACTAGGAAAGGTAAGGATAGAAAAGGTAAGTAAAGGCAAGGTAATGGAACACAAAGAAAGGAAAAGGTAAGTAAAGGCCAGGAAAGCAAGGAAAACAAAGGCAAGATAAGGCTAGGAAATCAAGGAAAGAAAAGGAAAGGTAAGGCAAGGCTATGCATTGATAAAATAATTTGTTGTGGATGCCCCATCCACTTGGCATCTTGCACATTCATACATGGATTTGGCTACCTTGGAATTCACATGTGTAGAGTGGTTGCATGCATGCACATTAATGGAGTGAACATTCCATGTGGACTCTTGACATTTGAATTTGCTTGATGCCTATTTTTGGTGGTGTGTCCCCTTCATGAGAATTATTTGGTGCATATTACTACTATTTTTGGATGAGGGTGAATTGATTTGGAGAGGATAATTTCCACATGTTGTAACATGGTAAACCATGGATTGAGGAGAGATATAACTAATTCATTATTATAATATTTATTTTACTTGTCATGGAGTTAGTTATAAAATAATAATATTTTGCTGTATAAGAGAAGAGACTCACTCTATAAAGAATATTTCTCTCTCTCCAGTGTAAAGGGTGGATAATTTGGGAATTTAGGAGCTCTCGTGTTCGGCTACATTGTAGAACATTTTGGCAAGCTTAATGGATAATTTGAGGTATATTTTCATTTGATGTGAGGCTTTATTATGCACTCATATTTTATGTGTTGATTTTGTATTAAGAAACCCTTGTAACATGTTGTGATTTCCATTATAATGAACCATGCTTCATTTTGGATAGAGTAATGTGAGATTTCAACTCTCTTATTTATATTGTGATTAAGTTAGCCTACATGATTTTTATTATTGGTTCTTGGAAATTAGGATGGGTCTTTAGTCTTTTGTCAAATTTGGGTAATGAGAATCATTAATTGCATATGGATTTAGCACTTAACAATATTTTCCACCATAAGAGATTTGTTAATGTGTAAGACAAGTATTTATAATAACTTTAGAAAAGACAAACTATTCTTACTTAAATAGACTTCATTAAAACTTTAAAAAACAATTAATCAAATTAAATAAATTCATACATTCATACACATAAAATTCATACACTTTGAGATTCATACATTCGTCAACATAAAATGCAGAAACAATAAGATTCATAAGAAATGTACCATGAAATGTGTGTGTGTGTGTATTCATCATCATCTAAATTGTTCATTTTTTACAAAATGACACCTCATGCCCAATATAAAAAATGGCGGCAAGTTCCCTACCATAAAAAAAAAAACCATATGGTGGCCTAAATAAAACATGATAGCCATTGGTCACTCATTGACCACTTCCACCCTCAGGGTCATCATGAAAATTTTTATTTCTTCTTTTTCTCGAAGAATCACCTCGAGTGGTATTAGGCATGGGCATGGTTCGTCGCTCTGGAGACTACAAAAAGAAAAAACAATGATATAAGTTTTTTTCCACAATTAATTAAAAGACTTACAAAATGATACTTTGTAATTCAAATAAGACAACTCACTACAAATGGTACTAATAATTATGAGGGTGTTAACCTCCTCCCTGACCCTAATTCTTAGTGATGCCACCCTGCGTCAGTTACAATGATCAATTAATGAAATTTAAACAAATATGCATAAAATAAATTCCATTCATGATACATAAAATTTTATCATCAATAGATTATCTCACTATGAATATATCGGGCCTCGATGGAGAGTTGCTAATAGGTGGAGTGCTTGGATGTACAATCTGCTCTAAGGCAACCTCTACTATGGCAGCCTCAGTGGATGGTGCAGATGGAAATGGTGGTAGGGGTGGGTGGAATATTTGAACATCCACTGTGGATGGATGCAATGGAAGAGGTGGTGATGATGGGTGGAATACAGGTGCATCCACTGAGGATGCATGGAATAAGAAATATGTTGGGAGTGGGCGACAATGGACCCCCACAAACTGTACAAGTGATGGAATAACACTTGGCTCAAAGAAAAGTAACCCATAAGTTGTGGGTAGGTGTTCAAGGAGTAGAATAGTACTAAAACAAGCATAGGGCTTGTTGTCAACTAACAATGAGGGCGAAGGTATGTTTCCTTCTCTGGGTTATCATTCTATTCATATTTTGTTTGGAAATATGAGTATTTAAAGAAAATATGAGTAAAATTAGATGGATAAACATAAAATATATATTTTTAATAATGATATGTATATTAACAAGGGGGAGCTTAGTATCTCATCTAGCATGCATATGATAATAGGATAGAAATCAATGTCTTTATTTTCAAAATAAAAATATTTGGATGCCCATGGTTGAGGTGTTTCCTTGCAAGGAAATCCCTCAATCCATTTTCATCCATATATTCCAATAATGAGTTATATTCCTATAATGAGGAGGTTATAATTGAAGGGTTAGTGATATAGAATAAACTAGGGAAAACAAAAATATTTTCATTAAAACTCAAAGACATATTTCAAAAATAATGACTTTCTTTTATAAGCTTGTTAGACACAAAAGGAAGGTTGATTATATTTGATTTATTCTCTTCACTTTTATTTTTAATATCAAACTATATTAATAATATCTACTACTTTCCATGTGTTATTAACACACTTCACCTCCTGGGGTCTTGGTTCTAATCCGAATACCTCCTTGTTTGAAGTTATAAGTGTCCCCACTTGTGAAACTAGATTAGGAGAGCAAATAGCAAATGCATTTTCCAAAAATCACTCATCTTGGATAGGTAGGTTACCTTTGTATCCCATGAGATAAGTAGGGATGATGCCACATACAAAATAATCAAGTAATGATGCGTGATTGATTGGACTAGGATAACACCTTATTTATTCCATGCATCAAAAGAAGGTATGCAAACTCTAAAAGGATGTAAGATTGTGGAAAGTGGGTAGCTAAATAGACTAGCCACCTAGTTGGTGCACCTTGTTGTAAGATACTAATGACATTGTTGTATGTAGGCCACTCATTTAAGGTGGTGGTAATCCTAGAGCTTGGATTGAAAATGGACGAAGAGTAAAGATTTGTGCTTCATGTGTAGTAATATTTATTTTCATATCTAGATTGGATATTATATTATTTTTCATCTATCTCAGTAGTTTCTGTGTGGAAAAAATGGAGGAATCAACTTGTAGGTCCATTTTGGTGGCTGGTCCAAATTTGGAAATTTGGGTCCAAAAAATTGTTTAAAATATTTTGCATCCATTTTGAGGCATCAAACGACAATTTTTTATGGTCCAAACCTTTCTATGGAGAACAATTCTATTTTATACACAATGATACCTTTCCAACGATGCATGAATCACCTCAATCAGAGTTTGCATGAGAAATTTATGCCTCTTGCAAGTTGAACTACCGTATTGATCACCATGGCGTGAGTGTATGCCACATCAACCCCCATTACTTAAACATGTGGGGATAGCCACATAGTGGATTTTCTATAAAATTATAAAAGTTCCAATTCGAACCATTAATTAAGGGTTGAGGAAGTCAATACCCTAACCCTAGATGGCTATCGGGCTATGTTAAATACCTAGCCACTAGGAGGAGAATGGGTTACATTCTGTGTTATTGTATTTTGTTCCATAACAAAGAAAAACAACTAGTAGTGGGAAAACTAGAGAGCATAATAGAGGGGGTTAGTGTTTTGTACCAATGCAATAGGACACATGTCTTAGGTATCTCTATAGAGAGTGCCTTCTCATTTGTACTTGCATTAATTCTATACTAGAGAAAAGAGAGTAGATAAACCTCAACTTGCAGTTGGGTTTTCTCCTATAAGAGTTTCCTAGAGAAAATAATTGTTTTATTTTGTGGATGGTGTGTGATTCTATTTTATTCTTCTCTATTTTTCACATTTTATCTATTTCATGCACAAGCCAAAAATCAGTAACTAAATATTTTAGAATATAAATGAATTTAACCTTCATAGTATATATTTCAGTTTTATTTATCAGATATGTTGTGTCAAACTATTCCAGTGGAATATCCACTATAGTTTACAAATCATATTGGTATTAGAACAAGTTTTTTTTTTCGCGATATTTGTGGGAATTTGTAGGATCCAGGAATCAACTTAAAGAGAAGTCATAGAAACCCTATCCATGGCAGATGGGTCTATTCATAAAAACCCTTGAGATATAGAAGATGATGTATTTGAGAGGTTAGAAGCATAGGTTGCCAATATAAACCACAATATGAACCTCATCATGGAGGATCTAACAAGAAAGCTCAAAGTGTTTGAAGATTATGGAGGATATAACTCAGAGATCAAATTCAAGGGGAAATTGAGAGATAATGAAGACTGATGAAAGGAGTCACAGAAATAACCTGAGAAAGAGCATTTGATTTTGAGAGTTGTTAACCCTTCACAGTCCCTATTAAAGATGGAAGATAAATGGACATAAAGCCATACCAAGGTGATATCAATACATTAAAAATGAATCATTGGTTGCAACAACTAGAAATTTATTTTATCATTCACAATATAGATGAAGAGAAAAATATTTCATTTTCCAGATTGAAGTTAGAGGGCCATGATTTAACCTAATGGGAGAGCCATAAAAAACACTTAGGATGGAAGGTGATCCTATAGTAACTAGGTGGGAGGAATTCAAAACCCTCATAAGGTCCCAATTCTACCCTATCAAGTATGTAGAGGACCAATGGATCAGATGGCACTAGTTCAAGAAGAGGCAAGGTCAGGGTGTACATGAGTACACGATGGAGTTAAAAAATATGGCCACAATGTTGGGTATCTCTCCCAAGAAACTACATGTTATGACCCAAAGGGGGAATATATAGGATAAATGTATATGATATGACCCCAAGGGTAAAAGTATATGGGCCTAAATGTACATGTAATGTTTAAATATATATGTAACAGGGTTGGCCTAGTAGTAAAGGGGCCTCATGTGCAAGTGTGAATAGGTATATATAGAGATCATGTATTCATTATTGGAGGACATGTAACTTGTGATGTATGAATTATTTGGTTATGTCGAGGAGGTTATCCTATTCTTTAAGGATTTATTGTGTAACTTATCTATCTTGGAGTTGTGATCCACACTCACATTCTATACATGGTGTGTACTTCTGTTATCTTATGATATTTTTAAGCATCTGGATAATTACACCAGATATACTCCTCACTTATATGGGGGGTGTACAAAGTCATCTATGAAAGAAAGTGATGATTTTCAAGCCAAGGAAAATAGACAAGGCATGTATATAGGAACAATATTTGGAAAACATAGGCCACAAGAAAGGGAAGCCAAGTGGTTCTAAGAAGAAATAGAATTCTAGGAAGCTTCCAAGGAGGGGAAGAAGAAGTGGAAAGGGGGGAAATATAAGAAGAAAAAAACCACTATGCATCAATGCATATATCTCAACAACCATTGCAATAATTGCAACATTGATGGCCAAATCAAGGAAAAGTGTTGGAAACTACATCTAAAGTTGAACTCGAAGAACCACAAGAAGGATGGAAATAAAAAAAACCTTCGAGCGATAGATTCGAGAAATCAGGTTGAAAGTAGCTCTGATGTGGATGGAAAAATTGTCTACACATTTGTGTAGAAGGAGGTGAATCTAAGTATTCTTCATCACCAAGAAGAGAAGGATATCACCAAGACCTTCCACACCAAGATTCAGGTCAAGAATACCAAGGTGGATGTTATGTTCAACTCTAGTTCATAGGCTAATGTTAGAGAAATAGACTTAGTCAATAAGATTGGGTTGCAGGTTCACAATCATCCTAGCCCCTATCCATTGGAATGGGTAATGAAGGATGAAAATATGAAGGTAACAAAGCAGTGCAAGATTTTTTTTTTTTTAGATAAATATCACTGACTTGTAGGATTGGCCTGTGGTTGAGATGCCACGACCCGGGGACATCTAAGCCGTAAAAATCACCTAATGATTTCACTTGGCCTAGACTACACCAACCCTTAACATGGTTGGATTTGAGGTGTCCCCAGAGGTTTTGAACCGGTCACTTCACTTACAGAGTGCCTTAACAACGCAATCCCTCTTCGACTTCTCTACACCACGGGGACCAAAGTAGTGCAAGATTAAATTTGTTGTAGGTGTTGATTTTATAGATGAAGTAGAATTGGATGTAGTACCACTGGAAGATGCAGTGTGGTGTTTGGAAGCTCCGACATGTATATGAGGGATGTTATCTTCATGCAGAGAGCCAAACCATACCACCTCATCAAGGAAGAGAAATCATTTATCATCAATGCGCGTAAAGGAAAATAAAGAATTTCATTGGTTAGTACTAGTCAAGCCAAGAAATTGATTGGTTCTAGAAAGAAATACATTTTACTTTTTCTAAAATAGAATAATTATGGTGAAGAGTTATTTAAATTAAGGACGTCCATGGAAAGATGTATTAAGGAGAAAAAAAATGAATTGGAGGAGTTACTAAAGCAATACAAGGGAGTGTTCCAGGATCCTAAAGGGACACCACCTAAGAGGGAAGTGGAACATGAAATCCAATTATTGCTAGAATCTCCCTCGTTGAATATTGGATTGTATATATAGTTTGTTCTGAAAGAAAGCAACGTAAAGAAGCAGTTGTAGAAATTGTTGGAGTAGGGTGTAATTCGACGAAGTACCTCACCTTGTGGGTTACCCATCATAATTGTGCCCAAGAAGGATGGGACTTGGAGAATGTGTATCTATTACAAAGAATTGAACAAGTTTAGACTAAAGAATCAATACACTCTACCTAGGATCGATAATCTATTGGAAAATTTGCAACATGCCAAGTACTTCACTAAGATGGATTTGAAATCAAGATATCACTAGGTATGATTCAAAGAAGAAGATACATGGAAGACTGCCTTCAAGATAAGGAAATGTTTGTATGATTTGTTGGTTATCCATTTGGTTTATGCAATGCACCAACTATATTTATGCCGAAAGGCATATACCTATTGGAGATGGGCACAATTAATCACCTTTTAATCTAAAATTCTAATCTGATGGCTAACAATTGAAATCATTGGAATATTCTTAGTCATCCTCCCAAATCAATGAATGTGATTTACTCTTCATAACTTCCTTGTATTTTTGAATGCATCAGTTAACCTGTTTACTTTTTAACATTTACCTAATCATATTAAGAAATTACTGTACCACCACATGATTGCCACATTTAATTGATTAACCTTTGGAATTACCACATTTAAGATTAACTTTTGGATTTCCTCATCTCTATGTGCGTTTTAGCTGTCCATGCATTTCAATTCACCAGACTAACTTTCAGCGTTCACCAGCCGCAACACCTTTCGGCGTTCACCAGCCGCAACACCAATGACTTTGCGGCTGTGCTAGTTATGACACTAATGAATGATTTTTTACTCCCTTATCTAGATTCATTTGTTATCCTCTATTTGGGTGATATACTAGTTTATAGTGCTACCTGGGAGGAACACATATCGCATCTTATGCAGGTGTTAGAGACCATTAAGAAGAACGAACTACTGACCAATATAAAGAAATGTGAGTTTTCACAATAGTCTTTGGTGTATATGGGGTATGTGATCAATGGAGGTGAGATCAAGATAGATCATGATAAGATGGAGGCCATTATGAAATGACTAGTTCTTACGAATTGCACATAAGTTAGGATATTTGTTGGGGTATCAGAGTACTTTAAAAATTTCATAGCTTCATTTTCAAAAATAGCTTCACCATCCATGCAATAACAACATGCATTAATATTTTCTAGTGGGTATGCCATGGGAGTAGTCCTCATGTAGGGAGAAAGACTTGTCTACTATCATTCTGAAGTATTTCATGGGGAAGTCCTTAACTACCCTACATATGACAAGGAGCTATATTCCTTGGTACAAGTTGTCAAAAAGTGGAAGCACTATCTGATGGTAAAGGAGACCATCATTGACACAAATCACCATCCACTCTAGTATTTTCAAGCATAGAGTAAGCTACAACAAACCATACACTACAAATGGATGGGGGTTTTACAAAAAATTCATCTAGTCATCAACTATAATAAGGGAAACACAAATAACTTGGAAAAAATGCTCTCAAGGACACCCACATATAATATTAAATCTTTGGGAACTCTTATGCACATGAATCATTTTACCCATGATGCATATAAAGAGGAATACATAGAAGATGAAACTAGACCTTGATTATCTTCCTGATTCATATGTAGGTATGCCTATCTCCCTTCTATCGGTAGTTCAGGGGGGGGACCTACCCCTTGAATGGGAGGCATGGGGGCTAGTGGCCCCCAAAGGATGTTTTTGGGAAAATTTCCTTGTAAAATATTGTAATTTTGTAGTCAATCTAGATTATTCATTATAAGGTCACAAATTTGACGACAAAAGTTATGTTAGGGTTTTTCCCCAAAAAAGGAAACCTGTTTTTGTATGAGGGCATTGTATTTTGACTGTGTATGTGTGGGAATAGTGTATTTTGAGAGAGGATATTGTGAGAGAAAGAAGATGAAGTTACAATGAGTGTGATGTAGGTTGTATCCCTTCATTTGCTAGATAATAAAAAGGATGGTACTGGAAATTTATCTGGTGGACATAGCCCACACTGGGTGAACCATGTATATCTGTGTCTCTATTGTATTGTGTATCTTCTATGTTTTATTTTCGCATCTGTTTCTTTCCATCATTCATTTTTTCCACTGATTTGCAAAACTAGGGGTTAAAGTACCCTTTTTAAACTTGACTCTATGCATCTGCGAGTTTCCTTAAGGAGACCCGTAGATGTTCACCACTGGTAGAAGCACTAGTCACAGATATCCACAACTATCACAACTAAAGCATGAATATGCCCAAAGTTAAGTTGGAAAAATTAATACTAACTTGTGGTATCTTTGAACTTGGGCATAATTTCTATCCATTAGAGGGAATGTGAAGATGAGGAGGTTGATCGTGTGGTCTTTGATGATGATGACACCAAAAAATAACTTAGAGAGTGTGGCCTATATAAATTCTTTCAAATTGGTGGGATGAGATCACAAAGGAGATTGCTAAATCTCCTTATCAACTACTAACACCTAGATGTTGACACCTTCATTCTTGGAGGGAAATCATTGATGAGAACTATAGAGGAAATATATTTCATCATAGGTTTATCTCATAGAGGGGAAGTGCCTAAATTCCAAGCCCATGGTGGAGGTGGCTAGACCATCAACAATTACATCAATGGGTATTGTGATGACAAAATGGAGAAGAGTGGTTCTTAGGTATCGAACATACATATTAGCAACCTCAGTCTCCGAGTCATTTTATGCACCATGGTCCACATTGTAGGGTCCAACTCCTTGCATTTGGATTATTGAGCCCAAATGCAGCATGGGGTTGAATGCTTGAGGTCAACCATGTTCGACTAGAGTACTTGCATGTTGAATTGCATGAAATATCATCTCATTGACTGCAAATTGAGGAAGACTAACAAATTTGGATTTGGTAGTGTTTTGTGCACATTTTTCTTTGAGAGAGTTCCAATGATGAACCCCAGGACCTTTCTGTGAGGACATCTATGAACATGGCCTGCCATGGTTCATAGCTCTCCTCCTTTGACATCAATGAAAAAGGGTATATCTCTTTGGGATTTCTCCCCCTGACTGAACTATCCCTGAGGTTGCTCCCCATGCATCTGATGAATCTCTCCTCCTAGAATCATATCTCTATAACCAATCAAGGAAAAAATAATAACTCCCCCTCTGGGTATATATGCCCCCTTATTCTATACAAGATTCTAGGTAATCTCTCTGAATAATATGATACCACTGTATTCTTCTTCTGCTGCGAATGCTACTTCTCTACCAAAACAATGATCATCTGCTCAACAATTCCGGATCAAGAATACCATGATCTTCTATTCCTTTGACGATACTTGGATCTATCCATGAATCAACCATCTAAACTCATGCCATACCATACATCAACTGTATTAGAATCATACATAATATCTCATGCATCAACCATGAAGCAAAGGATATGTCAACAATGAGTAGTGAATCAGGAACAAACCATCAACCATGTACATCCTATTCCATACCATGCACATCAACCATGTACATCAACACCATAGAATATATCATAAGATATCATCACTGAAGTGTATTAACCATGTTCCAAATGTGTATCAAGATCATTAATAACATTATCAACCACACAACATGCCAACCATGTGCTTTAAACACGTGTCAAATCACTCATGATATTTCTCTATCATAAACCAATTTCCAAAAACCATATGCCAAGAAACCTGTCTCAACCATCAAGCATAAATCGTGCACCATAAGTGTATTAACCATGCACCACCACTTGTACCATATAAATTTCATTAACCATGCATCAAACCTCAACAAGATGAACTACAATAAAGATATCCATACACATATGCCACATCATCCATAAACCATGTTCTAATGATACTACTAGAAAGTGCCTCTAACAAACAACCAAGTCTGTTCCAATCATGCATCAACTGTAGATCAATCTGTGGCTCATAAATAAAGTACAACATCACCACCTCATCAACTCATCAACTACATGTCCAAATATGTAGCTCAACCATATGCCAAATACATACACCAAGGCATCCAATAAAGATTGTAATACCCCTAGGCCAATTCCCAATGTAAATATCAATATAATTGTACTTTACTTATAATATGGTGAGGTGAAGTAACAAGTTGTTGATTTGGTTATACATGCATTAATTTAGTGCACGAGGATCTCACATCAAAGGAGTGAGCACAGTTGTAACATGATATAGTGCACAATCGAATGTTTGGCACGCTTCTATGTAAGTAAACAAGAATGGTGCATTGAAAGTAAAAAAACTTAATGAATGCAACATGAGCAAGTGTTAATAGAAGGATGTCACGCTAAAGGAATAGGTTTGCAAATTTAGAATCAACTTGCATTGGTTTAGTGCACATGTTTTTGAAGGGAAGAGAAGCCTTTTGTTTATCACTCATGATGTAACATGTACCTGTGAAGGGGCGTGGGGTTGGTGCACTGAGGAAAGAGTGCGCAAAACCTAGAAGTTATGTGCACACTGGTTTTAAGTGCATAAAATTTTTATTTAGAGGATGGTGAGCCTGTATGCAAAATATCAATAATTTTGTACTGATATGTAAATTTAATCACATGAAAATTAATGAAAATACATCCCTACGACAGATCGACCAGGTAAAAGAGTTCGAGGGGATTAAACTTCATTGGTTGAGGTTAAGGGGGCTAGGTTAAAGGGTATGTTACACATTATTTTGGTCACCCCAGTGATCCATTGACAACATGTGTTCATGTTCCCAAAAAATCCTTTATTCACGAGGAGAGTGAATGACTTTCTCCTATCAAAAACCCCATTAAGGAAGGTCGTCACAGGATGCACCATACCCAGGGTGCAACGATACCTGATCTTCACTCCCTGCACTAAAGATGGGATGTGACATCTCTCCAGGATGCTCTACAACTATGGTGCGACGATGTCAAAATACTAATAAAAGGTCGAGTTTCAGGAAAGTTCTAGAAGGGGATCTTCTAGAAGGTGAGTTGGCATCCATATGGTTGGGATATTACTCGCTTCTCTAATTTGGTGGGATCATCCTAATCTCTTCAACCATATCTCTCTCCCTTATATAAAGAGGGATTTCTCATGGAAAAGGATAAGGTTAATGAAGGTTGATTCGAGCAAGATTAATATTGAATAGGCTAAGAATTGGATGAGGAATTCTACTTTAGTTCATACTTGAGGGCTTCATTTTAGTTCATCAAGTAATTGTGGATTTTATTCATTCAAGGTTGGAGCAACTGTGTGTGTTGGAGAAAAGGGTCATCAAGAGGGGACCTTGCAACATCAAGTCTTTGGTTTTAATATCCACTTTCACTTTAAATATAATACAATGATATGTTTCTTTCCCATAAAACTTGTCTTGTTTTATTTTATGATTCCTTAATCGCATGCATAAGTTCTTGTTGAGTATATTGGATTGCTTTCACTTTGGTTGGATTATGTTCCCTTGCAGATTCAATATCATAGGAGAACCAAAGTGGATCTAGGATGACAATGGCAGGGGGAAGCGAAATTTAAATGGTATGTTGTCTATCTCTTGTTAACTAGTAAACTCAATATTTAGAGCTTAGGGAAAGCGTCATATCCTGTTATGTTTTGTTCCAGACATAGGTGGATATAGGAATATTTGTTTATGTACACATTTACCGATAAGTCCCATACCAAAATTGACGACCATATTGGGGATACGACCTCCTTTTGATTTTTTGCTTCCCATTTTCCTTTAGCCTGCCTTCCTGTGATAAATTTCACTTTCTAAGTCTGTGGGTGATCCATATGGACTCCCTGGGTTTGGAAGTTCATTTAGATTTTTTGTCTTTCTCCCTTTTTTTCTTCATTTACAGAGATCATCGCACTGCACCATATCGGGATCCCACGACGACCCTTAAGCGTCGCATCCTTGTTGAGGAATCCAATGCAACAACTTCACATTGTGCTTTTCTAGTAGCCTACGACGACCTTTTCTCATCGCACTGTGTCCCATACCCAGCCTGCAACGACTCCTATATATTTTGTTGGAGTGAGTCAATTTGTCCTTTTTCTCCTAGTTTTGCCTTAGTTTCCTGGGGTGAAATTCGTATGCTAGTGTTTGGTTTATATCTGAGTTTAAATATTGCTCTTGATTGGTTTTTAGTGATTGAAATTCTGTCTTAGCATTTTTGCAAGTTTTTTCATGTGATCATTGTTGCAAGGATATAATCTCAGATCTTGATTTGGGTGCTTGTTTGACAAAGAGTATATGGTTTGCATGAAGTTTTGGATTCATTTTATTTTTCAAATTGTTTGTTGATTAAGAAACACATTTTTCTTACATATGTCAAAAGGTTGTCTTGTCTTTTTCATTTTTGTCTATATTACGAATTTGATTTGGGAATTGTGTTGAGAATGTCTTGATTTTCTGGGATTACCTTTTTATTTTCATCACCACATTTCTGATTTTGTTTTGAAAAGGAAGAACTGAATTTGTTTATTCTTTTTAGTAATCTTTTAGAAGAAAATTGTTACATTCGAAATATTGGTTAAAGAGAAGAATTGGAAAATTTTGTAGTTCATGGTTATTTGGAATTGTATTCATTCAGAATTAAGGAATTGCAATTTGTATCTTTTTGTACTTCAAAAGAATACCTTCTCCCTACTGTAATTAGAGTTCATTGAATTGAAAAGTTGCAAATTCATCTCTTTTTTCATTTTATTGGGTCAAGGTCACAACATCATCAGTTTCATCTTCATCTCCATTTTGAGTAAACAACAACCTCTAAAACACAACATAAATTTAAAATTTATTATTGACTTTTATTTTCTAGGGATATTTTTCACCAACATTATCTAGGATAATTCTTTGGAATAGGTTGTAAGGCACACTCTCCAAGGCATCAAAGCACACAATAGTATCTTGTGATAGGGATAGTTCAAATCCAATTGCTACATTTTGTCCTGGGAGGCCCTTCTCACACAACGGTCAAATCTGAGGTCGCATTGAGACTGGCAGAGTTACTCACCCTAGTTTGTTGGTCTTGGTGTATAGATTTCACATATTATTGGGGATCACTTGAAGGTATACCCACAATTATGAGTGGAATCCTTTTGTGTTGATTTCGGGCTAGATACCCTGCCTTTGCGCATGGATCGGACTGTCGACTCTTTCCCCAGGCATCATTGTTGTAGTTGGTAACCTTAGTAGCCTATCTCTTTAGGGTATTTACACGAGGTGACTATGGAAGGGCAAGTCTTCACGGTACCTGGAATCGACGTTGGCCAAAATCACTCGGGCTCCTTAGAGGGTATACCCACGATTATGTGTGGGAGCTTACACCAGGGTGCAAGTCCGTTAAGAAGGTTGTCAATGTAACTTTTCCACCTACTTATCCTAGCCCCTTCTTATCTTGATTTCACGACATTGTATTTTATCACCAACTAGTGACTTTGAAACAAGAAGGTTTGTTTTATTGGTTTGATTCTTAGATTTTATTAGTGAGTGTTGTTTTATTTTCTCTAGTTGGCCATATAATTTTTCCGTTCTTTATTTGGTTCAGCCAACATCAGCCTTCCCCATTCAAGTAGGATGAAAGGGATACCCCCAGAACATTTGAAAGGTTACCAACCTTTGCTTCCTAACTCACTATAAGGCTCTCCTGAGGGAGTAGTCAACAACAGAGTAGCTTTTGAAGTTGGAAACACACACTCTTTGGAGGAATTTTGAATTGTTTCAGATTTCTTAGAAGCATTCTGACTTCCCCCAAACTCAGCTATGAGTGTTCTACAAAATCCACGTATGCTTTGGATGAACTTGTCTGGAGAAATTGTTGTTGTTGATAATAATGAAGTACCTATCGGACCTAACGCAGGATATGGATTAGAGGATCCACTTTTTAAAAGTGAATCATTTAGGACACTGGTTCACATTGTTGGAATTTCTAATCCTAGTTCTGTCCCTTTGACAGTATGTGACCTTTACGACAACATAGGAGTGAGTCTCGATAAACCTATGCAATCACAAATTCTTGAGGTATCCATTACCTGTATGGTACCTTTAGACCATTTCACTGGTACTACCAGTAGTGTCACCACCATTTCAGACCAATTATTGGTTGGTTCTCACTCGATTCTTCCTCTCCAGATGGCCCATTCTATTATGGCCCCACGAGCTACCATGATTTCTACTGGGAATGTGGTAGTCACCCAATCTCCTATTGGGACACCACTTCCACCTAGACCAAATCCATCACTTCCCTCTAGGTGTATANATAGATCATGATAAGATGGAGGCCATTATGAAATGACTAGTTCTTACGAATTGCACATAAGTTAGGATATTTGTTGGGGTATCAGAGTACTTTAAAAATTTCATAGCTTCATTTTCAAAAATAGCTTCACCATCCATGCAATAACAACATGCATTAATATTTTCTAGTGGGTATGCCATGGGAGTAGTCCTCATGTAGGGAGAAAGACTTGTCTACTATCATTCTGAAGTATTTCATGGGGAAGTCCTTAACTACCCTACATATGACAAGGAGCTATATTCCTTGGTACAAGTTGTCAAAAAGTGGAAGCACTATCTGATGGTAAAGGAGACCATCATTGACACAAATCACCATCCACTCTAGTATTTTCAAGCATAGAGTAAGCTACAACAAACCATACACTACAAATGGATGGGGGTTTTACAAAAAATTCATCTAGTCATCAACTATAATAAGGGAAACACAAATAACTTGGAAAAAATGCTCTCAAGGACACCCACATATAATATTAAATCTTTGGGAACTCTTATGCACATGAATCATTTTACCCATGATGCATATAAAGAGGAATACATAGAAGATGAAACTAGACCTTGATTATCTTCCTGATTCATATGTAGGTATGCCTATCTCCCTTCTATCGGTAGTTCAGGGGGGGGACCTACCCCTTGAATGGGAGGCATGGGGGCTAGTGGCCCCCAAAGGATGTTTTTGGGAAAATTTCCTTGTAAAATATTGTAATTTTGTAGTCAATCTAGATTATTCATTATAAGGTCACAAATTTGACGACAAAAGTTATGTTAGGGTTTTTCCCCAAAAAAGGAAACCTGTTTTTGTATGAGGGCATTGTATTTTGACTGTGTATGTGTGGGAATAGTGTATTTTGAGAGAGGATATTGTGAGAGAAAGAAGATGAAGTTACAATGAGTGTGATGTAGGTTGTATCCCTTCATTTGCTAGATAATAAAAAGGATGGTACTGGAAATTTATCTGGTGGACATAGCCCACACTGGGTGAACCATGTATATCTGTGTCTCTATTGTATTGTGTATCTTCTATGTTTTATTTTCGCATCTGTTTCTTTCCATCATTCATTTTTTCCACTGATTTGCAAAACTAGGGGTTAAAGTACCCTTTTTAAACTTGACTCTATGCATCTGCGAGTTTCCTTAAGGAGACCCGTAGATGTTCACCACTGGTAGAAGCACTAGTCACAGATATCCACAACTATCACAACTAAAGCATGAATATGCCCAAAGTTAAGTTGGAAAAATTAATACTAACTTGTGGTATCTTTGAACTTGGGCATAATTTCTATCCATTAGAGGGAATGTGAAGATGAGGAGGTTGATCGTGTGGTCTTTGATGATGATGACACCAAAAAATAACTTAGAGAGTGTGGCCTATATAAATTCTTTCAAATTGGTGGGATGAGATCACAAAGGAGATTGCTAAATCTCCTTATCAACTACTAACACCTAGATGTTGACACCTTCATTCTTGGAGGGAAATCATTGATGAGAACTATAGAGGAAATATATTTCATCATAGGTTTATCTCATAGAGGGGAAGTGCCTAAATTCCAAGCCCATGGTGGAGGTGGCTAGACCATCAACAATTACATCAATGGGTATTGTGATGACAAAATGGAGAAGAGTGGTTCTTAGGTATCGAACATACATATTAGCAACCTCAGTCTCCGAGTCATTTTATGCACCATGGTCCACATTGTAGGGTCCAACTCCTTGCATTTGGCTTCTTGAGCCCAAATGCAGCATGGGGTTGAATGCTTGAGGTCAACCATGTTCGACTAGAGTAATTGCATGTTGAATTGCATGAAATATCATCTCATTGACTGAAAATTGAGGAAGACTAACAAATTCGGATTTGGTAGTGTTTTGTGCACATTTTTCTTTGAGAGAGTTCCAATGATGAACCCCAGGACCTTTCTGTGAGGACATCTATGAACATGGCCTGCCATGGTTCATATCTCTCCTCCTTTCACATCAATGAAAAAGGGTATATCTCTTTGGGATTTGTCCCCCTGACTGAACTGTCCCTGAGGTTGCTCCCCATGCATCTGATGAATCTCTCCTCCTAGAATCATATCTCTGTAACCAATCAAGGAAAAAATAATAACTCCCCCTCTGGGTATATATTCCCCCTTATTCTATACAAGATTCTAGGTAATCTCTCTGAATAATATGATACCACTATATTCTTCTTCTGCTACGAATGCTACTTCTCTACCAAAACAATGATCATCTGCTCAACAATTCCGGATCAAGAATACCATGATCTTCTATTCCTTTGACGATACTTGGATCTATCCATGAATCAACCATCTNCGGACCTAACGCAGGATATGGATTAGAGGATCCACTTTTTAAAAGTGAATCATTTAGGACACTGGTTCACATTGTTGGAATTTCTAATCCTAGTTCTGTCCCTTTGACAGTATGTGACCTTTACGACAACATAGGAGTGAGTCTCGATAAACCTATGCAATCACAAATTCTTGAGGTATCCATTACCTGTATGGTACCTTTAGACCATTTCACTGGTACTACCAGTAGTGTCACCACCATTTCAGACCAATTATTGGTTGGTTCTCACTCGATTCTTCCTCTCCAGATGGCCCATTCTATTATGGCCCCACGAGCTACCATGATTTCTACTGGGAATGTGGTAGTCACCCAATCTCCTATTGGGACACCACTTCCACCTAGACCAAATCCATCACTTCCCTCTAGGTGTATAACTATGAATACTTCAATTTCTATCCCTACCCAGGTTCCATTTGGAGGTTTTGGACTTTTTGTTCCTCCTGGGTATAATGTGGCAAGTCAGTTTGTTCCTACACTTGCCTAGATTCTCTTCGGAGGGTCTTATGTTCCTCCTCCACATTTGTTAGGAGGATCTCACCATCCTGGTCCTAGTGGCTCCAATCCAGTTGGAGGCACCAGTCATTCCATCACTTCTGGTTTCCATATTTCTATTAGAGGTCAACCTCAAGCTAGGGGGAAACCTCCATTTGGGGGGAAACCTCAGATTCGGGAACAACCTCAACTTGGGGGGAAACCTCAAGTTGGAGTCCATAATCCAATTTATCGACAAAACGCACTTGCGTTACAAAATCAACCTTGGAATCTTCCTTTCCAAGGAAATCTACAACCGTCTGGGGGGAAACATCATCAAGTCAATTATTTTGTTCCCCCTAACCTCAGACAACCGTATACAGTCTCTTTGAATCCCACTTGGAGTCAAAACTTTCAATCTAATGTTCCTTTCCAAGGGATCATCGCTAATCAACCCAACCCTATGGGATATATGCCTCAAAATCCTCCACCACCGAATCTGTCAGGACTGTCTAATTATTTGCAGACTGCTTATGGTCCTACTAGTATACTTATGGGGCTTCCCCCTCAAAACTTCCAATTTCCTCAAGTGAACCGACAATTTCCTTTTCTAACCACTTTGGATTTACCTGATTTGTATAGGATTTTGAATGATCCTATCTTACATTCTCCTTATTTTCCCGTCATACCGGCCAAGTTACCATCCGACATTCCTAAATTTGATGGTCGAGCAGGAGAAGATCCAAATAATCATGTTATGAATTTTCATCTATGGTGTTCATCCAACTCCTTGATGGATGACTCCATCAGATTATGACTTTTCCAATGAACTCTCACGAGTTCAGCAACATAATGGTACATCAAGTTACCACGAGGATTCTTCAAAAATTTTAACACCCTAGCCATGGCCTTTTTGACACATTACCATTTTCCAATTCAATATGAGATAGGAAACAAAATTTTGAGTTCTATTAAACAATTCTAGTCCACTCATATTTCTGATCACATCCATGAGTGGAGGAGGAGAAGATGCTTGATCAAAGTTCCTCTTCCTGATCAACTATTGGCTGAGTGGTTTACCAAATCACTCATTGGACATATCGCTCATGATGTCGCCATGGGTGGTGTTGTCACTGAATAGAAAGCGATTATTCGTGCTCAGTGTCTATATCTCATTTATTCACAAACGGGAACACTTTACGATTTGATCCTTGATGCTCCTCGTCCTTCCACAAACCATACCCCAACACCTCCAAAAACGTCTCATGCTGTTGATGGTGTGATCGACACCTTTCATGCTGAATCTCAGTCTGCACACTTTGGTCATGCCAATCCCAAGTCTAATAGTTCTAATGTACAAAATACTCTTACTCCTACTCCTTCCACCGGTAACTGCTGAAGTTAATTCTATTCAATCTGCACCTACTGGAAAAAACAAAAATAAAAGGAAAGGGAAGGGTAAGAACAAGGAGGACAAGAATAATAATCCACAATCTGATAAAGCCAAAATGAAAACCGTTGATGAGAAAGATAAACGTAAACCTCGTTAACACTGCCTGATTTGTGGTGATGATCATTACACAAAATATTGTCCGAGACATGATGAGGTTACTAAGTTCCTCCAAGGGACCGAGAAACCTTCTACACCTGTCATTTTGTCACAAATGTTCCCTTCTTATTAGCAAGACCAATTGGTCATTCATGACCAAGATTCTCCTTCCACATCATCTTATGTTCTTATGTGTATTGGTGACTCTAAAAAGAACAAAGTTTCAATCGCAACTCGAGCCAAAGATTACTCTCAGTCAAAAGATAAAGTTGATGATATACCACCTTCATTGGTTCAACCTTCTCCTCCAACTTCAAATCCAAATGATCCTCTTCATCTCGAAAGACTGGGTCTCGATATAGTTTATCACCCTCCTCCCATGGTCGTTGTTCAAAAGTCTGCATTCAATCCTCATGCACGTACTGCCCAAAACTACAACATTGTAGAACACCTTGCACAAGCACCCTCTACGATGTCAACTCTCAAAGTCCTTCAAAGTTGTCCTGCTCAACGAAAGGCACTGTTTAAGGCCATTGGTGGAATTGATCCCACAGATACTAATTTAATAATATTTGACTTGGAATACCACATTCCAAGGCTTCCTCCTTAGTTAGCATTTCAAATCCAAGTTGTTGTTGAAAACAAGAATATTCGATAGAACTGCTATCGACAAAGGAGCCTCAACTTGCGTTATGTCCATTACTTTTTGGAAAGCTATTGGCTCTCCTTCCCTCACTGAATCACACAATACACTTAATGCCTTCAATGGTATAGGTTTTAAACCTTATGGTGTTCTTTCATCATTGTCTGTTACATTGGAAGGTAAATCGGTCAATGTCAAGGTTGAGGTCTTCGATGCACCTCTTGATTATAACATTTAACTTGGCCATAGTTGGATTGATTCCATGCATGCAATTGTGTCAACCATTTTCTATGTGTTACGATTCCCGCACCAAGGAAATTTCATTACTGTTGACCAACTAGCCTTCTTTAATTCTGATTCCCATACTGGCAACATTCCTTTTATCTCAAAGAAACCTCCTGGTTGCAAGAATGTCAGAGTGGATCTTCTAAAAGAATCAACTTTGATGTGTACATTTCCAATCCCACCACCCAATATTCCCCCTCCTTTTATTGACTCTATTAACATGATATCCACCACCATTTGTGAAACCCATGAGTCATATGACCCATGGGTAGTACCTAACCCTAGTGACTACCTTCATGATGACGAAAAGATGCCTTTAAGTATGGTAAAATATGCTTATCATGTTATTCAATCGGCAAGCCCCACTCCCCCTTATCTTTGTGATTCATCTCCTGACCCATTCCACATGATCTTTCCTACTAATGAGATGATCATGTCAGTCATGTCTATGGAAGACACTCCATGGGATGATGGGAATCATTGCTCCATTCTCTTTCTAGAACGTGATACCATAG
>JZKD02S1726936.1:79283-92954 GCA_000966675.3 Picea glauca
GAGCAATAAAATAAAACAAATGCAGAAACAAAACACAGAAGACACACAATACAAGAGAGACACAGATTTACGTGGTTCACCCAGTGTGGGCTACGTCCACCAGTGAAATTTCCAGGTCCTTCCTTTATTATTATCCAGCAAATGAAGGGATACAACCTACAGAAAAACTTGCTGTAACTTCCTCTTCTTTCTCTCACAGTCTCCTCTCTCAGAATACAATATTCTCCATAAATCATAACCGCGATACATTTCCCTCATAAAAGAGGGTTTCCTTTTAGGGAAAAAAACCCTAACATAATCTCTACCGTTAGATCTGTGACCTTATAATGAACGATCCATATTTACAATGAAATTACAATTATACTTTTATAAGGAAATTTTTGCTTCGGGGGCTTCGCCCCCGAACCCCCACTAGGGGCCTGCTTGCCCCCAAATCCCCCAACCGGGGGGATGGACCCCCCGGACTCCGCAGAGGGGGTACCCCACCTCTGCACTCCCCCACGTGGAAGAGTGTACATACTTCTGGGGTGTAAATAATTCATGGGGTATAAACATGGCTGAAAGTAAGGACCTCTGAATTAGGAAGATAATCAGGCTCCACAACCAACATAAGGATGAAACAAAATATGTAAGAAGTTGCGATAGCTGTCAAAGGACGGGGAGACCTACTGTAGTAGATGAGATGCCTTTACGAACTCAGGTTGTTATTGAACCATTTGATAAAAGGGCACTTGATTTTGTAGGACCAATTTCCACAATGTCTAGAAAGAAGAAGTACATCTTAGTTTGTATAGATTTTGTGACCAAGTGGATAGAGGCAAAATCCTTATATCAAGCAACTGAGAAATCAGTGGTCGAATTTATGTATGAAGATATCTTTACTCACTTCAGTGTTCCATGAGAAATTGTTACTGACCAAGGTGCTCAATTAACCTCTAAACTAATGAAGGAACTCACAAATAAATATGGGATAAAACATTGTAAGTCTTCCCCATACCATCCACAAGCTAATGGGCAAATGGAATCCACGAATAAAGTTTTAGAAGCTATTATGACCAAGACAATACATTTACACCATAAAGATCAGGGAGATAGACTTCCAGAGGCTTTGTGGGCATATAGGACTACGTGGCGAAACACCACTGGTCATACCCCTTATGAATTGGTATATGGTAAGCAAATTCTCCTTCCCATAGAATTTCAGATTCATACCTTCCGTATAGCAGCAGAATTGGGTTTAAATTTTGATGAAGCACATAAACAATGGGTTATTCAATTGAATGAATTATATGAAATCAGACAAGATGCCATTCAATGAACTATTTTAATTCAAAATAAATGAAGTAAATGGCACGATAAGTTTATCAAAAAGAAGCATTTTCAACCTGGTGACTGGGATTTATTATTTGATTCAAGGTACAAAAATTTTAAGGGAAAACTTACAACACGTTGGTTAGGACCTTATGAAGTCGAGACAAATTTTGACAATGGTTCCGTTAAGATTAATACCATTGATGACTCACAACATTGTTTCGTAGTAAATGGACATCGACTGAGAATTTATCATAAACCTCTATCCAAAGATGATTTCATGCAGGATATATCAAAACAAAGAAAAATGGAGTTAGTAAGAGAAGAGTCTTCCTCTTCTCTTGTCACTCCTTGTTTCCTTTTCCTTCTTAAATCTGAATATATATATATATATATATATATATATATATATATATATATATATATATATATATATATATATATATATATATATATATATATATATATATATAATAAAATAATGATAAAATGTTTTTCTGTTGGCTATATAGATTGTTTCTTGTTTGGTTTGTTGTTAAGTTTTGCAGGATTGAGGCAGGTACAAAATGGAAGCATCTTTATTTTTCACAACAGGTAAGAAGGTAAGATTGTTTATTTTGCGAAACATTTTATAATACTACCATATTGTCTTGCTTTAATCTAATAAATCTTGAGCTTGTTTGCTTCCTTTGTTTCTCATTAAAGTATGAGAGGAGAATCTATTGGGTATAGGCTTATTCCTTTTCCAGAACCAGTAGATTATTACAGGAAAGAAAACCCCTTGGAGTCTTCTTTTAGCTATTTTTCAGACTCAAAAAATGTGAAAAACCAACGAGCAATAACTAACTTGGGGTCATAAAATCCATAAGTAAGTGATTATTGTTCCACCAAATCATTTTCTACAATTTTTTATATTTTCACTCGAGTTGGATGATGTGGTATACATTAAAGTCCACCTTCCAACAAGTCTCACTCCATCGACATCAACACCTTATCTGGAGATGAGGCTAGAGACTATTTAGTACCCTGGAATCTGCATGGCTTAATGACAGATCTCCTTGCTAAAAAACATGGGAATACATTAATGTCTCTTGGTTGATAGATCTTACAGGTGACTTGACATCATAATATCTATTCGTACTTGTTAATATGTACTACAGGTACCTTGAGGCCCATTGACATCAATAATGGGTCCTCTCACATTGGTTAATAACATACATTAATGGCTGGTAATCCAATGACTTCTTTTTGTGTTCGAATTCAAAACATTTATTCACACAATAAAGATTTGTACCATGGGTAAAAACTTTGAAGCTGTTGCAGATTTGATGATTTTGGCTGATTCCTCTTTGAAAAAAAAGGAGGACAGGTTCAGAGTTCGTCAGAGATTTGTTTTCTCCAAAATGGGAACTTTTTCTACACCTCAGCAGGTTTGGGATACTGGTCCAGTTGCAATTGGTTTTTAGTTATAGAGCTTGGATCTCGGTGTTTGGCTAGAGATCACTCTGATTAGATTGTTCTCACTACAGTTATTGTTCATCTTATTTTAGCATTTTTCCAGTTTTTGTTTTGTGCCACTTTGGTACCGGTTTTGCACCAGTTTATTTCAACATTCTTTCAGTACTTGTTTTGTACTAGTTTTGTACCTATCTGGTACTCATCCATTTTACTCATGAGAAATAATAATATCAGTTCTAGCTAGGAAAATCATGAGATTGGTTTCAAAAGGATCCGAGGGCACTTTGTTGCTGAGAATTTTTCAGCTATATGATTCATTAAAATCAAAGGAAAACAGGGAGAACTTTTATAATGTCTCTGTACCAGCGTAGCTCTGACAGAGGCATTGTGGTCAACAGGAGAGATCTATGGAAAAATGATACACTCGGGCTTTGATCTTTAGCACCTGTTACAAAACATGAAAAAAGTAAGTAATGGATGAGGTATGCGCTTCTTTAGTTAATCATTCAAATTATTAATACATTTAGATTTATTAAATGAATGATCGATTGTCGTCATCCTTCCATAACAAGATTTGGCCTTTGAGAAAATGATTGCAAATGCCCTTCCCTGATAATGATTTTATCCTTACCATGTGGTGCATTCTCTCCATTTACTCTCACAAGATTTCAAACATGTACTCTTTTGTACCTTGAGACGCTCCACTTATGATGAATCCTCATAAGCATTATCTATCCCATGATTTTATATAAACTTTTCCATGATTGATATCGTATCTTTGCAACCATCATTATCTCTACATGATTTCGGTAATGTAATTTCTGGTGAATCAGGATGGTTAATTAATGATGAAAATGTTTTATCAACCATACATAATGATGCCTGCAGATGTTTTACCTCTTTTTAGATAGTGTTTAACCCTGTCACGCATAATGTTTCTGCCCTTATCCATTCTCAACCCAACCTGCATAATTTGTTGTCTTACCTTCACCTCTGTACCTGTAAACATGGTAGCTAGTCGGCATGAACCAGACAGTCTGGCTGAGATTGCTTCATCGGTAGACTTTCGATATACCAAGCACATTTTTGAAGCTGTAGGATGGATACCCTTTCTGGAGAAATTTGATGGATATGTTACAGAGATTTCTCTGCAATTTGCTAAGACCTTAGACGGACATCAAACCATTATCAAAGGCCTCAAATTGGTAATTACAGAGACTCTTATCAGTCAGGAAATGGGTCTGCCATGCACAGGGGAAAGATGGTGTAAAGGAAAACCAGTTACGAAGGATATTTTTAATCAGCTGTTTATTCCTGAATTGAAAGATGCTTACTGGTCAAGAGGCATTCCTAAAACCTGGTTGTCGGGCTTATGGGGTAAGGTTCTGTATATTTTGCAAAAAATTGTCACTTGTGAAGGATGTTTTGATACTTTATATATATATATATATATATCATGCTAAGTTGTTACTCCATCTGGAAGGAACTACCCCTATGAACATTCCGTATTATCTGCTCCAAACCCTGGGAAAAATGGTGAACCAGATTCAGAAAAGTATAACTAATCCTAAGGGTAGTTTGTCTCACCATGGGTTAATTAAAATTCTTGTTTCATTTGCATTGGAAGCCAAATAATTAACCTGGGAAAGGTGTCTTCAAGGGAATTTTAAACCTGGTAAATCTAAGAAGTCGGGGTCAAAGACGAAAGTCAGTAAGGTTACAATTTTATCTAATAGACGGACTCGGCTTCAGTCTGCCTCTAAATTACTCGAATCCCCTACATCTGTTAATTCAGAAAGACTTGGAACAAAGAAAAACATGATATTATTGAACCAGAAACACCCTCTGAAAGTAAAAAGTGGTAGAGAGTGCTATTCTCCCTTGATACCTCTGAAGCTCCAGTACCCGATAATGAAAATACAAAGGAAAAGGAAGACAAGTGTATGGAGAAGCCAAATCTAGGTAAGGAAAAGATGGAGTATATTGAGTCAGAAGCAGTTATAGATAAACCGCCTAGCCATTTTAATTTTGAGCTGAGATTGGATGAAGACCTCGACTCTGATAGAGACGAGGACTTCATTGTTAAACCAAGAATCAGAAAGAAATCTTCAGCTAACCCTTCTCATTCAARTCCTATGACCAKAAGTAAAATTGCTAACCTAGAGGAAGATCGTATAGTGGGAACAGATTTCCAGCCAAGTCCAACTTGGAGCATGTCACGATTATTAAAAGAAGTTCATAGATGGGCATAAGGTGTTGAAGAATTTGGGAAAATTCTTGAGGAGGAAGAGATTGTTCCAAAATAGGATGTTCAGGACCCCATTGGTAACCCTACAACTAATGTTCTTGACTTTCAACATCCTGTAGCTAGTGAAGACCTTATTGAAAACCTTGTTAACTCTGTTTTGAATGTTGTTCAAGGTTCTGTTGAAAATGAAGTTGAATATTGTAAGAAAACAGAAGAATACCCTGAGGTACATGAATCAATGTCTATACCAATGCAAGAGAATGTTGATGGAAATTCAGAAGGTTTTTCTTCTACAGATGTTGATTCTCGAAGTGAAAAAGGATGTATTTCCCTTGGCAAACTGGTAAGAAGAAATGTGCGCCTAAAGGAGAAACTTCAAGAATATGAAGTTCTTAATAGGCATATAGAAACAAAAAATGAGTTGAGAATAATCCAGAACACTCATCTTAGAGCTAAGGTAGAGCAACTAAAAGGAAGGCACACAGATTTTCTTAAGAAGATGCATAATATTGAGAAGATTGCTCATCAAAGACAAGAACAAATTAGAAGATTAAAGAAGCAAGTTAGACAGTTGAAGATACAAAAAGTTCTTGGTTTCCAAGTTCTCATTAATTCCCCTATTCCTAGTCCTATTGCATGAGGACATGCAAGTACTTTAGCCTGGAGGAAATTTTGGGCCATGAATATGACCTCTATTTTGCATATCTTTTACTTGTTTTTCACCTGTTCTGCACTAGTTACCAACATCTTATATCTCCTTTTGACAAATATTTATCTATTTTGCTACCTTTCTAGCCTATATCCTTTTGCCCTGCCTAACCATGTTTCTAAGGTAAAAGGATCATCTTTTAATACATTTTGCAAATGTTTTAATATTTTGCATGTTAATTGAAAGAATGCATACTATGATTAATGGACTAATGCAATATTGGGATGCAGCTCTTTTGACTACTCTATTGCAGATTATCACATGTTGACGTAGCCTCCTTTTTGCTCATGAATATTCATAAAAGTTTGATGCCACTTCAGCATACAAGCTGGATTCCTATTCAAAGAAGAACGCATGCATAGATGCATTTACTGGAAGTTGTTATTCGAGGCAAATCTCATGACACTTCGTGTCATGATATTGCCCATTCAAGTTTATTATGTAATCAATACTCTGCATGGATTTTCCATGTTTAGCGTTGGTAGTTAGCTTAGATGGAGGATCGCCGATCCAAAAATGAGGATTAAAAACATTATAAAACAACGGGTCTGCCCCGGTATGAGGGAAGCGATTGATTTTGAAAAACTTCGACTGAGAATTTTTCTAAATAGAATGATACTGGTTTTCTCTCTGAATTGATGTTTGATTAAGAATTGAACACATGGATTAATCATTTCTGGAATAGTTGTTGAATGGATATGGTAATGTAGATCGTTTTTTTCTGAAATGTTAATAGGGATCTCTGTCTCTGTGGGAGGGCCCACCACCAGAGGTAGATGATCTCTCCATTTTATAGTAGATATACAAAGTAGATGTTGATTGTCTTTTCTTTAGAAATAATCACTGTAGAAATTGTTCCATGTTTTTTTGATTTAAATATGCAACTATTAGATTAAATTTTGTTATAATTTAGATCACATGGCATTGTAATTCTGTAGAATAATCTTTGTGCACAAAGCATAGGATAGTTGGCAGATAGATTTGAATAACCATGTTTTGTGCTTTGTAGATTGAATCATCAATTTGCCAAAGTCGTAGATTGAACTATAAGATAGAAATAGTGAATGGTAGAATTAAATAGGTTTTAAATTAATTCGTAAGTCTTGGATCATTTGAATTCTGGTTAATCACCCCTAGTAGTTGAATTTCAATGAAATTAATTGGTAGTCTGTAAGTTTAAAACCGTAACGTAGAAGGAAGTCTGATTAGGTTTTTATCATTTACTTTTACATGGGTCGGTTGAAGGAAATTGCAGAGTTAGTGACTTAGATTGAATTTATAGTTAGTGGATAATTAGTGGATTGGATTTAAGAGTTAGTTGCGATTTTGTAGATTAATATATGACATCAGGATAACATATATTACATTTATCCTTACAATCTCATAGGATTTCCCTTCCATAGGAAATGGATTTACAAATAGAATAGAGTTGTTGTTAGTGTTCTGTACCCATTTCGCACTAGTTACTCTGTTTTGTACTTGTTCAACACTGTTATGATTACTTCAGTTAATTAGAATTTTAATATTTCTTTTTTGAACATTGAATTTTAAATCTTTATTTTTAGATCTAGATTCATAGAGTATTTCTCCACTAGCACCCACAACAATGTAGATGACTAAAGGATAGAAGAGGATTTGGTGATTAAGATTAAAAAATTTCTTTCTACATTTCTGATAGATGAATTGTGAATTAATAGATGATAGAATAGGACAGGAGTTCTGATTAAAAGTTAGAATAGAATTTAGATGATTTGAAGGAAAGCTTAGAGTTATGTTTGGTAGTTAAATTGCATTTCTCTAGTTTTGGCATAGATTAAATGGTTTTCTTAGCATTAGCTGTAGACAATGGCTAAAATAGAATAGATGAAATTAATGGTTAAATATCCTTTCCTTCATTTTGAAAGTAGAGAGTTTTATAGATAGAGTAATTTGGCTTGTTTTTGAATAGTCTTTAGAAAATTCTTACCTGCACATATAGTGTAGCAGCTCTGAGATTACCAACCCTAGTCTGACAATATAATGTTTTCAGGTCATTAGAAAAGTGATATAATTTACCTGACAGTGCGCTTGGAATATTTGTAGGTACACAAAGGAAAGGAGGTAGAAATGACTAAGTGTTGAGACTTTGGGGACTTAGTGTTGGGACTTATTATGAGTCTGTGAGTCCGCGAGTCCGAGGATGGAAAAATGACTAATTGTCGAGCATTTTAAGACTTAGTGTTGGGACTTAGTATGAGTTCATGATTCCGTGACTCTGCAATTCTGAAGAAGTGGAAAAATGACTAAGCGTTGAGACTTTTAGGACTTAGTGTTGGGACTTATTATGAGTCCACGAGTCTACGAGTTCGAAGATGGAAAAATGACGAAGTGTCAAGAATTTTTGGACTTAATATTTGGACTTAGTATGAGTTAGTGAGTCTGCAAGTCCGAGGAATCCTAACAAACTTTGTTGGCTGCAAATGTTTTAGAATTAATAGAATATATATCATAACAAGATCACCATAGAGTTCAAAATCATGGAGGATGCATAGGGGGCTTCCAACCATGAAGATGATATTAGAGGGATGTATATCCATATGGGTAATGAATGTAAAAAATCAAATGGACATGGAGAAGGTAAGGGACATAACATGAATTTGGTAGAGACTATAAATATTCTACAAAAGGATGTCTAGAGTTATAAAATTGATAATGAGAGGCTTATGAAACCTAAGGAGATGTAGGAAGACTTCAAAATTAAGTTGATGTAGAGCTTGGACATAATAGAGAAGAAGATGGATAAGCAGACTAATTTAAGCATATCAGGAAGCCATAAGTCACATGATAAGAGTGGAAGATAAGTGCGCAACAAAAGTGCCGACAAAAAACACCATCACTCTCTAAGACATTCCATGAGGAGAGTGTGCAGTAGTTCAAGTCATGTTAAGAAACCTAAGAAGAATGGGGTGGATGAAATACAGGGGGAATTGAACAAAATAAAACCTCCTAATTTTGATGGTGAACAAAAGAAATATGAGGATGTAGAGACATGGCTATTGAATATGAGAAAGTATTTCATTTGTATAACTACTCTTCACTGGTAGAAGGAAGAATTTCTATTTATTATCTCAAGGGGAAAGCATCAATTTGGTGGAACCAATATGTGCAAGTACAACGCATTGATGAGAAGAAAGTGACTTGAAGAGAATTCAAGAGATATTTTCAAAGGAAATACTTGACTAAGAGGTATTATGACAAGAAAATGAAAGAGTTCTTTGACCTCAAGGTTGGGAGTATGACTATAGATGAGTATGAAAGAAGGTTTTTAGAACTACTGAAATGCATTTCTTCCATCAAAGATGAGAAAGTTAAGATTCAAAGATATTTGAGTGGGTTGCCACCATTTATAAGTGACAAAATACAATATGATGATACAAAAACATTGGAGGAAACTATAAGAAGGGCTAAGTTCCTTTATGATCAACAAAAAGTGAAATCATCTTACCAGAAATCTTGGGAATACAAGAAGAAAATTAATATGGAATTGAGGAAGAAGGAGACTAAGCCACCATTCTTCATAAATAACTATCATGAACAACTAGCTACTAAAGAATCCATAATGATAGAGCCATTGGGACAAAGGCCAATGCAACAGCCTATGCAATGTTGGGGTTGTAAGGGATATCACATGAACATAGATCGCTCGCGCAAGAGTGAAAAAGTGAATATTGCTCACAACGTGAAACAATATGAAACAATACATGACATGGGAAGAAGTGTACTTAGGATTTATGCAGCCTTGGACAACAAGCAAGATGAAATTCAGTTGCATATGATTGAAGTAGAAGTTAAGATCAATAATCGGTCCATTGCTCTTTTAATTGTTTCAGGGGCTAGTCATAGTTATCTAGATCCTAAGATGGTGGAAAGGATTAATTTTCCAAGAAGCAAGCTTGGAAAACCTTGGATGGTAAAACTATCCAAAAAAACTAAAAATAATATTAGTGATATGGTTAAGGCATGTCCAATGAACCTGAATGGTATAAACAACATTGTCGAGTAGAATATCATACCTTTAGGTTCCTATGAATGCCTGATTGGTATGGATTGATTCGATCAACACCATGATATCCTATATTATTATAAAAAAGAATTTACTTTTTTGGATGAGGAAGGGAAATTAAGGTTAGTACAAGGGATTCCTAGAGCAGTGACTTTCAGAGAAATTTGAACTTTGCAACTAAAGAAGAGTTACATAAAAGGATGTCAAATATTTGCAGCACAGATGGAAGAGACATCTAAGGATAAGGTGTCAGACATTGAATATTGTGTAGTATTGAAAGAGTTTGAGGATGTATTCAAGGAAGTACCAGGATTTCCACCCAAAAGAGATATTGATTTCTATATCAATATAATGCTTAGAGAAACTCCAGTATATAAGACTCCTTACANGAAGAACATGTATCCTTTTCCAAGGATAGATGACCTTTTTGATCAGCTAAAAGATGCAAAGATAATTATCCAATATTGATCTCAAGTCAGGTTATCATCAGGTAAGAATTAAAGAAGAAGATATCAACAAGGCTTCTTGCTGAACAAGGTATGGCCATTATGAGTTCACAGTGGTTCCATTTGGGTTAACAAATGCACTAGCTTTCTTCATGTGTCTCATGAATGGTGTATTCAAGAATTACTTGTACATGTTTGTCATTGTATTTTTGGATGACATTATGATATATTTTAAGTCTGGAGAAGAGCATGAGAAATACTTGATAATGGTATTACAAGTTTTAAGGGATCATCAATTGTATGCCAAATTGAGAAAGTGTTCATTCTACCAGAAAAAATACATTACTTGGGCCATATCATATCTAAGAAGGGGATAGAAGTATATACAGAAAATATAAAGGACATTAAAGGATGGCCAACTATTATCGGACTAATCAATAGGTGTGGACACTAATTGATCTCCCTAGATCCACCTAGATCTAGAACAAAACACACCAGAACATGACGCTTTCCGTAAGTTTTAGATATTGAATTTACTAACTAAAGAGGGATGGGTGACATACTGTTTAAATGTCACTTACTCTCACCATTGCCATCCTAGATTTGTTCCAACGCTCATACAATGATGATCCTACAAAAGAATGAAACCAACCAAAGTGATAGCAATAACATAAACTCAATATAAACCTATGTATGTGATCAAGGAATCATACAATAAAACACAACAAGCTTTATAGGAAAGAATCATATTACTATATCATATTAAATGTGAAAGAGAGATTACAACCATGTATTTGATGTCATAAGGTCCCTTCCAACTGTCCTTCTTTCTCCACACACTTTCACTCCAAGAATTCTGAGTGCATAGATCTGATAATATTCACAATCTATCTTGACAAAGGCAAAACTCAAAACCACTCTAACCAAGCCAATAATTTCAGGCCAAATCCAACTTAGCCAATCCCAAAAGATCCGAAGATAGCTTTCTCCATGAGAGATCCTCTCCTTTTATAAGTTGAAGAGGATAAGGTGAGGAGGTTAGGATGATCCCAATAAATCATGAAAGTGAGTAAGATCCAAACCATTCGGATTCCACCTCACCATGGAAGTTTCTCCTTCTATAAGATTCGAGAAAATGCTCATTTTTCCCACGCGTAAGCATTCTTGCACCCAGCCTATAGAGAAACCTGCGAACCTCTTGTAACCCATCTATGGTGCAACATGCGAGAATCATGCATTCTCTCACCCTGCTTATATAGCAACCTATGAACTTCGTTTTTTATAGGGTTTTTACAAAGGAAAATGCAACTTCTTTTCTCAAGAAAAGTTCTTCTCCCTTCCTTCTTTAGGAACTCAGGCCACTGACCCCTCTGAAGAATATAGACAAGTTTACATCATTAATGGTCATAGTGATGACTAAAATAATGTGTAACACCAACACCAAGAACTGTCTCGGAGGTAGGATCATTTATGGGTCTTGCAGGTTATTACATAAGATTCATTGAGGGATTCTCAAGAATTGCAAACCCAATTACTTCTTTGCATAAGAAAGGTGTGAAGTTTGAATGGACATTGGATTGTGAAAGGAGTTTCCAACACTTGATTTGTTTACTAAAAAGAGCTCCAATACTGAGGATTGTTGATCCAAATGAAGATTTCATTGTATGCATTGATGCATGTAATAAGGGACTTGGTGGAGTCCTTATTCAGAATGGTTATGTTGTGTGCTACGTGTTCTCACTGAAATTTCGTCTGCACATGGCGACAAGAACTCCACATAATCAAAACAACAATGAAGTCACTCATGGCACTGAATTAATTTCACAGCACTCCAGAAGGGCAAAAAACTATACAAAGTAACCAAAAATTGAAGGGTGCTTTACATCAGCTTGATGCGCGCGCACATGCGCGGGATAAAAACGTGTGACTAGTGCATGTGCGCTCGACGCGCGACTGTCAGCACAAAAACCCGTGCATATGATAATACGGCGCATTAATTTCATAGGTCGGCCTCTCGACTGCCTACGGACCGGCCCCCAAGATGATTTGACTCTCAAATCAGAATCGGCTCTGCAAAATCGGCAGATTAATGACCTAAATAAACCCTAATGCACGCCTATTCACACTTGGAGAAGGTTACGTGACCACCCGTGAAGTTTCTATAAAAGGCCATGAGGGTACATTGTTTTGGTAAGGAATTCTAAGCACTGTTATGTTGTTCAGATGGTTCAAGGCTCCTCCTTTGACAACAAACCCATCAGCTGCATCACCCAGAGTTCTTTCACTGCTGTGCGCAGTTCATTTCATTTGTAAGGAAAGCATTATATTTGAGGGCCCCGAAGAGCCTTCCGCTAGAGGGAGAAGGAACCCCTGGTCTCTTTCTTCAGCGTGCTTTGGTTTCATTAATAAACCAACCTGAAACCATTGATGACCCCTATGTCTTATGTTTGATGTTTTTGTTTATTTTCGTAGTGTTATTTGTTGTTAGTTGATGTTAGATTGTAGTTAGTTTTGTTTTCTTTAACCCTCTTTTCTCCACAACTATTCTACCCTGCCGGACCCAACAGGGTATGCAAGTGCTCTCCATTTGCTCACCTGGTGACCATTTGAACGCGAACAGACTGGCGACTTCGCTGGGGATTTAGGTATCAAATCCTCCCTCAATTGGGTTTAATTCGCTTTCCTTTTTGTTTTATTAACTTGCAGGGACACAAACCAGCCTCCGCCGACCTGCGAACCAGTTGATTCACAGGAGAATCGAGAGAAGTCCATTCGGAATTTCTTTCTCAGTAATTTATCACAAGCGCGCAGGTTTTCCACCACACAGACGCGCGCATGTTCTTTGGTTTTTAATACAGTGCGCGCACAGGCACCAAACGCGCCTCTGTCCATACTAACAACTGCTCATTTGAACCAAATTTTTCATTGTAAGGTTTTTGATGTGGGGAAAGTCAGTTTCCTTCTCAAGAATGATGTCATGCATGCTCTAAATATTGCACCACTTAGACCCCTCAACTTATAAAGGGGATAGTCAAACAAACATAGGCACTTATGTGGATAAAAATCATTTTTCCCTTATTTTCTTTTCGCCACGTGGATGGCTTGCTTTGATTTATAATCTAAGTTGGACATCAAATTATAATCACATCTAAACTCACATTCGGGACTATAAGTCAAAAGTAAACAATCTTGAGTATGCTCTTCTCTCGCGCCATTAAGCGATCTTGAGAATCATAAAAAGATTGCGAAAACGATCTCATCTCCCTTTAAACAAAAATTTCAAAACTTTTAGGAGAGGAAAACGACTCTTTTGAGACCCCTCTTAGTTTAATTTTTCAAACGCATTCTTGTAACGGGCCCATACATGCCCACATGTCAACAAAGCTAGAATAGTGTTTGAATTTATGCTTTCTTAGATCAAAACACTAGGAGAGTTTAAAAGTTTGTAACGGGCCCA
>JZKD02S1726948.1:39685-52955 GCA_000966675.3 Picea glauca
CTTGGAAGGTCACTCAAATTACTTGGAAACCTTTGGACCTTCCCAAGACTTCATTTAAACCCTTTCACATCACTTATATTTTACCTCTAGGGACTTCACCTCCATATTTCCTCCATCTTCATCTCATTCCCCTAGGGTCACTGAGATTCCCTCCTTGAGGTGACTACCTCACCTCTAAAGTGACGAGGACACCTGCCAAAGGTGAGAGTGGGTAGGTGACCTCTTAGTTGTCACCAATTAGTGCTTGGGAAAGGATTTTCCCAACCTAAAACTTGTGCGATAACATTTTGGCCCCACTTCGAGGGAGGATTTTGAATCCTCTTCATGCCCTAACGACACTTTGGCAATATTCCCTCCCAAAGCCTCTATCCCTTAGATTTCCCGGAGACTCCTCCTATGGGATGTTTTCTTTCGCTTTCCCTTGATGAGCTCACCTTGAATTTCATCTAGTGACTCCACCTTCCATGAACCCAATTTTCCCTTTTTCCCCTTTCATCCCTTGATGATCCTTGAGCTCATATGACGAATCCATTGAGGTATTACCCTAAGTAATGGAACCATGGCCTCACAGGACTTACCATGGGAATTTCATAATGTGTATCATTCTCTTGATGTTCATAATGTCCCTAGCTATCCAAATCATTGTCCAACAGAATGGAGATCAAGCTTCCCCAAATTTGACGATGATCCAACTCTAGCAGTCACCCATGTCGTGAATTTTTTGAAATATCCATCGAGCTTAAATGTGCTACATAAAGATGTGTTGATGAAAATTTTTGTGTCATCACTGGAATCAAGTCAAAAGGTTTGGCTTGCACACTCATGTGATCCAAAGAGTATCCCTTCTTTTACAAATCTCATTGAATAATTTCTCAGGAAATATCGGCCAACTATTCAAAGTTTGCAGGATGCTTTCCAAGAGGTCAAACACAGTCTTTGCCGAGAAGGTTTTCCAATCGATGACGAGACTATATATGAAGAAAATATTGAAGAAGATCCAGATGAGACATGTGTTGAAGATGAAGTATCTGCCCTTCCACTTGATGAGGACATCTAAAACTTTTCTCCTCCTGCACATCAAGAAGATAACATGATGAGTTATAATCATTTTGACAACTTTGATGATGCTTTGTTCCATGACTATGGAAATGGAGAAAACTTCCAAAAGAATATCGATGAATTTTCTCTTGCAGAAGGTCCGAAAAAGACATTGTCCTCTACAGTCCCTTTAGAAGAAGATGAAGTTACCCATTCTTGTCAAGAAGTAATCAACTTCTATGATGCAGGTGAAATCATGGAACACCCCACAGATACAGTTGAAGATCACACTGATGATTTCATACATATTGGGAGATGCATATGGGATTTGGGTTGTTTCATTTTTTACGGAGATGTTAACTACAACATTGAAGGCACATATCAAATAAAGGATACATAAAGCATTTCTTCAGAGGATTTCTTTTTACAACCAGATGATCCATATATGTTCCAACCCAATGATATGGTTACAGATTTGTTCCATCCATTCAAGGACACCCTGACGCAACATTTTCAGGATGATTTTCAACTACCATACTCAGTTTTTGATAGACACCAGGTCGTGGCCCGCCCAAAGAAATTTGAGGTCCATACTACTAAAAAAAAATACTTTCATGTTGAGACTTTGGGTAGGGATTTGCAGACAAATAAGAGACGCTTTCTAAGTCCAATGGAGGAGTTTTTCTCTAAGGTTGTGCCTTGCCCCATTTCCTCTTGTTTGGGAAATCATAGGGTTTTCTTTGGATATCTTTTCCTTTCTCATCCTTCAGGGAGAAATTATCTTCTAAGTGAAGATGAACACGAGACTTCATCTATATATAGTAGCCCCTTTTGGAAATGGACTGATTAGTCTTGTTGCTACACTTTCAGACAGGATGATCGGGCCGATGGTTTCTCTTTCCAGTAGGATTTCCTCCCCTCATCCCATATTCATGAATTTTATTTCATGATCGATTATATGTGTGTTCATACTCATGATTATGATGCACTTGACTTATCTTTGATGTATTATATGATTAAGCATAGGGGGGGGGATACTTTGATGAGATGATCAAATGGTTTCACTGGTTGTATGACTTCACCTGACATCATCCAACATGTGATCTTTAGGGCCCCAAGGCCCAAGGTAAGTAGGTAAGTCATCTTGTTTTCCCCTTCATTTGCATCTTGATTTCTCATATTATCTTATATTCATTTCATTTTCGTTTTTCTCTACTTGCATATCGATTTCATGCTTAGTTTAGAAATTTTTGAAAAAATGTCAAAATTTTCTTTTTTTGGCTTAGTTGGTTTTGATTATGATCACATGAGAACAAGGATTAGTAGGCCATCTTGCACTTGACATCTTGATCTTTTCTTGCAGGCACAGGTCTACCATGATATTTTGTGGTTCTCATTCACTCTACGGAGAGCACATGTCCCCAAGTAGGAGCCAAATGTTATGCCCATTTTGTGGATAACTAAGGAGATTATGTCTCGAGGTCCTTAGGTTGCATATATCAAATGTCGAGAGACTACATGTCCAGTAGTACCCTTTTGAATAGATGGAAACCCCTCTCACCACCACAGATGGTCACAAAATTCCAAATGGAATCCACCACATCAGTTGTCTTCTGGAAGGAAATGGGCCTTCCTCCATGAGGTACAAGTCAGTATTATGGTGAGCATCATTTCAATAATTAAGCCAGTTGAGTATGTTGTATCTTATATTTCTTTAGATTTCATGATATATGTTTGGACATTATGCCTTTTTCCTTGCTTCACCTTGGTGGTTGACATTCTTCCCTAGTAAGTGGTCTTCCTTGGGGATGGGTTTGCTACTAGGAACTCCCTTAAAGAGCCATTGTACCATTCCCGACCATACTTGCCACTTTCCATCATTATTCCCCTCAATTTCCCTATCTCTTGGGATTTTAGGGTGTATTGACCCAAGAAGGGGTTGTCCCTCATTCTATGGAAAGAAGAGGCTGAAGGTACATAGGGTTTGATGTTGGGTAAAAGAAAAAATCCTTGTATAAACCTTCCAGATGCTTAACCGAGGAATCACCCAAGAAAGAAGTGAAACACTTTTCTTTGAGTAAAGGGGACCCACAATATAATAAAGAATACTTAAAAGGTTAGTTGAAGGATATGAGGTCTCATCACGAGCCGAACAATCATTTCCATGAATATCTAGTGGTATGACATTGCCACCATGTGGTCACCAAACCAGGGTAATGGCTCTCAGTGGCATGGTTGACAGAAATGGGGTCTCATCACAAGCCAACCTTCTCATTTCCACTAGGTGTTTGTGGGTGAAATTTCCATCATCTAGTCACCACGCCAGGGCAGTGACCTTCAACCTCTCCTTATGCTATATTGAAAGAAAATACAAAGAAAGAAAGATAAAAGGAAATCGTTGGACTTGGAAAAAGTGCATTGCGGACAATGGTACCACACATCCTCTACAAAGTCACCCATGAATGAAACACTATGACCCCTTGTATGTCATGAACCCTATGCCCATTGAGTCTTGACCCCAACCACTTCATCCACTTTACATGACTTAGAGAGGGATCTCTTCGAAACTCTCCTTGACCTAGGGAAAGATCTACCCAATAGGACACCTCATCAACCCTCCCATATTCAAACTTGACAAGTCACATAATGTCTTTTAGAAATTAATTGTTTGATATAGTGATCTTTGGTGCACATGCTTAGGTGGCTCATTTATTGATTAGATTCACTTATTGTGATGTTATGACTTGAGATCCTTGGAGGGCATGCTTGTTTTTCTTTGCAAGACCTAGCTAGTGGATTGATTTGGAAGAATAGTCTAGCTTGGGCTTCCATGGGGATACAAGCCCACAGGTTGGATGCCAAGGGCCCGCATGCCAGATGAAAAATATCATACTTGGAAGGACTTGATATTGACTTGGGTGACATATCCTATCCCCCACATGCCAAATGTTTTTCCTAAGGGAGGAAAAATGTCACGCCTAGAGGCATGATGTCACCTAGGGGGGGTTAGGGCTTGGTGGTGAGGTGTCAGTCATTCACACATGGAAGTTTTGAGGAGAAGAGGGTCTTCACCATTAGGATATTTCATATATGATTTACATGTGGCCTTTGGATGCCTACCCATTCTTCTCCAACACCAGCGACTTCTTCTAAGGGGCAAAACATCCCCGAAAGGGGATACATCCATGTAAAATTAGGTTTATTTTTGCAAAAGTGAAACTTTAATTGAATTGTTTAATATTACTTTGTTAAAGGGGAAATATTAGGTTTGTTGATCCCTAGTCTTGTGGTTTACCCCTTAATTTATGGACAATTCACCTTGGTGACATTTTGTATAAATAAGAGATCATAAGATCTCATTTTAACATAACTCTCCCTCTTGTTAGAGGCTCTTGGACTGAAATTTTCACTACACTTGGAGTATTTTGCCTCTTGTACTTTTGTTTATGGCTAAGTCTTGGATATTTGTTTGATGGAAGTGATGTGATATGCTTGGAAGTTTTTTTCTAACTTTTATGGTGGTTTGTCTTAGTTTTTTCCTTGAATTGGTAATCTTTTTTACATTGTGCTATCATTATAGTCCAAGTCAAGGTTATTTTGATAGAGCATGGTGGTAAGTATAAAGGCATACACCTCCACCATCGTATCCATCATTTTATGCTTACATGTTATTGGTTTAACAAGGGTTTGCTAAGAGAACTATAAGGGCATACACCCTCTTAGCTCAAGCCCTAGATAGAGATACTTGCCTTGGGGAGTAAGAGGGTTTACACCCCCAAGGAGGTAGTAATTCTAGATCTTTCTTTTCTTGACTCCATTAACCCATTTTTAAAGGCACTAGTCATTTACTTATTGAATTGGAGAAATAAATCATTGCCTTGGTAAACATGAAACTTTCAAGTTTTAAGGTTGCTTCTTTGGGATAGTGATCTTGATGCCTTGGAGATTCTTCCTCCCTTAGGGAATCTCCCTTATCCTACTACTTTATTGGATATTACTAATACTATCCTACAACCATTAGGGATTCACTAACCCTAGGTGATTAACCCTAACTAGCTCCTAAACTAACCCTAGATTAGGCCTAAATTTCTGCCCTAACCCTCTACTAACCTAGGTGCATGCTTTGAGATATTTACAAGTGATTTGTGTTGGATAGTTTTTATGACATAGGAATTGGTTTTCTACTGCCATAAGGATGATAATTTGACTGTAGAAACCCTAACATAAAACCACTTATAACTTGTGCTTTAACCATCAAAAATTGCTAAAGGTTTGCTAACATATTCTACTTGGTTTAAGGCATGTCTTAAGTGGTTTATTTACTAATTTCAGTGGCCAATTTTACTGTTTTTGTAACAAGTTTTCTACAGCCATAAGGATGATAATATCTCTGCTGTACGATTTCATTTCGGCCTTGTTATTTGAGCTAAAGTTGCACCTTAATCATTGGTGAGTTGAGCTAGCTTCCATTAGCTTGATCTCTTGTTTATTTATCACATACTTAACTCTTATTATGCATACCTTGTTACCTTTATTGAGCTGATATATATCAATTATTGTTGATTCAAATTAGGGAAAGAAAGATTAACTTTCTTGCCCAACTAACATATTATATTTTATGCTTGGTTTTCCTTGTGTCTCAATTAGGTATTCACACTTGGCAGGTCACTCAAATTACTTGGCAACCCTTGGACCTTCCCAATAATTCATTTCAACCCTTTCACATCATTTATATTTGACCTCTAGGCAATTCACCTCCATATTTCCTCCATATTTATCTCATTCCCCCTAGGGTCACCGGGATTCCCCCCTTGAGGTGACTACCTCACCTCTAAAGTGACAGGGACACATGCCTAAGGTGACAGTGGGTAGGTGACCTTTTAGTTGTCTCCAATTAGTGGTTGGGTCGGGATTTTCCCAACCTACAACGTGTGCGATAACATCTCCTTCCTTCCATTCTATCATAATCTTTGTCTCTCAAATTCTCTCCACTTGAATTGTCTACCATACCTCTCGTTTGTCTCTTCCTTTCTTCTCTAAGAAGGTTCTTGACTTGCACTTCTCTTCCTTCTGTCAAAAGGAACTCATAGGTCAACCTTGGTAATTGGTATGGGTACTTTTTGTACCCTCCCTGACATTCCTCTATACTTCCATTCAATTTGAGTATATGTGCTGAGTGCTTTAGACAGTACCAAACCATGTATGCCAACAATGCATTCCCAACACCATTTTCCCAATAATGGAGAACTTTGAATTAAAAAAACCTACAGTGAAAACAACTAGGCAAGACTCTCTGGTCTATCAATAGCACCATGCATTGCTTGTTCTATTTATTGCACATAAATTGCAGAAAAGGGACTGGACATATCATCCTTACCTTGCATGCAACTAGGAAGCCTTTTATGATATTATTGGAGACGCAAAATTCAATGGTCAATAGATTTTTCTTTTGTAATAATATTGTAGCATCTAGTATTTCAAGATGATGTTAAGCATAACCCACCAATAAGAATTTTGAACATCAAAGATCTCCTAAGTAAAAAAACTTTGGGAGAAGACAGACTTACATCTAGCAGCCATTTAGTGGACATTTTGTTCCTCTATCTAGATATTTCACCATGTTCAACATCAACATAATTGTTAGACTCAACACAATTGTATTACTCATTGATTATCTAGGTCAACATAGTTTTTTGTGCTACTATTGGAGCTTATGTTTCCACCTACTACCTGTCACCTTTTTGTGGTGTGCTTCCGATAGTTAGGCCAACTTAGATTTACAACCAAATATTCCACTACCACCTTAGCTACAACAATGTAAATACTAATGTCTATCACATATATGCTTAGGTGAGAAACTCCAACCATGACTAGCCGCAACTATTGTACCAACTAACCAGAGTTGAAAGGGGAAGATCATAGCAAAAAGGGGGACCTCAATAATTGATTCTACTAGACACTTCTTGCAAATAAACACCCACAAAAAAACATGCACCTTGAACTATTGGCGAGATGTGTTATTGTGTCAAGAATCAGAGCCATTAGAAAACTTCTAGCATATATAAAGCAAGAATCTATCGACAACGGTATCGCTACCATCCAAGATATTGCAAATATGTTTTCGTGATGTAAATCACATCTGTGGGAGATGCCGCCAACCCTATATATGGTTTCCCCATTTTGTAATACTTTTCTTCAATTATACCTGGGAGCCATTTCTTCTGCAATTCTATCTTGAAACAATTGTAGGCATTTCTTCTACAATTTCATCTTCGCTAGTGGTAGAAAACTCATCGTTACACCCCTACGAGATCTTCCCAAAAATTGATTTGTGATAGAATGAATAGTCCACGTTCATCACGTCCATCAATGAATGGTCGAGATTAACTCTAGATACTTGAGTTATTCCTCTTACCACTTACCATTGGAAACTATTGGTCCTACATGTACCTGAATTCCACATGGAAATTTGTGACTCCTCTTTCCTTGCTGACATGTACCCAATGACGGGCCTGTTCATGTCACTCAAATGATGTGGCACTTATGTCACTGTTTGTCGACGTATCATTCTTATCTGCATCTAGCTCTTCTGAAACAACATGCTCTTCCGATAGATCGAACGTTCGACCATCATGCTAACCAATGGCCCATATCATTGCAGGATCCAAAGCTACATGATCTTTAATGAAGCCCCCATGATTCTGATAGATCTAATGACTTAGATCTGTTCAATCTAATGACCCATAGTATTTTTAGGCTGAAAGGTGCACGTCATTTAGTTTTGTTAGACAAAACTCTTTGGAAACTCAAAGTAACCAATAGACTTTCCGAGAAAATTCTCATTAAAAAGATTTCCCAAAGACGTTTGAGGACTTCTCGATCTAACAGTCCATATCCTTTTTGGGCCTAAAGATGCACAGGGTTTAATGCACCCAGAAAGGCCAAATGGCCTTCCAGAATTTGACTTCCAATGATCGATTGACACCTAGCATTCAACTAGAGGCTATTTTGATCCCCTTCTTTGGAAATATTTCCCAAAATAGGCTCTCCCAATCATCGATCTCTGATGGAAAGTCGATATCAATTATCATTTCCTGATGCACAGTCTAGATTTATCCTTGGCACTTGGACTTATAGAGTTTTCCACTACGAGTTGCCATCGAGGTTCTGCCATGGCTAAACTTCCACTGAGGCAGTCCATGCTATTTCTACAATGTCACTGACACGCAACTCCATGCCATTGTGACATCATTGACCTCACGGTTCCGCTGGATCATGATTCCACAACCAAATTTGATTTTCCCAAGAAGGCTTGTGCGGGACTGCATATTCCCTCTGACTCTACAATCCTTTTGGGTTTCTCTACAATACACTCCTTACACATAGGGAACTCATTCCAATTCACAGGGTTGTTGTCCATAGGCCTCAGGTTACTTGTGCATGTATTCAATAATAGAGTAATCGGTATGGAAATAAACTTAATTATACAGGACAAATTGCAGAATCATATATTCATTCATTATGTCCATAAATCCATATAGACTCAAGAATGCAAGATATGCACATCTCATTCAAAACACTGACATACATAAGGTATTGTGAGAAATTATTTGATCATAACTTGCAAGATAGACCAAATTGATTGAGGGTGGGTGCTTTTCCACCCAACAGTAGGCTTAGATGCACTAACCCTTTCTGCAACTGACCACCCTTGTGCCAGGCCATGATACCACTAGAGGATTATTCATCCTCTCAAAACAATAATTCATAGTTTGAAGGCCATTCTCCTTCACAGTTACCACTGGTTGAAACCCTACATACTCACCATACCCAAGGCCTCCATGAGGTTTCTTAGATGATTGTCTAGCTGGATTCTCTCAGCACAAGGAAGTCTCTTCCATCACTCTACACGCATCAAGCTCGCGACCCTCTCACTTCGAGCTGGGTTCAAGGTTCTCTGTCTAGCCTCATGAGCTCTCTTTCTCTATTTTCATGGCTCTTTAAACCTCTATCTCAGTATCTTGTGCTTTCCATTCTAGCATGAGGTTTGTCTCTCAAATTCTCTCCACTTGAATTGTCTTCCCTACCTCTCGTGCGTCTCTTCCTTTCTTCTCCAAGAAGGTTATCAACTTGCACTTCTCTTCCTTCTATCAAAAGAAACGTGTGTGTCAACCTTGGTAATTGAGATGGGTACTTGATGTACCTTGACAAACAATCATCCATACTTCTATTCATTGTGGGTGGTCGGTTGTTCAACTAAAAACCCTCTCTTATTAACTGAATTCCTTTTAAATTAGGAAAAATGGAATTAACTGATTATTTCCAAAAATAGTTCAACAAGGTGTCTTGGGCTCTCAAGCATGATGAATCCCCTTTATTCCCTCTTGTGGTATCATGGCCAGTACTAGTGCTCCACCCTTCAATCAGTCGATTGGCTTTCTTTATTAAACGATTAATACATTTACAATGTTTATATTACCATGGCATGGTAGTAACATTTATATGCTGAGATCATATCATCACTAATTATGATTTATTACAAATTGATCAGTGGATTGAAATGAAGATGTTACAACAATAAAGATAAAAATCCATATTTAGAGAGAGAAAAACAATCTTATCAAAACTTAAGGATTCATTTTTTCCAAAATCTAGCACAGAGAAAGTTGTCACAAAGTCTCATGTCAAGTGTGATAAACATCATCTAGGAATTGAGATATTAAAACCACCCTTTCTATTCCTTTGTTTATTCTTGATCCTAATCACCTCCATAGGGATTTATTCTCAAGATAAATTGCAACTAGCAATGCATATATTGCCTCATTCAAGTTGAGTATATGTACAATGTGCTTTAGATAGTACCAAGCCATGTATGTCAACAATGCATTCCTAGCACCATTTTCCCAATAATGGAAACTTTTGAAATAAACAAACCTAGAGTGAAAACAACTAGGCAAGACTCTCTAGTCTATCAATAGCACTATGCATTGCTTGTTCCATTTCTTGCGCATAAATTGTAGCAAATGGACAAGACATATCATCCTTACCCTTCATGCCAACATGAAGCCTTTTATGATATTATTGGAGCTGCAAACTTCAATGGTCAATAGATTTTTATTTTGTAATAATACCATAGTGGCTAGGATTCCAAGATGATGTTAAGCATAACCCACCAATAAGAATTTTCAACATCAAAGATCTCCTAGGTAACAAAACTTTGGGAGAAGACAAACTTACATCTAGCAGCCATTTAGTGGACATTTTGTTCCTCTTACATCTAGCAACCATTTAGTGGACATTCTGTTCCTCTACCTAGATATTTCTCCATTAGTGGACATTCTGTTCCTCTGCCTAGATATTTCAGCCATTTAGTGGACATTCTGTTACTACAAATCTTGTAAAGAGTATTAATTCTTGGCTACAAAGTAAAATGTGACTATTAATAAAAAAGCTTAATGGAATTGGATTGAGCTAGACTCTTCACGTCTGTGGGAGAATCCAACAACCCTACATATGGTGTCCCCATTTTGTAATACTTTTCTTCAATTATACATGGGAGGCATTTCTTCTACAATTCAATCTTGAAACAATTGTAGGCATTTCTTCTGCAATTCCATCTTAAATCAATTGTAAAATATTACTACAAATTTTGCAAAGAGTATTAATTCTTGGCTACAAAGTAAAATGTGATTATTAATCAAAAAGCTTATTGGAATTGGATTGAGCTAGACTTTCTCTAGAAAATGGTGTCATAGCTTTGCAACTTTGGCTATTAATTCTATTTGTGAACTAAAACTGCTCGATCTTGATGATCACTAAGCAACAATATCATTTTATGAATCCGTTGAGGCACTGAATCATGTCATTTAAGAGAAGACCGATCATGGAATTATTAATCCCACCAAGCAGGGTAAAGCACAAAATTCAACAAACATTTCTTTGTTGGGGCATTCATAGGTCTAGTATGGTGGGCATGGCTGCAATCCCAACCCTACTATGGTAATGATGTTTTCGTCTATGGTCTGAGGGACCTTGACGGGGTGTTCAAACAAAGCCAGGATTCTCAGTCTAATGGTGAATTTAGTTACAATTGTTCTTTCGTTGTAGAGTGGGAGGCCTGGAAGGAGCGGACTAGATTGTAAAGTTGGAGTGTTGGAGTCATACATTAATATTTTAGTTGTTGTGGTGTTATCGAATGGGGCTAGTGAACTTGAATATGCTCTAGCGACCATGTAGTATTGGCCTTGATCTATGTTGGCAGTGAGAAGGATGTCTATGGTCTGGCCCAGAGCTATCATTATGGCATTGGTTTGATGAGTTTCATGTAGGAGGCATCCATGACAAGGAATTCGTGGTCTACAATATTGAAGAAGAGTTCTATGTTGAGAGAAGTGCCTACGATCTTAAGAAGAGGGAAGCCATATTCTCTAGTATAACCACATCAAATTTACAAAAACACAAAATACTATCCTAGATAGAACTGTGCTTGACTATGTAAATAGAACACCCAGGAAAATGAAAGGCATATGGGGCATAGATTAGTATCAGAGAGATGGAGTGTGATTGTATGCCTACAAATGAGGCGAATGTGATTTTGAGATGATAAGAGGAAGAACAACAAACTAGTCAAACCAGGAGGGTGGGGCCTCTTGCTGAAGGCCAATTTCATCTTCTTTCTTGACACTTTATAACAGCTTGGCATGCCCTACGTTGGTACGCCAATCATTGGAAACCTAAGAATGACCATAGTGGGTAAGTGAATACCCTTCAAGGGTAATGTGGCTTATTTCTAAATGTGTGCTAGTCCAAGTAGAAGTAGTGGAGATCCTTTAAGACAAGGGTTGAAGCGCTAGATCCACCATGTGTTAGAGCATATTGAGTATGCCAATAGAGGTGAGCACAATCTTTATCGTTATCTGGTGAGATATGGAATATGAGCGGAAATAAATGTAGATACCACTACTTTCCTAGATCATAGAGGCTGACATTCCCAAGGAATGATGAATGACTCTATATTAGTTTGAATGCATTAATTTGTGCATCAGGGTTTGAAGACTATTTGGGCCGATCAACATAAAATTTAATGGGATTGCATTCTCTACTAACCAAAAGCCATAGGTGCTCACCAGAATATTGACACCAAGATCTATTGTCAAGGTGTGCATCGACCTCAATGAGAAAGACAATGATCGACATGGAGGGAAAAACCTTCCAAACATGATGTCAAGGAGACACATTTCCATACATGATGCTCTAAGACAAGAAGTATCTAGGAGTAGTATACCTCGAGGATGGGATCATACTAGATATCAGACATGGTTCCAGTGTATGTAGAGGCACTCCTAGAGAGGGAGGCGGTACTGCATCCAGAGGGAGTAGAGATTGAGTTACCTCCATAGAAGGAGGAAGAGATACCTTCAGTGTCAGAGGGAGCAGGGACAGAGGAGGAGTCACCTCCAGTTCCATAGGGAGAAGTTATTGAGCCACTCTGCATTCTAGATAGAGCAGTTGCAGAGGAAACAATTGCAGAGAGAGAGTGGAGGAGCCAGTTCCAGAGAGCAGCCCCAGAAGAGGGAAATTGCTGATAGATTAGAGAAGTTACTCTCAGTCTCAGTGTTTAGCAGTTACAAAGTCCCAGAGGGAAAGTCTAAAGTGACTTCCAAGTGGATCTATAAGATCAAACACACAGTTGGAGGGAGCATCGAGAAGCACAAAGTGAGATTTGTTGCTAGAGGATTCTCTCATGTGGAGGGAATCGATTATTAGGGGAAATTTTCTCATGTTGCTCAATACACTTCTATTCGAACAATTATTTCCCTTGGAGCATCCATGGGTTGGATACTACATCAGATAGATGTAAAGACAACCTTTCTCAATGGAGACATTGAGGAAGAAGTATACATCGATAAACCAGATGGTTTTGTGATACATGAGAAGGAGTCTCATGTGTGCAGGTTGAATAAGGCTCTATATGGACTAAAGCAATCACCTCGAGCTTGGTATGTGAAGATTGATGGACACCTAATGAGTTTGGGATTCATCAAAAGTGTTGTTGATCCCAACCTGTACTACAAGATTGTTAATCGTGAGTCCCTGATTTTGGTCCTCTACATTGATGATTTATTCCTCACCGGTATAGAGAGCCATATTGTTGAATGCAAGTATGTGTTGGCCTCTGAGTTTGAGATGAAGGACCTTGGTATGATGCTGTTAGAAAAATAGGACCGAAGAG
>JZKD02S1726948.1:91262-115377 GCA_000966675.3 Picea glauca
CTTTTTAAGGTTCCATGCATGAGTGTTGAAAGTCCAATGGTGAATATATATATATATTTAAAAAAAAAAAAATCCAAAAGAAAAAGATTCTTAAGAGCTTTTTTTGTGTTTTATGCTAACTTCATATGCAAACTTCGTAGTGTAAGGTTTAAATCATTAAAACAATTTTATATGGATTATTATTTTGTATTATTATTTTGTAGGATTAAGTATCATAATCCAAAATAGTGCAAACTACCACACAAATAAATGGTAAAAAATATATATATATTTAAAAAAATATAAAAGAAAAAGATTCTTAAGAGCTTTTTAAGGTTCCATGCATGAGTGTTGAAAGTCCAATGGTGAAAAAATATATATATTTAAAAAAAAAGTACAAAAGAAAAAGATGCTTAAGAGCTTTTTAAGGTTCCATGCATGAGTGTTGAAAGTCCAATAGCAACCTCATGAGTCCAAGCATCTTATGTCGTAAATGTGTAAATTAAAATATGATTGGTTGTTTGTCCAACATAACACTTCAATTGGAAGGAAAGTTGGGGATACTTTCATTCAATTCTATTTCCAACGATATAGAAATATAAATGAATCTTATGTTTATTAAAAACATTGGAATCCACTCATTTTTCAAGAGATAAATAAAGTAGATAAAATGGATAAGGGGAAGGTTAGTGTAGTGGACACTCCTTTAGGTGTAATAAAAAGAAGTTATAAAATTAATTAGGTGTAATAAAAAGACGTTATAAAATTAATGTCTTCAATTTAGATAAGAAATTGTTTCTTTTAAAAAAATATGATCTCTTTCATTTTAATTCATAATTAGTTATTGTGGCTTCTAGTTGAGAATGGTAATAATGAGTTAAAAATAAGGGAAAAAAGATCAAAATTGAAGATTATTTTATAAAGAGAAATAAATGAGTTGTACATTATTATGATTAAAAGAAATAAAATAATTATTTTCCATTAACATTATAATAACCTAAAAATATGATATTATGACTAATATCAAATTTAAGTAATAATTAAATGAATAAAATTTTATTTGAAAATTAAATGAAAATTAAAACAATTAAAGAAGAAAACAAGAATAAAGAAATCCTACATAAACTCTCATGGCCTTTGTAAAAACCTTGTAGAAACCATAAGTTACAACCCATCACATGTGACAAAAGGGTAGCAAAGCATGGTCGCAACCTTAAAGATGGTTGTTTTTCTTGCATTAGCTTAAAGAAGTAAAATAAAAAAAAAGTTTGAAAAATGAATCTAATAAAATTTTAAAAATTGTTGTGGGTATGAATTTCATTAACAACATAAATTTAAAATTGCATATTCAACATAAGAATTTCATATAAATCTATGTTGAAGTTATTAAATATTAATTTTTAAAATAAATTTTTAATACTTATAATTAATTAAGACTGGTTTTAATTATGAATTAAACTAAACGGTAACCCTACGATTCAAGGTTTGAACTAGTGACCTCCCCTATCGAAGGAGCATGCGCACAGTTTCATCGTTTCTGCTATTATTAATTAATATTATATTCAATTTTTTAAGAAATTGGCAACCTCTAAACCCTACGAGTTTTCAATGGGTTACGAATTGGTAAGTTAAATATTATATAACGTATTTAAACATTACACGGTTATGAATTAGTAAATTAAATGTTAAATGACAGATTTTCCTTTTTTCTATAATTTTTTTGGGCATAGTTTAAAAAGGTTTTTTTTTTTACTATTATTATAATCAAATAATGTGATTGTTTATTTTATTTTTAAATAAAAGAGAGAAATTATATTATCTTAAAAATTTAAAAAAAAAAATATTTATCTTTGCATGTCACTTGTTGCGTTACAATAGGGAAATCAGAACAGGTGGCATGTAGAAACATTTGAAAATTATAACAGTTTTTTTACAGTTTAACTGATCAGTGGCCATATTACTAACGTGAAACGTGTCTAGAGTCATGCACCAAAGCTCATGACCACCATGGTTGTAGCTATAAAGCATAAAACTTAACAAAACTAAAAAGAGTTGAATCCTGAAATGTAAACTAAGAGAGAAGCTAGAAATTTGGCAAACTCGGATGTCCATCGATGATGTAGATGAAGATGAACTTTTGTCTGCAGGTTGGACATCGATTTTTCTCTGGAACATCTGACAAGGCATCAAACAGGAGGTCCATGCGCCAATTGAGGGTGCATTGATTATGAGTTTGATCCTCTAGACTTCTTCGCATATCAAATATTAATTGCAGGTGGTCGTCCAAAAAGTGATGGGGGTTGGGCATAATATGCTCAATTTTCTCATCTACTTCTGTTGGAGGAGTTGTATTCATGTCGAAATCCACCAGTGGAGTTTCTTCCTCGTCTAGCCCAGGGCTAAAGTTCTTGGTCATCCATTCTGCCAACCAGCTAGGGGGGATTTCTTCCTCCACTAAGCAACTTCCATGCTCCATAGGTCTGGCTTGGGGTCTAGTGATGATATTGGGCTCGAGTTGGGCTTCCAAGGGTTGCTTCTTAGGAGGAGGAATTTCTTCTTCCATCGGGGAACTTCCCATTTCATACAAATTTTCATAACGGGGAGGAGGAAATTCCTGGGCGTGAGGGGAGGGAGGGGGAGTCTCAGTCCAATTCTAGCCTCTTCCAGGGGATCTAGTCAGAGGGAGGGGTAGTGAAGGGTCAAGGTGATTGCACCTTGTGACAAAACTATAATATAATGGCCCCCTTTTGGGTTTGCCACACTCTCTGGGCATGATTGCAGGATGAAAATGGGATAGCGGAGGTGAATTCCAAGCAAGTGGAGTTGTGATGGTGAAGGGGCTGAGAAAGGTGGCCAACAACGATAGGGAGGCGACAGAGGGAGGTCCACCACAAGAATGCACAGGAGACTGAGAGAACTAGAGAGCTAACTAAAATTGATAAATGACAGAATTCCTAGGAGCTCTTACCTTCATATCATCTGAATGAATGCTGGTAGGGGATGCCATGAAAGACGAAGTGACATTAGCTCGAGGAAAAGTACCCGCCACAGAGCTCCGGAGTTGGTTGGCATGCAAAGTCATTAAGTTCCCAGAGGTAGTGCAATGCACTACCATAAGTGCAGTGGTAATGCCCATCATTCAAATGGTGCGGGGATGAGGGCGCCAATTGGGGGTAATAACTCCATGAGATGTCTGCGCGCCACCTTTCTCTCTACTGCCAGATGTCACCCCATCCGGGATAGATAATGTGATTGTTGGTGAAATTTCATTTTTAGTTTAAATAGTGGTTTTGAATGCATAAATAGATTCAGCTCCCTCAAAACCTTATGACACCCATTATATACAATCTCAACCACTGAAATCTACAATTCCAATTATTTTTCTAAATTTTTACTAAATTTCCAACAAAAACCCATAAAAAAAAAGTTTATGCAAGACCAAAACCTTTAATATATGAAACTATCTTAATAACCAACTACACCACCCACACAACAACCCCACTAAGTTTTAGTCCTCCTATCCATTTTGTTTTCATAAAATTGTGTCAAGGACCGTGGCAGGACACTACACCCGATAAGGAGTCATCATTTAAACTCTCAAATAAGTTCGTTTTAATTCTATGTATATGTATCTCCATTTAATTATGACTAAAATAAAAATATGAGTTAAAATAAAATTAAAAATTATTTATTTTTCCATCGTATTAGATAATATTGTATAAATATTGATTATTCTCATTTTAAAGAAATCCGGTTATTCAAATTTTAAGAAAAACCATAAAAAAATTAATTAGTTTGTTTTAATGTTTTATGTTTATATTCTAGAACATTAAAAAAAGTTTCATAGTTTTGATGATTTAACTAGATAAAAAATGTTACAAATATTTTGAAATTAAAATATTATATTTACATATTTCACTTCATGTTGTGTATCCCGATATCACTTTCTCATTGGACCACCATTATAAACTTTAAGTTACTATAACAAATTATATTAATCCACGATATCACTTTCTCATTGGACCACCATTATAAACTTTAAGTTACTATAACAAATTATATTAATCCATGGACATTGCAATTTGTGAATAACATGTCTTACAAGTTATGCACAACGAAAGATTCTTCTTGAGCTTCTTTGTAACCCTTGTTCATTATGCTTAATGAAAACTCTTCTTTAAGTTCCTTTTTGACTCTTACGTTGTCATAAACAATGTCATCTCCATTCCCTAAACTCCCATGGTGGGTTGTTAGATAAAAGAGATGAGCCCATAAGGTAAATTCCTTCGATTTCATTTATAATTTCATTTATCAATTATATACCATTTAGATAACATTACAATGTTTGACTGTTATGGGCTACATATTTAAAAGGTTAAAAGGTTAATTTGTAATGTTTTAAATTGGCAACAGTGTAAGATTGATTATCATTTGGGTTATCATCAATTTAAGTAAGCCCTGTGAAAGGGTTTTTGTATAAAGATGATGGGAAAAAAATGGCAATGGGTAGATGAAGAAGACACTTATGCGAAAATCCACCTACATTCTTAAAAAATGTATGTGTTTCTTTTACATTAGCTTTGGAGCTATTTGAACAACCACACAAACTTGTCAATTAGGTCGACAAGTTAGATTTAAAAGAAAATGTGCACGTTCTAGGAATGTACACATGTTAATAATGCATGCATGTTCCTAAGTGTATGTGTTCCTTGGTCAATTGGGTTCAGTCTGAGTGGTTTGTGTTGAGAGGTGTTTTCTCCCCACCCAGATTCAATTCCCGCAAATGACATGTTGAGCTCTTAAATGTGCAGTTATTGAAAAAGCCTAGAAGATTTCTACAAAATCTGTCTATGAATTAGAAAAAAAGTTGGGGCTTGTTTGTTATTTCTAAACTATGACTTAAAATTTTTAAGAGAAGGAGATGTGTTCTATGCAGCGTAGCAATACATCTTAGAATGGTGTGGATGAGAGAAGTTGCTATTACTTTCAAGATTTTTTTTTGACAATGATAGAATGTCTTCTCCATCATTCATTTCAATTTGAGGTAGGTTTATATGTTCAATTATTAGGATTACACTACTTAAATTCTATAAATTAAAAAAGGAAATAAAAATTGTTTAATTCTTGTTCAATTGCATCCTATAATTTATATTGTAATAGAATTTACACATAATAAAACCGGAACCCATCACCATCAGCTAAAAAAATTCCTAACCCTAACTTTCGACCACCAAAGCATAAATGATAAATGAAAATAGTGAAATAGACGATGGCATTGAAACATTGAGAAATCTAATTGGATCTATTAAAAGAAGTAGAGAGTCATCACGCCTTTCCCTCGCCACATCCTTCCTTAACACACAATGTCAATATTCGTGGGTCCTCGTTGACACAAGTAGAGACCACACAACACTTCGGGGCACGCTTTCGTATTACATTGAGAAAATATTGTAATAATATTCAAAGTATTTTAAGTGAATTATGGATAGTAGATATTCACATTATCCAAAAATCGACGCTTTCGTAGGATTATTTTCTCTTCTCTTGGTCCCTTCTGAACCCCCACAATCACTTCAACCATTCATATCCCATGCTATTCAATGGATTCCCTTATGCGCCTATGACTCTCCACCATGTGTCCTCCATTTGTCAAATGTTTCAGCATCTTTGTCAATATATTTCATATGACCGTTGTATGGTGGCTTTCCAAATCCATACTTTTGCTTGGCTTGCGCATGACTTCATGCATGAAAGAAATTAAAAAGCATTACCTCCATCAAGGGTTGGATGCAATAACATACACAGAATTTATTATTCTACCATATTGATTCCTTCTATAGGTGTAACCGATGCATAATTTGAAAACCCAAAACATAATACAAAACTTGAATCATGCATCTGGATCCAGTAATAATCTAGAATAAGTTTAAAATATTTCAAGAGAAAATCAAATTGAAATTTGAAAATATTTTGATTGGTTTAGGATTGTATTTTGTCAGGAATGTTTATGCATCAAACTCCCTCGGTAATTATGTGGGTTTCTAGGATGTTAATAATCTAATAGTTGATCCTTGAAAATGACCAAATTTCATCTTTAAATTCCATGTAGTATCCTCATAACTCTATCGCTTCCATCAAACTCATAATTCTTTCGCTTTCATCAAACTAAGTGCTCTTTTTACTTCTCCTTCCTCAATTCTCAACAACTTGTTCTTCCAACACCTCTACAATTTCTTCTCTCTTATGGAATCTAATTTTTTTTACTATGCAACTTTCTCTACTTCATTTTCACCTCTTATCTTTTAAGATATTCATACAAATTTAACAATATGGAATATTGATGGGATATCCAATCCTTCGATCAATTTCAACTTGCATGCATTATTATAAATATTTCTCAAGATTATGCATGGCCCTATCCTTTTTAGTTTTTACTTTTGTATGTTGCTTTCAAAATCCTTCTCCTTTCTCAGATGTGATAACACCAAATCTCCTTCCTCAAACTTATTTTTCCCTCTCTTCTCATCATCCTTTTCCTTAAAATTATAGTTTCTCTATCACAATTACTACTTTATATACTCACCAAATCTCCTTCCTCAAACTTATTTTCCCCTCTCTTCTCATCATCCTTTTCCTTAAACTTATAGTTTCTCTATCACAATTACTACTTTATCTATTCATGCACATCCCTCATGAACTCTACAAATGTCTTTGTGTATGCACTCTTCAAGTCTACTTTTAAAAAACTTACCAAATGTCTTACTTCCTTTGTCAACCTCCCATAAACTATATGGAAAAGTGTATTTCCTATAGGTCCCTATTAACCAATTTATTATTCACAAATTCAGCTTACACAAAGACCATATCCCATATTCTAGGGTTCTCTCCAACCAATCATCCCAAAAAGTTAAGCAAAATTTTATGCCGCCAAACCAAATTTTGCATATGTCCTAAAATGGTTTCAAAATATAAGTTGCAGCTCATCATAAAACTCTAATTGGGGCTCATATGGATGAACTATTGGTTGTGTTTGATCCAAAAATGGATAGAACCCATGCAACACTTGATCTGAAAATATTACTAAGTTCAATACCACTAATTATTATTCCAAGATTCCTTCATTTGACAATGCTTATAACATGAAACTGATTTATCTTACTTAACCAAACACTTTAACTGATGATCATAACTTGCATAATCCATATTACATAAGCAAATGCATAATCAATATGAAAAGAAATAATAAGAATCACATAACACATTAGTTGTTAAGGGAGTTCACCTAATTTGGGCTACGTCTCTAGGTACACTTTCAATTAGGAGACCTCTTTATTAATGCTCAAATGCTTGTGATTTTACAATGACTTTTTCCACCATTACTTAATTGCAATTACAAATGTCAAATTCAACACTTCTTAAAACCGAATCAAATGACTATAAACACTACATATATTTCTCTTGCAAGCCCAATGACTCTATTACAACTCACAAATCCCAAATTTGTAGAGTTCTAGCTTACAAATGAGTGATACGATTGTCACAATTGAATCCATCTTGGAAAACCAATTACAATGACTATAAATACCCTATATCTCCCAAAAAGACTACAAACTTGACTTCAAAAGGAAATGAGTAGAGATTTTAGTACAAAGTATGGGTGTGTGGTAGATTGGTGTAGAGTGTTAGTTATATAGGGGAGGTCAGGGGTCGACCCCCACTGGCCCTCCTTTATTCCTGGACAGGTGTGTTTGCAACTTAAATATTTGTTTGTTGGCTTTCTGTAACAAATGGTGTGTTGGGTGCAATGGTTAAAAAGGTAGTATAATATATGGAAGGTCGCGGTATCGAATCTCATCGACCATGCCATATATTATGGTATGGTTGTTTTAATATATAGTATATTCCATATATTCTTGGCATATAGTTCACCCCCCTCTGAGGAGTATGGAATGAGCATAAAATATATACATATAACAAGGGTTAAGGGCTAGGCCCTCGACCCTTTTTCCACCAACTATTCAATACAAAACACTTAAATAATAAACACCGCATGTATGGTTAAGTCTCAAATGAATGGTGGAATGGTAAAGTTTGTTGGTTGTGGTGTGGGAGACTCGAATTCGATCCTTCGAGGCTCCAACAAAATTTTAAACAACCTTATCCGTAAATAGACAATGGGAGGTTGCCATGTGGCAGCCTCTCATTGGCTTATCATTGCCACGTGTCCATACATGATTGGTCCACCTATGCCATATAAAGCCATGTCACCTACCACTTGTTAGTCCCTAGAGTTTCCACTTGTCAACATTTGGAGCTACCACTTTCCAATATCTAGAGTTTCCACTTGTCAACCTATGAGCCTACCACGTGTCTCTCTCTGAGCCTACCACATGTCTCTTCAAGGTTGACTTTTTCCATGGTTGACCTGAACATTGACCAACCATAAATTTTGCATACATACTCTGTTTGAGATGATTTTTACATCGTTAGAAATCTTGTGACGAGAGATACATAATGACAATGTTTTCAAGAGCATTTGAGACAATCAAATTTTGAGCATTTATGATCCCTTCTAGACCTTTGTGAGCGTTCCTGATTCTCCTAGACCTATGTGAGTGTTCCTATATCCCCCTGGATCAATTTTGGACTCCTAACACCAGATTACAACTAGGGGCACCCATCCCCTATGATTTTGATTCCTAAACAAAGCTTTATTCGATGATCAAGAGGATTTGGAATTTGATGTCTTGACCTAGAGGATACAAAGGGTGGATCTTGTGGTGGGAAGATTCCATTTGGTGTGTCATTAATTTCCTCCATGGCTATGGTAAATAGATAGTGACCATTATAAAAAGGAATAATAAGGTTGCCACTAAGGAGCTAGAACAAGTTTCAAGGATTATGCAATTTAATCCCTTCAATGAGAAATTGTAGGCCAAATAACTAAAGATAAACATTTTCTCAAAATTGAGGAAAATTATAGTTTAAAAGGAGTTAAAATTTGTCACTATCTCCATTGGTTCAAGAAAAGTGACATGCAAACCAATGCCTATTTAAAATCCTTATCCTTTAAATAGGAACCGATTGAATCAAATCCCTCAAAATAGTGGAAGGAATAATCAGAAATCAATTGTCCAAGATTATGATACTAAGTATAATGACACTACAACATGAGAGAACAACACAAGAAGGTTGAAATAGAGTTAAGGGAGACAATAGAAGCACAATAGAATATGTGTGTTGTAGATAGAAGTGCGCGTGCATAAGCATGGGCACAAGAAAATGGTGAGCACACAATTTAGGCATAGAGGTGAAAATTTATAATAGTTAGAGGACAAGCAAAAAAAAAGTGACGATCAATGTTAGAAAGAGTACGATGAGAAGCATGCATGGAGAGCATGACAAGTGCTCATACCAACACAATATAACATTGGAGGATGTTGAAACATTGCAACTTGAGGAATTTGAACAATCAAGCATAGACATGGAGGGATTCTTGAGGGGTCATCCCCCACACCAGTAGATGCATAGATTGGATTGGATATAGAGGAGGACCAGGATGGAGGAGAGAGCAGTGGTAGTGATGTTGATTTTGATGATTATGACATGGGGGACTACTCATGAGCTATAATATTCTTCCATCTATTGTTCCAGTATCTACCCTATTTTGTATTTTTCATTGGCATTCCCACCTATAGTATTAGTGACTCAATATCTATGTAATACATTTTGATTTTGATGACTTAATGAGAAAACTGCAACTTATGGTTTTGATTTCTTGTGTGTTTTTCATTTAATCATCATTGATGTAGTACTAGTAAGTAGTAATAGATTGTATGATTGAATTTGTATCATGTAAATGTTCTAGTTTCTAACAAAATTGGAATCTTTAAGTCTATATTTCATTTGTGTATGTGTAATTTGTAATTTGTAATATATATATATATATATATATATATCGTGTCCTATTTTCGAGGTCACCATGTCTCCTGTCAGACACTTGTATGTATGTGTCTTGTGTCCTCGTGTCAGGTGACTTAGCTAACGTTCAATGTTTCACATACAAGATGGAAATTGCATCAAGCTACAAAATGATTTTTAACATAAATAGTTTAACATCTATTAACTAATGTCTCATGTCCAAGGTAGAACAACCTAATGGGCAATTGATTAATGTGATGATATTAATTAGATGAGATGATACTTATTGTGTTTTCACTTTTCATATGTATAGGGGTAAATCATCATCATAATCATTTATTAACATCAAATAAAGAAACATTTCAATTCATAGAATAGGTTCCATGAAATGTGTGTGTGTGTTCAAAATCGGCTCAACTGTACATATTTTACAAAATGGAAACAAGTTCCCAAACATGGAAGAATAGCATATGGTGCTATAGATACAAATGGTAGCAAGTTCCCAAATATGGAAGAATGACATATGGTTCCCTATATAAAAAATGACACTCATTGACCACTGTCATCCTCACCACTATCAGGTGCATCTTGAAAGTCGATCTTTCTCCTCTTACTCAAAGCAAGAGCTTGAGTCATTTTGCGACTAGGTGTGGTTTGTTTCTATGGATATTGGACAAAAAAAACACCATTCTTATAAGTTTCTTTCCATAATTAATTAACATAATTACAAAATTATACTTTATAATTCAATCTAAGAAAACTCATCACAAATGATATCATTAGTAACGAGGGTGTTTCCCTCCTCTGTAACCCTAATATCTTAGTTATGCCACCCTGTAGAAATTAGAATAATCAAAGCATGAAATCTAAACAAAAATACCTAAAATCAATTACATTCATGATACATAAAAAAAATTCATCAACGAATGACCTCACCGTGAATAACTCAGGCAACGATAGAGAGTTGCAGGTGGAGCACTGGGTTGTACAAGTTGATCCGAGTCAATATCTATTGTTGCATCAACTATGGTATCCACATAAGATGATGGATGGGGGGATGCATGAGAGTGAAGTGGTGTAGCCACAATGAATGAAATGGATTAGGCTGCAACAAGGATGATTGGTGGGTGGTGTATAGGTGAAACCACTATGGATGGATGGAATTGCAAAGGTGGTGGCAGTGGGTGGAGATAAATCCATAGGGGTTGTATGAGGTATGGAATAACCCTTAGGGAGAAAATTGGTATCCCAAGAGTTAGGGAAGGGTGTCCAAGGATCAAACTTTCCATGTAGTTGGGAAAAAATGATGGGGGGAATGTCGGTAGTGATGAATGGGTTGGTGGTGGTATGGTTGACCTAGTATTTGATGAACTAACTTGGATACACATTTATAATATTTTTATTAGTACAAAAATGTGAAATTCAATCAAAACAATATAAAAAATTTCACATTTAAACAAGATTTAGCTCGACACTTGATACATGGGAAGGGGGTGATCTATCCATCCTAGGTGGACATAGTTCATCATTGTACGATACTACAACCTGTAGAAACACAACAACATTATATTTGATTTCTCGTAAACAACATGGAGAAACACAACAATTATCTTACATGTGTAGTAGAATAGTAGAAGATCAGTGAGATTGCTAGAGAATAAGCAGAGCACTATGGTGAATTTGTCAAAGGTCACGTTTAACACACTAGTACACAATATTTTAGAGAAAGTCTTGATTTTTGTGGTAGTTTCAAACAAGATACTTTTGTAAGATTTGGTGTGAAACAATGAATCTTCCCTCATATTCAAAAAATAGAAAATGCTAAAGTGATTAGGTAGGAATGCATGGTGGTTCTCAGTCTACCACACTTGAGTTTGTGATACATCAAACGAGTGGGATGCTACTACTACTATTTCATAAGTGGTGGAAATTGGTATTGATGCATTTGCCAATGTCGATGGTATTACTACAGGGATTGAAGGCCTAGTCCCTACCCCAACATCACTTATAGGTAGCTCTTGGTGGGATAATGCTATAAAAGTGTTGTGTTGCACCAGGCTACAAATCAAGGTGGATATGGATGTTTGTGTCTATATGATGCTTTTTGTGATGGGATGATGTTGGGAAGGGGGGTAGGCCTTTTCCTAGGAGGATGAGGACCTAGAAATGGGTAATGCATAGCATTTTCTCTATCCTATACAAACCCACAACTCACCCCTTGGAAGTCACCAATGTCAAATTAGTTGACATGGATACCTAACATAAACTTTGTCTAAAAACATTTGGTAGGTGCGCTAGTCTATACAAATGTGTCTATTTGTGAATAGTGGTTGTACTCTAGTTCTTAGGTCGATAAGCGATGCCATCAACTATTGTTTTTAAATTTTTAGGTCTCTAACTTGGTTTGTATCTAGCTTTGTCCCATAATATTCATGCATTCTAGCCATACAATAAAAAATATTGGTTAATTGGCCTTGGACATTTGCAATGCAAGCTACAATGGTGTCTAGGGAATTGGTTAGTGACAATTGTGAGGTCTCTCTGGTATTTTGTAAGTCTTGTGCAAGGGTTATAAGAGACCCCAACCCTGCATCAATTTCCATGTTTATGTTTGTTGGTTGTGGTTTGGGGTTTGGTGTGCCTTCCTATGGTGATGTTGGGTTTGGATTTTCTCCAGGCTCCATATTAACTAAGTGTGATGCAATTTAATAAGAGAAAATTAAATTTAGGTTTATTTTTTAATCATTTAAACAAATTATGAAATTAAAAAAAATGAAATTATATGAAAATGCATACCTAGAATTAGTTGAATATTAAGTCAGTAGAGTTAGGGCAATGATTTGTCAAGATCTCGTCGATTTCGTCTCCCAAATTTACTCAATAACACTAAAAAACGCACGACACAGTCTATTGGTGAAATATACCGTCCACAAGCATTTTATAAAATCATGCTACAAGAACGTGGACACATTCCCAGAGCACATGCACATTCTTAGGAATGTGTGCATGTTCTTGTTGATGCCCACCTATCGTTGACTTGGCATCCTTGGTGAAAGTTTAAGGAATCATGTCGATCATGTAAAATCAAGAACACATGAGTGCATTCGTTCTCACCCCATTGCGACCTTTTCATCCATCAAATTCTTATAGATGCCCATATATATATATATAAGAGGGATATGTACACCTAATATAAAAATGGCTATACAAAGATATAGAAAATTGCTAAATAGAGAGATAGAAAAAGAGATATCATTCTTACACATAAACAGATGTATTTTAGATATTGTCACATCCCCACAGTGTGTTTTCCCGAATATTGTGATCGTGCACCTCTTGAGGACATGTGACATTGTGAGTCACACTCCTATTGTAGTGCAATTCTTGTTTAATTAGACAATTTGTTAACAATCTTAACACTTACTCATTTAACCACACATCTATGAAATGAAGAGAACACTTGTGAAACAAACAAGATACACACATATATAGTGCAGGTAGAAAAAACCGTGTCTAACACCCAACCAAGTCTTATTATTGTGAAACAGTTACAATATGAGAACTATTGAATCGGATTACAACTTAGGAAGAGTCACACAACTCACCTCACCTTGCCAACACACTCATACATAGATTCATCACACAAAGGCTCGTTTATCATAACAAAGTTTGCAACTCCTACGGAGCACCCCAAACGTGCGCCCACCACATACTCACCATATCTTCTCTACTTCATGACTTCACACAGACTTGTGGTTTTTCCTCATAGCATGCCTCACTTAGACCTGCGACAAGACTTCCTCAAAATCAACCCAAAAGAAGGTCACCCCACCTCTATCCAGAAAAACACCTTAAGGAAACAAAATTCCTCTGACATGGAATGACTTGGCTCCTTGAGGGGGCTCACCTCTCTTTGTCCAAGTCTTCCTCAGAATCGCAAAGATGATCTTTCTCTCCTTATTATGAAAATATGTCTTCCTTGGTTGTGCACCCTTGTTCTCTTATATGGACTCCAAAGGTCACCATCACGAACATGTGTGTCCTTTGGGTGTGCCATTCCCCTTCACGAACCATCACGCCCAAATGAATGTTCACGCCCCTTCATGGATCCGGTGCACCCAAATGAACCTTTGGGTCCATAAAACATCACATCCCTTGAGACTGACACACCCCAACCTTGGTGCACTCCTCATGCCAACACACCCCAATTTCTTTGGTGTGCCCCTTCTCTTGGTCACTTCCACTCCATGCATCACCTCATGCTTGGGAAAGTACCTTGGGGAATTCGTATGCCCAAGGCACCCACTTTCCCAACTAGTGTGGCTCTTGGGTACCAAAGCAACCCCAAGTTTCTTCTTCTTGAGGACTTGGGAGAGGGTCTCTACGCCCTTCTAGTGAAAGACCTTACAACGAGCCCAAATCCATCATAAATGATAAAAATATTAATATCTCAAATTGTACTTTTACATGTTTGTATTTCCATAATTTGTGATTTCTAGGTTTTATAGATAAATGATCAAAAACATCACACAAGAAATTTGATCCCTCCAAGTGTTTGATAAATCCATAGTCAAAATTGATCTATGCTAGTAATTTAAGTAATTCCTAGAATAGGTAAATCATATGGAATTGTAATTGAAGAGAAAAACAATGAAATAGGGAGGTTGCAAGAAGTTGTTTTCTGAGCCCAAATCCATCATTGAAAAAGAGTGAGATTCAATCCTCTATTTAATTCCTAATCTATCTATGAAGAAGAAAATAAGATGTTCTTTATAAAAAATAGATTTTCTATATCTAATTCCTACTCCATATATGAAGAAGAAAATAAGATGTTCTTTATAAAAATTGTTATATAAAGATATAGAAAACCGCTAAATAGAGAGAGAGAGAAGAAGAGATACCATACTTACACATAAATAGATATATTATAGATATGCCATAGAAATATTGTTACAATGCAAATATAAACATCTTAACAACAATCAAAGTTGTAATTTTACATATCCATATCTGCAGAAGTTGTGGATTTTGAATTATTTTGAGTTGAATGAGACTACAACTAGCCTAAATCCATCTTAAATGAACCCAAAATTTACATCTCAAATTGTATTTTTACATATCCATATTTCTATAAGTTGTGAGTTCTAGGTTTTACAAATAAATGATCAAAAACTCCACACCTCAATAAATTTGATCCCTCCAAGTGTTTGATAAATCCATAGTCAAAATGGATCTATGCTATTAATTTAAGTAATTCCTAGAATAGACAAAGCATATGGCATTGTAATTGAAGAGAAAAAAGAGTGAAACATGGAGTTTGCAAGAAGTTGTTTTCTGAGCCCAAATCCACCATTAAAGAAGAGAGAGATTCAATCCTCTCTTTAATTCGTAATCCATCTATGAAGAAGACAATAATATGTTCTCGATTCATGTCCTAGAAGAAGAACCAAAATTAGTGGTATTCTTTATGTAAAAGAACAAAGCCCCAAGACTTGATCCATTCCCAATAGACCTCTTACATGATATGTGACAGACCATTAACAAAATCATCTTAGATATTGTGGAGGAATCAAAGTTATTTGGTAAAAAAATAAAATATCAAAACTGATATAGGTCTAAAAAATAAAATGCTTATGGTTTCAATGCCCACAAACCAATTTAATTATGTCACAATGTCAACAAGATTATCTCTCTCTGCTTTCCCTCAGCAATCAACTTCCCATACACCCTTTCACTCCTCCCATGAAACTATAAATAAGGAAATGCATTGGGCTTACTTTGATGGGGTTTCTCAAGGAAACCCTACTAGAGGAGGAGTTGGAGATATTATACACCTATTGGATGATCAAAACATCTCCTTTTTTCTGGAATAAGCAATGAAATAAGCAATGTACATGAATGATTGGCCCTCAAGATTGTCCTATGTTTGGCCTAGGAAAAAGGAATTCCCCACCTTCAAATATACAGGGATTTGTTGTTGGTCATTTAATGGATGAAAGGAGTCTTCACTTTACAAACTTTATTTGAAGATATCAAGAGAAACATTAGAACTTTCTCTAACAAATAATTTGATCGATTGTCAAAAAATGGACTTGCATTGGAAAAAGGAATATGGAAAATCTCAGAAAACCTCCAAGCTCATGCCATAGAGTATTTTCATGAAACTTGGTTTTAAGTTCATGTAAAAATGATTTTCAGGTGTCTTTCTCGAGGACTGTATACAATTTTTTGATGTACCCATGCATGGCTACATTGAATAATTTTTTTTTTTGTATTGTAAATGGTTGATTATGGATAAAATCAAACCTTTTTTAAAATATGCACAATAAATTTTTGTATAAAGAAAGAAACTAATAGTTCCAGTCTTGTATAGCCTAGTAAAAAATGTCTTCTGCAATGCTTAATAGCATCTAATTTTGTAATTTTGTTATATTTTTTTCCATGGAAAAAAACTTAATTTTATTCATCCGAAGAGAAAAAATTACATTATGTAGGTGCTTTGAGAGCACATTTCTTGAGAGAGAGAGAGAGAAGCCAGGGAAAATTAGTGGGCATCTGATAAAACTAAGTCTAATAAACGAACGTTATGTTCTGAAAGAGAACAACAACATAATAAGTATAGTACTGATTAGTCCAAAAGAAGGTCCATCAAAGGCGAAGAAAAAGATGGAAATATAAATGTCGATGGTAGAGTCATCTATGTGAGAGTCTAGGAGATATCAATAGATAGTAAAAAAAATACAAAATCTAGAAGAAAATACAATTTTGATGCCACAATCCATTAACTATTGAGTGATTGTGGGACCGTCGATAAAGGGGCAACGACAGTACTCAAAAAAATCATCCCCGATAGATTCGGCGACATGCCATTAACGAAAAAAGAGTTGCATTCCTTCTTTTGAAAGAGCATCTGCTACAAAGTTTCAAATACTGTATACATGTTTTAGAACAAAATAATGAAAAGTAGCCATAAACCTGAAGATATCCTCCAAAACAAGAATCAGAAGAATATTATGACAAATTTGTAATTTACTAGTCTAATTGATGACATTCATAGAATCTCCAAAAAATTGAATGGATTGAACCCCCTTCTCCCACGATAATTGAAGAAGCAACTTTAAGGCCATAAGCTCAGCATAATTATTGGTCCCTTGACCTAGCTACATTTTGATTTTGAATAAATGGTTATCAAAGAGATACAACACCACGCCACCCCCACTGGATTGATTATCGTTCTGAGAAGCACCATAAAAAAAATCCAAAGGTTGAGATTTATCAATGGATTTAGGTTGGTAAACACAAATAGAAGGGATGTCTTTTTCTTAAGGAAAATGAGATAAAATTGAGAGAGCCTATGAATCAATGATATTTTTAAGAGTGGGTTTATCCTTGAAAATGACAAAGTTACGATCCAGCCAGATGCCCCAACAAACAATAAAATATAAAGATTTAATTTTCTTGTGGACTGGCACCTAAAGCCATTCCTTCCAAGCTTATTCCAAATAAGGGCCCTCCCAAACACATGCTAAATTTAGAAGGGTCAAGGATTATTTCTAAACTCTTAGAGTAAAAGGGAGGGATATAAGAAGATGAAAAATAGATTTGTTGTTTGTTTTACATAGGGGGCACCAACCCGACCCAACATAGTTCCTCTTGCACATGCTATCCTTGGTAGGGACCTTATTATTTATAGAAGACCACATGAAAATTTTGGCCTTCTGAGGAAATTTTAGCTTTCATAACCCACTCCACCACCAACATGGTTCCCTATGAAGAAGTGCTACATTAAGAGAAATATAACCCAATTTGGGTGTGTAAACCCCATGTAGAGCCTTTTTCCAGACCAATTTGCCCTCTTTGTCAGTAAGCCTAATATGACCATCCCTAAGAGAAGAGATAAAATTATTCTAAAAAATGGAAAGATTGTCTTCTAGTCCCAGTGAGGCAGAGCTCCTCCACCCTTGATGCCAAAGGGAATTTGTTACCGGATCCGAGGTTTGATGAAGAAAGAAAATATCATGATGATGAAGCCGAGATAAAAGATCATCTGGAAGAATATGTGAAATTCTACTTCTTGGCCAGGGATCATCCCCAATACGAACCTAGTTACCTCTACTAAACTCTCTAGGCCAAACCATCGCCCACCACTGGGAAGGAAGAAACCACAACTTTCCAAATAATATAGAAATTCGAATGAGACTTGGATGGTCTCTGAATCCATTCTTCCAGAGTATCTAGAAGGATGTATTTGTGCTTCACCATAGTGTTTCATAGGCTGTCAGTCGACAGGACATGCCAACATACTTTAACATCCAAAGCTTTAGAAAATAAAAATAAAAATATTTTGTAAACCCCATCCACCCAAGGCTTTTGGCCGAGAAAGATGCTCCCATTTTGACCATGGCGTAGTATATTGTTCTTGAGACCTTGACCAAATGAATCTAAAGCATATACGCTTGGCCTTTTCTAAAATTCACTTTGAAATCCAAGCAAGAGACATCCAGTAAATAGGGATGGCTTCCAACATCGATATTTCCAGGGTTAATCTTCCTGCCCTAGAAAGCCACTTGAAACTCCATACTTTTAGCCTCTTTTCTAGTTTGGCCAGAATCCATCTCCAACCATATTTTCGATAACATTTGGGATTTAACTGGAAGCCAAAATATTTAATGACTTCATAGAAATCCTAAGTCGGGAAAGGAAAGAGAGACCAATAAGCTTCAATACCTTCAACCTCCAAACCAGTGAAGGTAAGGGTATATTTTTTAGGATTAATTATCATTCCTGTGGAAGAATGAAAAAGACTGAGGATTTCAACAAACTTCTCCACATCTCTAGGCTGACCACTGCAAAAAATAATCACATCATCGACAAAGAGAAGATGAGTGATTTGAAGGCCCCGAGCGATCTAGATGCCATGAAATTCCCCATCTCGGACAACCGACCCAATGGATCTTCTTAAGCTCGCTTCCACCAACAGGAAAATAAGGGGTGAGAGAGGGAAGCCTTGTCTAAGACCCCTTTCCTAAGAGAAGAAGGGTGAGGATGCACCATTAAAAAGAACTAAAAAAGAGGTTGATGATATGCAGACCATCACCCATTTTATGAAAGGGACCTCAAACCACAAATGAGTGAGAAGAAGCCGAATGAAGGACCAATTGACATGGTCATATGATTTTGATAGATCGATATTTATAATTTTGCCTTGGGATATCTATGAAGACCCTCCTAGACCACCCCTATAGCTTCATGAATCTAGCGACCTTCCAAAAAGCCAAACTGTTTTTTAGAAATGGAGTTCGATAAAAATGGTTTTAACCACCGAGTGATTATTTTTGCCACAATTTTATAGATGCAGTTACATAGAGAAATAGGCCTGAACTCATCAAAAGATCGAGGATCATCAGATTTTGGAATGAGCACAATAAAGGTTGAGTTGAAATGGGCATGAATTCTCTCATTTCTTCTAGAATCCTCTACAAATTTCAGGAGGTCGACACCAATAAGCTGATAGAAACCCAAATAGAATTCAATCAGCCACCCATCTAGCGCTGCGCTCTTATCTTTTTGGAAATTGTGAAGGGTCTCTTGTAGCTCAACTTCTGTTACTTAAAAAAATAAATCTCTATCTCCATCCTCATCCACAAATATAGGTAAGAATAGCGCTAAACGAACAAGATCAACAATATTAACTCTCGACTCGGCCTTAAAAAGGGATTAGAAGTGTTTTTTTCCCATCTGGGCGAGACCCTCGAAACTGGAAACTTCAGGGCCCTCATGATCCTTTAGTTTCCATATGGCATTTGAAGCTTTCCAACCTTTTGCATAAGATTTAAATAATTTTGTATTCTCATCCCCTTTGTCAATTCAAATATCCCTTCTCTTCAACCTCCAAGTAGCTTCCTGATCAGTAAGAAATTTTCTCTTACGAGCCTCTAGAGCCTTTAGCTCATCCTTGGAGGAAGCCGAAGAAAAATAAACATCTACTAATTGGTGGATTTGTTCAAGTTGAGCTTCAATTAGTCCAAGATATTGCTCATCATTTGTCCTCTTCTCATGGGCCCAAGGGATCACCAATTGCTTGATTCTATTTAGATTTGCTGCAAATTGTACTGCAACATATTGGCCATTACCAACATCATATCCAACCCAATTTTCCTTAACCAAGTTAAGAAAAGACTCATTCGATACCCAAGTTTCATTGAATTTGAAAGGGGATGTTGACTTTTTTGGCCCCCCTTCTATTTCCAGACAAAACAACAAGTGGTTTGATTCACCCCCACAATCGACCCATTGACTAAATTGAAGAGGAAGCTCCATCAACTTATTAGAGACTAGGAATTGATCTAACCGTTTTGCCACACGGGCATCCCCTAACTTCATATTCCTCCAAGTAGGGAGAAGCTTTCGCGAAGCAATATCCAGGAGACCATTTTCTAATAGAAGATTTGAAATGTTCATATTGAAGGCCAGGGAGGGAATTCAGACCCAAAACTTCAACTTTCCCCAAAGAGAAATTTAGGTCCCCTCCTAGGATTAAGTTATCATATTTGAGCAAATCGAGATTGAGAAGAGATTCCCATAAAGAGATGCTTTCAACATAGGGACCATACACATTAAGAATCCTAAATTCCAAGCCCCTCCCTTCCACCAAAATGTACACACTAATGCACGAAGCCAAGGCCCAAAAATTTAAAATATTAACATGATGGGAGTGCCACCTAATTGCCAGACCCTCGAATCGACCATTTGCATCAATGCCTGTAAACTTCCAACCAGGGAGCATCGATTCTAAAACTTTAGTCACCACCACTGCATCTACCATCGTTTCTTGAAGAATAATAACACCAGGCTGGTAAAGAGATACCAACCACTTAAAGGTATATTTCTCCAGGGGGGCTCGCTAGACCTCTGCAATTAAAGGATAGAAATATCATGGGGGAACAATGACGAGGGCGTTCACTACTCTAAGTGCCCCAAGAATTGATCGTTGCCTTCCTGAGGAAATGTCGAGAAGAGCTTGATTTTGAGCCTTTGAGATATGGGAGAGACAACTGCATCCCTTCTTTGAGATAGAAGAGTCAGGGTTAGTACCAAACCCAGAGCCACCTATCAGGGAAGCAAAGACTGACCGATTTTGAAGTTGAAAGAGAATTTCCCTATCCTCAAAGTCATTACCAGAAGGCCCAACATAGGACTGTGAGGATGGAGAGTCGGGAGGGACACGTGGAGGAGCATGAGGTGATGGGAAGAAAGGAGGATGAGGGAAGAGGGGGGACAATCCATTGAGCCATAGGGAAGGAGAGATCAAGGAGAGAGGGAGCACAGTCCACATTGAGAAAATTAAAAGCATAATTCAAACCATTAATAGGAAGGGGAATAGAAAGACACATACCTAGGAGATAGTCAAAATAAGGGAGAGGGTGATATCCCGAACTTGTGGAAGGAGCCAACGCAGAACCCGAGTGCAGTGCCAGATCTTAAACCTCTGACGAGGCAACTAGAGCCCTCCCATCCGATTCCTGCGAGAATACAAAGAAGCATGGCCTATTGAGCAGGAGGTAACCGAAGAAGAGAAGAGTGTGTTGAGACTCACACTGGCCTACAGACCCTAGCGCTTGTTGGCTCCAGAAAGAGTGGGGTTTTCAAAACAACAGTGAAAAGGAAAGGAACAATCTTTGGCAATGTGACCATGCTCATGAAAACGACAACATCGGAAAGACACACCTTCATAATCTAGAATATGGACCCGAGATCAACCCTTGTGTGTAATATTTAATTCTTTCCTCAAGCCCTCCCGAAGATTTAGTGAGACAAGAATATGGGCCATTGACATCTCCCCAGACTCCAAAAATGAAATATCTACATCCAAGAAATGTCCCAACACATTGTCGATAGCATGGAATCATTTTATTGACCACAGATGGGGTGAGAGACAAGGAAACCAAATCCAAATAGAAATAGATTCCAGTCGTTCTCTTGAGGCATCGAAGGTAGGATCCCACTGCTTTAATAGAACCATAGAAGAGTCAATATAACAACCCTTATGAAGGACCAAGTCAGTCTGATCGACCTTCGCAAATTTAATCATAAACTGCCCCCTGGAGAGATGACTAATCTTTGGAGCAGGGTTAAAAACTAAGCCCCAAGAAGAAACTGCCCATTCCTTTAGAGTGTTCTCACTGAAATGTCATCCATAAGATTTCCCACAATGGTTTTGTCTACCATTTCAACAACTTCAACTATGGATAGATCTTCCCCTAAAACGAGATTTGTAACCTCTCCATAAGCTGCCACACATTTATTTCACTTTTGGCACTTTTAACTAGAGAAATTTTCCAGAGGAGATTGATGAATCAAAGGAATTGTAGCCCCCGAGATCACCTCAAATACACCATCCCAACCATTTATATTCAAGGGGGGCAAGTTTAGTGCAATAAAACCTTCCAAGTGCTAAAACAAACCTTGATATGTGGGTGAGCCCAACCCTATTTCAGAATAAAGACAAGAAGTAAGAAAGTTCGAGTCCAATCCCTGAAAACCACCAGAGCTTTGAACCTGAGCAGTTTGATCTAGAACTTGAAATCCCTTGGGCCTTTGAACCAGTATTGATAGTCCTTCCAAAATGGAGCTTGGCAAGGAGGGATCCAGAAAGGTCCAAGAAACCTGAGCCGAAGGTGGCGAAGACAAGGGTGCCTGCAAATATAATAAAGGAAAAACCCCCAGGGACGAGAAATCCCCAGCGCAACCAAAGTATAGAAGAGAAGAAATAACTGGGAGTTGGGAGTGAACAAAACCTAGGGGAAAATCCCTAGAAGGCATAAGATTGAACACTGAACCAAAAACAGAGCCCTCAGCAACAACTTCGAAGACATGGGGAGGATGAGAAACCTCAGGAGAAACCATAGACCGATCCACCTCTGACAAACACGAATCCAAGGGAAAAAAAGGGGGGGAGCAGACAACTAGTTGCTCCCAGCCCAACAGTTCAAAAGGGAGCGAAGAATAATCCACCTCATCATCGTAAATCACCATATTTAGCAATAAGAAAACTGCAGGCAAGCCTGATCACCAGAAAAAGTTCACCAAACCACCTCCAACCATAGGTTGTTCACTGACAAGAAGAAAAAGATGTGAGCTCGAACCTACGAAAAAGGAAAACCGCAGAACCTCCACTATTTTTCATATAATTATAATTTTATTATATATAATAAAATTACTTTAAAAAACGATCTATAAATCATTACTTCTAAACGATCTCTAAATCATTACTTCTAGATTGAATCTCATCCTTCCCAAATTAATCTTACAAAAGCATATCCACTTCATAGATATAAAATGCCAAATTATTATGTACAACTTCATAATACCCATACCCATAAACTATTGATTATCTAAAAGAGAAAATACCCATAAAGTATTGATTATCTAAATTTAGAGAAAATGGGGCTTCTAACCTTTTTTTAGTGGAACAAGAAACATCTAATAATAATGTTGACTGTATAATTTAATAATATTGACTATATAATTTAGTGAAATGCCAAATTATTATGTACAACTTCATAACCCCATACTCATAAACTATTGATTATCTAAAAGAGAAAATGGATGCTTCTAACCTTTTTTAGTTAACAGCCACACGCTCTAACCAACTGAGTTATTCCAGCCTTGTGGGTTGGGTGTCCATTGCATTCTCCACATATTTTATATATGACAATCGATATAATGTCATATAAGATTTCATCAATGAAGTCATATTCTGTTTTTAGCAAAACAACAGCTAATCATTTTATATCAATTATTGTGATATCACTGTTATTATTTTTAATTTTAAAATATATAGTAAATAAAATACAATAAATGGACATATGTACAAGTTATGGAAAATTTATTTAATTTAAAAAAAAAATTATATTAAAATTATATTTTAATAAATTATATTTTAATAAATTATACATATGTACAAGTTATGGAAAATTTATTTAATTTAAAAAATATATATATTAAAATTATATTTTAATAAATTATAAAGAAGATATTTAAATTTAGATGATTATCATGTATATGTATTTTTAATTTTTTTTTGAAAAATGTAATATTATTTATATTTAAAAAAATATTTCTAACAAATATGTATGTATAAAAATTATATGAAGTTTTTAAATAAATAATAATAGACTAACAATAATAAAAAAGCAATAAGATACATATATTA
>JZKD02S1726948.1:125390-157394 GCA_000966675.3 Picea glauca
AAGAAGAGGTCGAACCCTCTCCTCAACACAGTTTTGCAACACAATTTTGAAACAAAGTTTTCATATGCAGGTTGAGGGTGAAGTAATAGAGGAGCACATCAATGATAAAGAGGCAACATATCAAAGGTGTATTTCAGCAAGGTCTTGTAAGTCTTTGTCAGGTCAGAGTCATGTTGGCAAGCTCTTTGAGAGAAGTACATTCATGGTGGATATTTGTAAGAGATCTTACATTATTAATGAAATAAAGGAATATTGTTTGCTGGGGTTTTTATCCCTGTACAGGGTTTCCCCAGGGTATATGTGTTGTTGATATGCATGTTTACTTATCTACATAATTATTGCTATTCGATTATGATTTGAAATTGTTGAAGTGTATTAAGCTGGAATCAAAGTATTGAAGAAAATAAAAGAATTAATCCGCATAAGAAATCAAGCTCATAATTTAACATGGTATCAGAGCTTAGGGTGTGTTAAATGTGTTGAAGTGCAGAAGAAGGTACACATGGATCCAAGTGAGCTTGATTAAGATTCTAGTGTGAGGACCATGGCATCCGCCATTTCAATCAGGGCCAAAGATAGGCTTGAAGGAGCTACTGACTTTAATTTGTGGAAGCTCTGTATAACAAATATCTTGCAAGAGCATGATCTTGAGCAGTATGTGACCATAGTGGTGGAGGAACCAACAAATAATGCAGGAATAATGGATTTCAGGAAGATTCAAGCAAAGGCCAAGTGAATCATCTTTGACTCAGTCAAAGACAGTGTAATGCCTGCAATGACATCGTTGATGACTGCCAAGGACTGTATGGATACCTTGGTGAATCTGTATGAGAAACAGGATCTAGGTCAAAAGAGGACACTTAAGCACAAGCTTAAGTATTTGAAGATGGAGAAAGGTGAATCAGTGGCATCTTTCTGTTCCAAGATAGATCAGATTAGAGATAATCTTTTGGTCACAGGGGTGATAGTGGATGATGATGATTTAGTGCAGGCCATTTTTTACAGTCTGCCTTCTTCATGGGAGACCTTCTTATCCAATGTAAGTGGGAGAGAGATTTATCCCACGTTTGAGAGGTTATGGCATGATTGCCTCCAGGAGGATAGTCACACAGCTACCAGGAGAGAGACAACAAAAGAAGAGCACTCCGCTTTAGCATCAAGATTCAAGGGAAAGAAGAAAGACACTTTCCAGAAAGGCTCTCAATGGAAGCCAAACATCAAAGGTACATTCAAAGGCAAGAATATTGATACATCTAAGATTAAATGCTTTAGTTGTAATAAGTTGGGTCATTTTGCCAAAGATTGTTGGTTTAGAAAGAAATATCCTAGGAAAGGGAAACATCATGCCTCAACTGCTGAGGATGATGAATCCAAAAGAAATCAGAAAATTCCTTCTAATGACAAAGAAAATAGGAAAGAATATTATTTGGTTTCTGCTTTATCCAGTTCAGTTTCCACGGGGACGAAAACTTGGTTAGTAGATAGTGGTGCATCAAAGCACATGACAGGGTACAAGGAGATCCTCTCATATTTCGAGACAAAATATTTTGCAGAGTAGGTCGAGCTTGGTGATGAAAAATGGTACAAGATAGAGGGAGTAGGCTCTATCTCCTTCAAATTGGAATCTGGGGCTATACTTCATGTTGATGAAGTATTATATGTTCCAAGGCTCAAGAAGAATCTACTATCAGTTGCAACCCTTGAGGACAAGGGATATTGGGTGATCTTCAAGGACAGGAAGCCACTACTATGGGATAAATGTAGCCACTTAAGTACAATAGAACCCATTAGAACTCTCAGTGGAGGACTATACGACGTGTCAGGATAGTCAGTTCAGGCATTGGCTCATGATGCGACTAGCTCCAACGAGTTGTGGCACAGAAGAATTGGACATATTTATTACAAAGATCTTCCAGATATACAAAACATGGTATGTGGCATGCCCTCTATTTCTCTTAGTAAAAATGAAATTTGTAAGGGATGCATGCTAGGTAAAATTATAAAGAAATCATTTCCTAGTAGTGACAACAGAGCTCAGGGAATATTAGATCTGGCTCATTATGATGTATGTGGTCCCATGTCATCTCCCTCACTAAGTGGTTTTTTGTATTATGTCATTTTTATTACTCAAGAAAATGTTGGATATATTTTCTTAAAGCTAAAAGTGACACATTTGATAAATTCAAAGAGTATAAAGCCTTTATTGAAAAGCAGTCAAGGAAACACATCAGAATCCTTAGAACAGACAATGGAGGAGAGTTTGAATATCTTCAGTTTGAGGATTTATGCAAGTCATTAGGAATCAAGAGATAGTTGACCATTCCATATAACCCTCAACAAAATGGTGTTGCTGAGAGGAAAAACAGGACTATTTGTGAGGCAGTGAAAGCAATTATGTTTGACCAGGATCTGCCAAATTCTTTATGGGCATAGGCTACCTCCACTGCCGTGTATATTCATAACAGGTGTCCACATGCTATTTTGAAGGAAAAGACTCATGAGGAAGTCTTTTCAGGGATCAAACCTGAAGTAGGGCATCTAAGGATATTTGTATGTCTTGTGTGTATTCATGTCCCTAAGGAAAATAGGACAAAGATGGAACCCTCAAGAAAGAAAGGGGTGTTTGTGGGGTATAGTGAGAACTCCAAGGCTTACCGGATTTATGTACCAGGTTAGAGGCAAATAGAGGTAAGAAGAGATGTGAACTTCCATGAGGAAGACGCATTTAAAAAATCCAGAGAGCTTCAACAAGATTCATGACGTAGTCGCACTCCTCTGAGCACGCCCGCTTCCTCAGGGCCTTCTTTCCTTCATGGCCCGAAGAAATCAAAGGTTCCTCTAATTCCCTATCGGGAACTTTCTCACCCACAACACTATTCAATTGATCCCCCTTAATGATCGGGAGATCGGACCTCGGGATTTCGCGAATCCTTTGGTCACGCACCTTGTGCTTCAATATACACCGAAAACTGATGGGTAGTTACCAATACCTTCCTGTTCCTATCGGGAATCCTCCCGTCGGGATTTTGGCACCTATGATGTCGAAAATAACTTACTTTGTTGATCCCCGATTCTCGATATGTCGATACACAAATGCGCACATGTGGGTTGACTTTTCCACCTCCTGCTTCAACGCCTCTGTCGGGATTTCGGGATTCGCGGGATCGCGAATCCTGATGTCAATGGACTCGGGACTTCACTTTTCCTGATCCCCGATGTGACACGCCACCTTTCTTCCACTAACTCTGTCTATGGCCCACATGACCCTTCCGTCGGGATATCGCGTTTCGCGATTCCAACATGCAAGAGTTTCTTACCTTCGAAAACTCCGATGCCCGAACTTCGACTTCTCGGGATCTCCTGACACGTGTCCTCACTGATGGACGGTTCTGAGCTCGTCAGGATATCGTGGATCGTGATTCTTGATACTGTGATTTCTTCACTCCCGGAAATTTTGATGACTTCAATATCCCAATGACTCCTCTGGGACTTCTCCTCTGCTCACTAGGGCTTAACACTAGCGTAACTCCTGCCGAATCTGACGGTTGACGGGAACCAACTACCGATCCAATGGCTTGCGGCAATTTGTGAAATATCCTCAGAGGATTTCGACCGTCTGTTCTCCCTTATGCAATCCATGAAATGAAGAAGTGTCTCTCAACGAGACTTGTTCACCTGCTCGTCGGCCTGCGACGCTTCCCTCAAACTTTCAATAGAAACATTCATGCACTTATCCTTCAGTGGTTTTGAACGCCTACTCCTCCTGAGCTTTCCCACGACTTCAGTCTTCTTGGGAACCCCTCTTGCACGCACTCCTTGTGGAAACCCTTCAACCTTGACTGAGTGTTGAAGTCTCTCGACTCTGCGCACTCTTGCAGCAGCAGTCTTTCAGTTCCTTGCTCAGGTTCACAACCCTGATACTTTCCCTTGGCCTGCGCACTCCTTGCACAACACTGTACCTAACTGCAACCCCGAGAAAATGAGAACAAAATCTATCTCTAATTGAACCCTTCTGTCAACGCACTCCTTGCGGAAAATTCGACTGCACTCCTTGCAGGAATCCTCTGGCTCAATTAGATAAACAATTGAAACTCATTTCATTTTCCCCCTCAAACTTCAATTCATCCATGAAATCACATACACCGCATATAAAAGAAAATGTATGACAGAAAGAAAACATTCACGAGCTTAACATCAATATACAGAGAAACAACACAAACCATGGAATTGAATCAAAGCTTTCTTCTATTAATTCAACTGCCTGTACATGGGTGTTCTTCATACAATTCTCTGCATGCTCTTCTGCTTCTACTCCTCTTCTATGCTCAGGGGTTATGCTACAATAATACAATGAGGGTGTCTATACCTGTTTTCCCTCTTGGACTCTAAATCTATCAAATCTAGAATTAAAATCCTATCTACCAACATTAACTACATTAAATGTCGACTATCTTCCTAAGGACGAGAGCTATCCGTTCAAGGTCCATTACAATATACAAGTGCGCTTCTTCATAAATGACTTCATTAAATATTTGCGAAACAGTCCCAAAGTGTTTCAAAATTTGTGTTGGCTTATCCAGTTGTCTTTCCGCTTCCGCGCTGGCTCGCTTGATGTGCTGGCGATGCTCTTGCATCATACTCCTCGGCTTGAAAAATTTCATGGGCTCCCGTCCATGAGCTCCTGCACGGTCTGTCCATGATTTTGTATCACTGCTTCACTCTCCCAGCTGGCATCTTCCACTGGGTGATTCTTCCACTTGACCAGATACTCGAAGTATTCTTTCCTCCTGGTCTTCTTACTTACTCTCTTATCCAGTATGCATTCCATCTGCGGATTTTCTGCTATCGGCATCTGCTTCGTCCACTGGATCACTGGCTATTCAGTTCCAGTGTCTGCTTCTCCAGCTCTGTATGGGTATAAGTATACGATATTGAATATCGGATATATTCCGATGCCATCCAGCAACTCAATCTCATAAGCATTTTCTCCGAATTTCTTCAAGACCTTACATGGTCCGATTTTATTCATCTTCAGCTTGTTGTATGTTCCCCTCGAGAACCTTTCTTTCCTTAAGTGTGCTATAACCAGATCACCAACTTCAAATTGAAGTTGTCTCTGATGCTGATCTGCTCTGCGCTTATACTATTGGCTTGATTCCAACAACTGCTCCTTCACCCTGCTGTGAAATTATTTCATCGCCTCAGCAAATTCTTCTACACTAGCACTGCTAGTAGTAGTATGTTCTGAATCCCTCAGTTCAGAAACTCCTCTTGGCTACATCCCATACACAATCTAAAATGGACTCTTTCATGTGCTCTGATTCACTGAGTCATTGTATGCAAACTCTGCCTGTGGCAATATGTGGTCCCAACTGTTGTGGTGCTATGTCACCAATCTTATTAGCAAGTCTCCCAGACTTCTATTGACCACTTATGTTTGTCCATCCGTCTGAGGATGATAAGATGAACTAAACATCAGGTTAGTTCCCAGCTTCTTCCATAATGTCCTCCAAAAATGCCCTATGAATTTTGTGTCCCTGTCCGAAACTATGCTTTTCGGCAATCCATGAAGTCGAATAATCTCCTTGAAGAATAGATTTGCGATGTGAGTCGCATCGCTGGTTTTCTGGCATGGGATAAAATGTGCCATATTTGAAAACCTGTCTACTACCACAAAGATGGAATCAAAACCCCTTTGTGTCCTCGACAAACCCAATACAAAATCCATGCTAATCGCCTCCCATGGCCTCTTTGGCATGGGCAATGACTGATAAAAACCTGCATTCTTCTTTCTCCCCTTCGAATGCTGGAAAATTATACACCTGTCAACAAATCTTCTGACATCTGCTCACATCCCTGGCCAAAAATGTGATTCTCTTAGCTTCGCGAAGGTTTTTTCATGGCCAAAGTGTCCTGCTAATCCACCACTGTGCTTCTCTTTCAACAGTTTCTCCCCCATGGAGCAGTTTGGAATACACAGTTGATTGCTTATGAACAGTAATCCTTCCTGGATCATATAGTATATCCAAGGACTCCTATCTCTGAGAACTGGATTCTTAGCTGCTTCATATGCTTCTGCAAAATCTGCATCACTTGCGTACATGTCCCTGATATTTTCAAAACCCAATGTTTTGACTCGGAATTCCTGCAGCAACAAACACTTCCTGTTCAAAGCATCAACCACTTTGTTAGCAGTACCCGATATGTGTTTAATCACAAATGTGAAATTCTGCATATACTCTACCCATTTTGCATGTTTCTGATTCAACTTCTCTTGTTGAGTCACAAACTATAATGCATGGTTTTCACTGTACAATACAAATTCTTTCGGGATCAAGTAATGCCTCCACTTCTTCAGTGCCTGAATGATGTCATAGAATTCTTTATCATACGTGGAGTATTTCAACTTTGCCTCATCCATATTTTCACTGAAATATGCAATCAGTCTGTCTTCCTGACTCAAGACCGCTCCTATGGAAAATCCACTCGCGTCACATTTCACCTGAAATGTTTTCAAGAAATCCGGCAACACCAACACTGGTTGTTCCGTGATCTTCCACTTCAACAGATTGAAGCTCTTCTCAGCCTCTGTTGTCCAGTGAAAAGACTTATGTCACTTCTTCACTGTGTCCATCATCGCTGCGCTAATTCCACTAAAATTCCTGATGAACTTCCGATAGAAACTAGCTAAACCATGAAAACTTCTCACCTCGAAAATATTTCTCGGTGATGGCCAATTTTTGATCACCTCTACCTTATCCGAATCCATCCTCAACTCATAAATGAGTTATGTCTTCATAAATGAGGACTTCTTCATTTTTATCAACAACTTCCCCTGTTGTAGCCTCTTCAACACAATGGCCAAATGTTTCATATGCTCAGCCTCTGATTTACTGAAAATCAGTATATCGTCCAAATACACGATGACAAATTTCTCGATTAATTCCCTCAGGACTTCATTCATCAGCCTCATAAAAGTACTTGGCGCATTCGTCAAGCCAAATGGCATGACTAGCCATTCATACAGTCCTTCGTTGGTTTTGAAGGATGTCTTCCACTCATCGCCTTCCCTCATGCGAATCTGGTGATATCTGCTTTTCAGATCTATCTTTGAAAAATAATTTGCCCCGCTCAGGCAATCCATAAGATCATCCATCCTCGGCAATGGAAACCTGTATCTAATGGTTATCTTGTTGATCTCTCTTGAGTCGGTGCACATTCTCCAGCCTCCATCCTTCTTTGGACTGAGTACCGTTGGAATGGCACATGGACTCAAACTTTCTCTGACTAACCCTTTGTCCAATAGTTCCTGGACCTGCTTCTTAACCTCTTCATTTTCTTGCGGCGTCAATCTATACACGGCTTTGTTTGGTAGACTAGCTCCTGGTATGAGATCAATGTGATGACTCACACTCCTCATCGGTGGCAACGAACGAGCTATTTCGTCCACCACAATGTCAGCGAACTCTTCCAGCAGTTCCTGAATCTCTTCCGGTAAAGCATCCACTCTTGTGCTAGCCAGAACAATTCTCGACTTCATGACCACAAAGAATTGTGGATCTTCCTTCTTCTTCACCTCATTAAGAAGTTCCTTCCCACTCATGAGAAGTACTGTGTTGCTTACTTCTGGCTTCACCTCCTTATCTTTTATTGGAAGCAACATATGGGTTCTCCCATTCTTCTCCAGGGTATATGTGTTCATTCTCCCATCATGAATCACATTTTGGTCATATTTCCATGGTCTACCCAGCAATAGATGACAAACATCCATGGGAATAACATCACACATAATCTTATCATTATATCCTCCTATTTTGAATTCAACCAAGCATTTTTTAGTAACAGTTACCTGGTGTCCTTTCTGTAGCCATGAAACTTTGTATGGACTGGGATGATCAGTCGTCTCCAGCTCCAGCTTCTCTACCATCTCCGTAGAAATGAGATTATCCGTGCTACCGCTATCCACGATAACCTTGCACACCCTATCCTTGGTCTTGCAAGCTGTCCTGAAAAGTTTGGTCCTTTGAAGTGAACTTTCCACCTCCTTCTCAGGTGTCAAAAGGACTTTACGCATCATCAATGACCTTCCGCCTTCTACGTCTTCGACCTCAAAATCATGTCTCTTCGCTTCGGTGATGCAAGCTTCTCCAATGTCCTTCTTTTTCTCTGGACACTCGTAAGACTTGTGCCCATTCTTTCCACATGTGAAGCATGTGATCACTCCACCTCTTCCTCTTCCTCTACCTCTGGGACGAGGAAACATGTTATTGTCAGCACAATCTCCCTTCTACTCATTATGCTGCCCTCTCTGCTCAACGTATGGCCCTCTCTATGAGGTTCCACCTCTTTCCACTTTACCCTGAGGTTTCTTCCATTCCTCCTTGGGCTTCTGGAACCTGTCCTGGGTGACTGTTTTGCCTCTAGGCTGACTTCTACCTCGCCCTCACTGACCTTGCTTTCGGCTCAGCTTCTCCTCATCTTTCAGAGCCATCTGATAAGTGTCCTCCATTGTCCTGATGGTAACCATGCTTAATTCATCCTGAATGTCGTATCTCAGACCATTCAGATATCTAGCAACATTCTCATCATCGCTCTCCTAATGACCTGCTCTGATGTTCAGTCGATAGAATTCCTCATTGTATTCTTTCACTGTCATCAGCTTCTGTCTCAGGTTCTGCATCCTCCTGAACAGGGTGATTTGATAATCTCTTGGGATGAACTTTGCTTTCAACTTCGCAATCATTCAATCCCAACTCTTGATCTTCTTCTTGCCTTTGCAACATCTGTCTTCCTGTAACTCGTCCCACCATAATGTTGCATGTCCCTTCAAGCGTGTAACATCATGCTTGACTTTCTTATCCTCTTCGATATCTTCATAGTTGAAGTAGGTGTCAAGAGCTCTAACCCAATCTAGTAGCTCTTCTGCATCCATATTTCCCTCATAGACTAGAATGTCCATTTTTGCCTTTGCACTCATCCTGGCAATAGCTTTAATTAGGCGTTCATTGGCTACATCTTCGGCTGCAACTTCCTCCTCGCGTTCAGCCTCTATCTCGCTCTCGGAGTCACTGAGATCCCCTACACTGGCTGTGTGTCTTTGATCTGTCTCCATGTCTTCGAGTCTTGCTCGGAGATCTCTCATCTGTCTCTCCATTTCTGGATTGAATACCTTCCTTCCTGTTCTTCGCATCTCCCTATCCTCTGGATCAGGTGACTGTCTTTCTCTCCTTGGCGGCATGGTAAAATTTCTTATTCTCTGCTACAGAAATCAAAGAACTTCCTTACTCTAATACCACAACTGATGCAGCCGCACTCCTCGGAGCACGTCCGCTTCCTCGGGACCTTATTTCCTTCACGGCCCGAAGAACTCAAAGGTTCCTCTAATTCCCTGTCGGGAACTTTCTCACCCACAACACTCTTCAACTGATCCCCCTTAATGATCGAGAGATCGGACCTCGAGATTTCACGAATCCTCTGGTCGCGCACCTTGTGCTTCACAATACACCGAAAACCGATGGGTAGTTACCAATACCTTCCTGTTCCTATCGGGAATCCTCCCGTCGGGATTCCGGCACCTACGATGTCGAAAATAACTTACTTTGTTGATCCCTGATTCCCGATATGTCGATAAGCAAATGCGCACATGTGGGTTGACTTTTCCACCTCCCGCTTCAACGCCTCTGTCAGGATTTCGGGATTCGCAGGATCGCAAACCCTGATGTCAATGGACTCGGGACTTCCCTTTTCCCGATCCCTGATGTGACACACCACCTATCTTCCACTAACTCTGGTTGTGGCCCACATGACCCTTCCATTGGGATATTGTGTTTCGCGATTCCAACATGCAAGAGTTTCTTACCTTCGAAAACTTCGATGCCCGAACTCCGACTCCTCGGGATCTCCTGACATGTGTCCTCACTGATGGACGGTTCTGAGCTCGTCGGGATATCGCAGATCACGATTCCTGATACTGTGATTTCTTCACTCCCGGAAACTTCGATGACTTCAATATCCCGATGACTCCTCCGGGACTTCTCCTCTTCTCACTAGGGCTTAACACGGGCGTAACTCCTGTCGAATCTGACGGTTGACGGGAACCAACTGTCGATCCAATGGCTTGCGGCGATTCACAAAATCTCCTCAGAGGATTTCGACCGTCCGTTCTCCCTTATGCAATCCACGAAATGAAGAAGTGTCTCTCCACAAGACTTGTTCACCTGCTCGCTGGCCTGTGACGCTTCCCTCATACTTTCAATAGCAACCTTCCTGCACTTATCCTTCAGTGTTTTTGAAGGCCTACTCCTCCTAAGCTTTCCCATGACTTCAGTCTTCTTGGGAACCCCTCTTGCACGCACTCCTTGCGGCAACCCTTCAACCTCGACTGAGTGTTGAAGTCTCTCGACTCTGCGCACTCCTGCAACAGCAGTCTTTCAGTTCCTTTCTCAAGTTCGCAACCCTGATACTTTCCCTTGGCCTATGCACTCCTTTCACGGCACTGTACCTAACTGCAACCCCGAGAAAATGAGAAAAAAAGCTATCTCTAATTGAATCCTTCTGTCAACGCACTCCTTGCGGACAATTCGATTACACTCCTTCCAGGAATCCTTTGGCTCAATTAGAGAAACAATTGAAACTCATTTCATTTTCCCCCTCAGACTTCAATTCAGCCATGAAATCACATACATCGCATATAAAAGAAAATGTATGACAGAAAGAAAACATTCACGAGCATAACATCAATATATAGAGAAACAACACAAACCATGGAATGGAATCAAAGCTTTCTTCTATTAATTCAACTGCCTATACATGGGTGTTCTTCATACAATTCTTTGCATTCTCTTCTACTTTTGCTCCTCTTCTATGCTCAGGGGTTATGCTACAATAATACAATGAGGGTGTATATATCCGTTTTCCCTCTTGGACTCTAAAGATATCAAATCTAGAATTAAAATCCTATCTACCAGCATTAACTACATTAAATTCGGACTATATTCCTAAGGACGAGAGCTATCTGCTCAAGGTCCATTACAATATACAAGTGTGCTTCTTCATAAATGACTTCATTAAAGATTTGCGCAAGAGTCCCAAAGTGTTTCAAAAATTGTGCTGTCTTATCCAACTGTCTTTCCGCTTCCGCGCTGGCTCGCTTGATGTGTTGGCGATGCTCCTGCATCAATTCAGAAGCAGTTCAACGAGATTCACCCTCTTCTGAAAATGAAGAGTCAGATGATCAGAGGGAGGAACCTCGTGAAGGGCCAAGTAATGAGCCCCTAGAACCCACTGAAGTGTTAGAAAGAACTCTTGAAGAACATACAACCAAAAGGAAGCTAGGGTGGCTTAAATAAATAGTGCGAGAAGCAGAAATGATAGTTGCTCCCAAAGGAACTTTCAAGGAAAGGAAGAGGCCTCATAGGTTTGGAGGCTATGTTGCACTGATGAGAAAAATTAGTGATGCCGAACCTTCTTTATTTGAAGAAGTAGATAAATTACATGGAAGGATTCCATGCTTGAGGAATACATGTCTATTATAAAGAACAATGTTTGGGACATTGTGCCAAGGCCAAAAGACAAATCAGTGGTTTGTTCCAAATGGATCTATAAGATCAAACATGCAGTTGATGGAAGTATGGAAAATTTCAAAGAAATATTTGTAGCCAGAGGCTTCACTCAGAAAGAAGGAATCGACTACGAAGAAACTTTTTCCCCTGTAGCCAGGTATACCTCCATTCAAGATATTATGTCTTTAGCTTGCTTACTTGGTTGGAAACTACATCAGATGGATGTAAAAACAACATTCTTGAATGGAAAGATTGAACATGAGGTATTTGTGGAACAACTAGATGGTTTTATACTACATAACAAAGTCACTCGTGTATGTAAGCTAAGGAGAGCCTTGTATGGTCTTAAGCAGGTTCCCAGAGTTTTGTATGACAGGATTGATTTCTTTCTTAAAAGCCCGGGCTTTTAAAAAAGTGATGCTGATGCAAATATATACTTCAAGGTAAGAGGTAACCAACATGTTATACTAATCATGTATGTTGATGATCTCTTTCTAACACGAGATGAAGGGATAATACCCTAGTGTAAGAGGGATCTAACCTCAAAATTAGAGATGAAATACTTAGGCTTGATGCATTACTTCCCAGGATTGGAAGTGTGGCAAAGATAGGGCGAGATATTTCCGACACAAGGAAAATACACAATGGATGTACTAAAGAGGTTTGGTATGATGGCTTGCAAATCCATGTCTACTTCGATGGTTACCAACCTGAGGAAGATGCATGATTCTGATACAGGTTCAGATTTGGTGGATCCCACCATGTATAAGCAGCTAATTGGATCATTGATGTACATTATCAACACTAGGCCAGATATATGCTATGTAATGATTGCAATGAGTCAGTTCATGACTGAACTGAGACAGGGACACTGGGTGGAAAAAAAGCACATCTTGAGATATCTCAGAGGGAACATTACTTATGGTCTGATATATACATCCAGTGGTGGTTTATTTATGCATGGGTATGCAGATGTTGAGTGGGCAGGAAGCCCAATGGATCGGAAGAGTACTTTCATATACTGCTTCAGTTTAGGATCCGCTATGATCTCTTAGTCAAGACGAAAGAAGGGATCCATTGCACAGAGTATAGCAGAGGCTGAGTACATTGAAGCAAGTGATGCTAGCAAGGAAGCAGTATGGCTCAGAAAATTGGTTTCTGGGTTGTTTGGTGACAAGCTCGAGACGACGATGGTTCACTATGATAATCAAAGTTGCATAAAATTGAAAGAGAACCCGGTATTTCACGACAAGTCAAAACATATTGACATGAGGTACCACTACATCCGAGACTTGGTCTAGAGAAAAATTGTAAAGTTACAATACATAGCCACGAGCGAGCAGGTAGCTGATATCCTGACCAAGCCTCTGACCTCGAGACAGTTTGTGCATCTGAGAGGAAATCTTGGTGTGGCTGAGAATGACTCCCTCACTGAGAGGGAGTGTTAAATTTGGCAGCATCGACATTCATTCTCCAATGAGAGTCCATATGGGCCACCTTGAGGCTATCCAGGGAGATTTGGAGAATCAACCAGTCTTGTGAGGTATTGACAAAAGCTAGGGGGAATGAACAACCTCTGTGAGTCAAACCAAAATTCAGGACGAACGAGATGCTATGTGAGTCTAATGAAAAAGTTAGGGGGAACGTACAACCTCTGTGAGCATAGACAGACTAGTGAAAAAGTCAGGGGGACCGTACAACCTCTGTGAGCATAAACAAACTAGTGCAAAAGTCAGGGGGAACATACAACCTCTGTGAGCCTAGTCAAACCTTGTGAGTCATGAGCAAAAGTCAAGGTATCTAGCAAAAGTTAGGTTGAATGTAAAATTCCTATGAACTAGAAACAAACGATATTCCTAATATTGCAAATGATGTAATTGTATTGATCTAGTGCATTGGCACATGTAAACATTATCCACCATGAAGAGAATTTCGAATTGCCTTGTCAAGAGTTGTAACTAAAGTCTTGAGTCTAGTTCTATGTTACAACTAAAGTGTAATGTTGAGTTGCAACTAAAGTCTTGAGTCTAGTTCTATTTTAGTAATATTGAGTTGCAACTAAAGTCTTGAGTCTAGTTCTATTTTAGAACTAAAGTGTAATGTTTAGTTGCAACTAAAGTCTTGAGTCTAGTTCTATTTTAGAACTAAAGTGTAATGTTGAGTTGCAACTAAAGTCTTGAGTCTAGTTCTATCTTAGAACTAAAGTGTAATGTTGAGTTGCAATTAAAGTCTTAAGTCTAGTTCTAAGTTCGAACTAAAGCATGTCAGTCTCAAGTCTAGTTCTAAGTTCGAACTAAAGTGTAATGTTGAGTTGTAACCAATCTCGAGTCTAGTTCTAAGTTTGAACTAAAGTGTAATGTTGATTTGTAACCAATCTCAAGTCTAGTTCTAAGTTCGAACTAAAGTATGAAGCTGAGTTATGACTAATGCATGCATTCAGGTTACTATTTCGAGCTTGTCCTCTTCCCCTCTTCAACTTATATAAGAAGAGGTCGAACCCTCTCCTCAACACAGTTTTTGCAACACAATTTTGAAACAAAGTTTTCATATGCAGGTTGAGGGTGAAGTAATAGAGGATCACATTAGTGATAAAGAGGCAACATATCAAAGGTGTATTTCAAAAAGGTATTGTAAGTCTTTGTTAGGTCAGAGTCATCTTGGAAAGCTCTTTGAGAGAAGTACATTCATGGTGGATATTTGTAAGAGATCTTACATTATTAATGCAATAAAGGAATATTATTTTTTGGGGTTTTTCTCCTTGTACAGGGTTTCCGCAGCGTATATGTGTTGTTGATATGCATGTTTACTTATCTACATAATTATTTCTATTCGATTATGATTTGAAATTGTTGAAGTGTATTAATATGGAATCAAAGTATTAAATAAAATAAAAGAATTAATCCACATAAGAAATCAAGCTCATAATTTAACATTCCTTGCAAAGGAAGGGGAAGAAATTTCAATGGAAAGAAGAATGTGAAAAGAGTTTCAAGCAATTGAAGCAGTTGTTAATCAGTGCTCCAATTTTGAAGATCGCAGATCCGAATGAAGACTTCATTGTATGCACAGATGCATGTGAAGAAGGACTGGGTGGAGTCCTTAGTCAAAATGGGTTTGTTGTATGTTATGAATCAAATATGTTGAAAGAGAATGAAAGGCTCTATGCCACTCATGGTTTGGAATTGGCAGCCATAGTGAATTCTTTGAAGAAGTGGAGGAACTACCTCATGGGAAAGAGGTTTGAGCTAAGGACAGACCATAATGGTCTAAAATATTTGGTTGATCAACCTACTTTGAATGTTAGGCAGAGTAGATGGTTGGAATTCCTCTATGAGTATGAATTTGATATCAAGCACATCAAAGGAAAGGATAACAAAGTGGTTGATGCACTCAACAGGAGAGTGCATGAACTACATGCTACAACCATTAGCATGTATCAGACAGATCTTAAAGGCAGAATTTCTAAAGATGCAAATTCAGATTTGCAGTACATGGAATTGCTAACAAAATTGCAGCAAGGTAAAATGCAGCAGAAGGATGAGGATTATGAATTGGGAATTGATGGAATCCTTCGGTACAGAAAAAAATTTATGTACCCAATTCTCCGGAATTGAGAAGTGGGATTTAAAAAAAGATGCATAATGTGCCTTATGAAAGACACCCAGGATATCAGAAAACAATTTCAACAGTCAAAAGCCAATATTATTGGCCCGTCGTGAAGAGGGACATTGTTGGATACATAGCTAAATGCTTGGAATGTCAAAAAGTAAAGGTTGAGCATAGACACCTAACTGGTTTACTACAACCATTACCCAATCTTGGGTGGAAATGGGAAGTGGTGACAATGGATTTCTTCACAGGATTTCCCAGAACAAGCAATCAACATGATGCAATAATGGTAGTGGTGGAAAATCTTACTAAATCTTCCCATTTCATTCCATTGAAGACTACTTACAAAGAAACTAATGTTGTTGATATCTATATGAGGGAAGTAGCATGATTGCATGGCATACCCAAGACAATTGTGTCTAGCAGAGACCCAAAGTTTACATCAAAGTTATTGAAGGGTTTATTCAAAGGGTTCAAAACAAATATGAACTTAAACATTGCTTATCATCCTGAGTATGATGTGCAGACAGAGAGGGTGAACCAAGTGATAGAATATATGTTAAGAACGTATGTGATGGAAAAACCATCTAAATGGGAATATTATCTACACTTGGTAGAATTTTCCTACAATAATGGGTATCAAGCGTCACTGAAGATGAGCCTGTTCGAAGCACTTTATGGCAGAAAGTGAAACACCCCAATAATTTGGGACAACCCAGCTGATAGGGCAGTGTTTGGGCCAGAGTTGCTCAAGGAAATGGAAGAACAAATGATGAAGATTAAGCAGAATTTGAAGGATGCCCAAGACAGGAAGAAAAGTTATGTTGATAAGAACAGAACCCATAGGGATTTTAAAGTGGGTGATCATGTTTTCTTGAAAGTAAAATCCAATATAAGTTCCCTAAAGTTGGGAAACTGTTCCAAGTTGGTAGCTAGATATTGTGGACCATTTGAAATCCTAGAAAGGATTGGACCAGTTGCTTATATGCTTTCATTTCCTGCATCCATGACTGTTCATAATGTATTTCATGTTTCATTTCTCAAGAAGTATATACCTGATCCTAATCATGTGATTGATTGGAAAGTAATTTAGGTGGAGCAAGAAGGAGCCTTGCAAGTGCATTCAGTGCACATATTGGACCGGAAGAGAAAGCAACTCCAGAATCGAGCCATAAGGCTTGTAAAGGTCCAGTGAACCTGGTACGGTCCTGAGGATGCGACATGGGAGCATGAGGATTCTATGCAGGCAGAATACCTGCATCTTTTTGAAGATTTTTAAAATCTTGTTGATGTTGTGTAAATAAGTTGGACCAAGGAAAATGCAAAAATAAGGGGAGGGGATTGCAATATCCCCAAGGATGATCCCCAGTTTTATTTATGAATTGTAACATGTTTTGTAGTCTGGTGAACCAAGAAATTATACGTTGATAGGCTTAAGTGTTTATTAGGCTGGTGAGCCTAGGTGTGAAAGGCCAGGAGTCTGTTTTGTACATGTAAATATTCATATTATTAATATAAAAGCATCATTGCGTGTAGACTGACCAAGAAGAAAGAATATGTAGGACTAAGCTCCACTAGGTTGGGTAAGGGATAGGAGGCCGAGAGGATGGAAATTGGGAAAAATATTAAGAGCTTAAGTCAAAGAATAATTTATTATTATTCTAAATGTTGATAGAAGGATATGATTATATCCTAACTTCATTTGTTAAGAGGCAACGACTTCCAAATGGAAAGGAACCTTCTTCATGAGCGACATGTGTCAGCTCAAGCACATGCAATTTTAAGTGGGAATTCTTGTTGTTTGGGAGGGACTCGCGGAGGTTGGGGGACACACAGTTGGCTCTCACACTCTCACCATTCTTGCTATTCTCTGACCAGTCGACCACCTTTTTTCCTGACAAGTTCACTCACATAGCCAACCATTTCTACCATTGTTGAACTTGTGGCCACCGTGAACCTCTATAACTTGTGAACAATGGTATTTTGTTGATTCGTACTATGCCTTACCCAAGTTTTGTTGTTTCCTCCATCCTTGCCCATTTATTTTAGGAGTTGGATAGAAGAAACAAGTTTCCAAGCATGTGGTTTGCAAAGGCAGGTTGTCAGGCCTATGAGCAACTCTCTCCAGGTGAGAGAGTGTGTTGAGGAAGTGAATTCTCCTGGAGGGAGTCCAGTAACACCTACAGAGCTCTGATATTTCTTGTCTGACCTATTTCTAAACCCCGAGAAGGGAGGTGGAGTAGTTGATGAACTGTGTGATAGTGAAGGTATATACTCCTGGGGTGGGACAAGCATGTGGGGAATGAGATTTTGTGAGCAGTGGGCATAAGTGGCTCCTTAGAGAATCCTTTTTATTGAAATGTGTGACATTAATGTTAACCTTTTCAATCCTAGGAATCCCTTGCCCGGTGGAGTTTATTTCCAACTCGAGGGTGACCCACTTCTGAGAGTAATGGGCAGTGTGGTCTAAGGCTGGGAGGTTCATGGAAGGTCTGCATGCAGTCAGTGGTCTTCACAAACCAAAGATAAGTGTCAATTCTATGTTTAATGATGTTTGTTGTGCATGTCTGTGATTCTTACAATGTTATCACGTGCTTTCATTGCATGTATGATTTACGGTCAATTTCGCATGAGTTAGTATGGTAGTAGTATATTTTATTTCCTTTTACTTCATTAGAAATGCATGTAATATATATATGTATATACGCTTGGATGAACAATTAACCTTCTATCAAATCTTAGCCATCTGTTGGTGGTGTTACATGGCCCTACCTAGGTGGTCGGGGCTACCACAAATGGTATTACAGTTTAAATTCTGCAGTGGTGTTGCCCAGCTTGTTGGTGGTTGGGGACGTCACATACAATGTCATTGAAACATTGAAAAATCTAATTAGCTCTCTTAGAAGAAGCATAAGCCTTCATGGATTTCTTTCCCCACATCCTTTGATACAATTATATCTTCCTTGACATACGATTTCAATATTTGTGGGTCCTCGTTGACATAAGTAGAGACCACAAAATGCTTCAGGGCATGCTTTGGTAGTTCATTGAGGAAATATTGTAATAATATTCAAATTATTTTGAAGTGGATTACGGATAATAGATATTCAAATAATCCAAAAATCATCCCTTTCATAAGATTATTTTCCCTTTCTTTATCTTAGGCCCTACTAAATGTCCATAATCACTTCAACCATTCATATCTCATGATATTCAATGGCTTCCACATGATCGAGCTCTAACACCTCCTTGTTAATCACTTCCCATTATGAGCCTATGATTCTCCCACCATGTGTCCTCCATTTGTCAAGTGTCTCTCCATATTTGTCAATATATGTCATATGACCACTGTATCATGTCTCACGCAATACATACTTTGTATTGTCTTGTGCATGACTTCATCCATGCCACAAATTACAAGAATTACCTACATCAAGGGTTGGATGCAACAACCTACACATAATTATTATTCTAACATATATATTCCTCATATAGGTGTAACCTATACATGATTTGAAAACCTAAAACATAACTACCAAATTTGAATCATGCATCTTGGATCCCCTAATCATCTAGAATCAGATAAAATAAATTCATAAATTCATGAGAAAACCAAATTGAAATTTGAAAATATTTTGATTGGTTTAGGATTTTACTTTGTGAGGAATGTTCATCCATTAAACCCCCTTGGTAATTAAAATGTGGGCTTCTATGCCACATGATGGATGTCATGAATCCAATAGGTGACCCTTGAAAATGACCAAATTTCGTCTTTGAAATCCATGTAGTATCCTCATAACACCATTGCTTCCATCAAAACAAGTGCTTTTTGTACTTCTCCTTCCTCAATTCTCAATAACTCGCTCTTCAAACACTTCTAAAATTTATTCTCTCTTCTATGGAATTTGATTTTTTCAGTTTGCAACTTGATCTTCTTCATTTTCATCTCTTATACCTTATAGTATTCATATAAACATGGAAATATGAAACATCGATGGGATATACAATCCTTCTAGAAATCTCAACTTGCATGCATTATTAGAAATGTTTCTCAAGACTTTGTATGGGTCTATCCTTTTTAGTTTTTACTTTTGTATGTTCCTTTCAAAAAACTCTCCTTTCTCAAGTGTGCTAACACCAAATATCCTTCCTCAAAATGATTCCCCCTTCTCTTCTCATCATCCTTTTCCTTAATCCTCTAGTTTCTCTATTTTAATTGCTACTTTATCTATTCATGCACATCCCTCATGAATTCTACAAATTTATTTGCATATGCACTCTTCAAGTATACTTCTAGCAAACTTACCAAATATGTTAGTTCCTATGGGAATCTCCCGTACAATATTTGGAAAAGTGTATTTCCTATAGGTCCCTATTCATGAGTTTATTATACATAAATTCAACTTTCATGAATACCATATCCCATATTTTAGGGTTATCTCCAATCAAACATCTCAACAAGGTACCCAAACTTTTGTTCACTACCTTGATCTTCCCATATAGTTGTGGAGAATACTTTGAACTAAACTGCAATGTGGTATATGTCTTCTTCCACAATGCCCTCTAAAAATGTACCAAAAAAACACATTCTCTATAAGAAGTAATACTTTGAAGTAGCCCATGTAATCTTACTATCCCTTTAAAGAATGGCACTATTGCATTTGTGGCATCACACATTTTCCTGCAAGGAATAAAATGTGTCATTTTAGAAAATATACCATGTATTAACAAATATGGAATCATTATGTTGTCATGTTTTGCAACTCCAAGGAAAAATCCTATGCTTAAATTCTCCCATTTTGTTACAAGTATGGATAACAATGTCTACAACCTCATATTCTTACTTCTTCTTTTTCCATGCTGACATATCCTAAAAACTCAATCCACTTCTTCATATATTTGGTTAATATTGACCAATAATATCTCTCTTATACTAATTCTTTAGTTTTGTTTATTCCAAAGTGTCTTCCTAATCCATTGTTTTACAATTATCTTATGATTTCTACCTCACAAATCATCTTGGGATGCATAACTATTGATTTCTCCCTCACAAATCCATTGCTTTACACTTCCCAAGTTGTTGCAAAATCTACATCATCCTCATACAACTGTTTCTTCTACTCCATACTAATTGCTTCCACACTCACAATAGTCAACAATGTATTTCTCCTTCTCAAGGCATCCATAACCTAGTTTAATCTTCCTAACCTATGGCACTTCAACACAAAATTGTAACTTTGCATAAATTCTACCCACTTCATGTGCATTTGACTTAGTTTTCCTTGACTATTTAAATATTGTAATGCTTGATGATCAATATATCAAAAAAACTTTTTGGGTAGAAAAAATACCTCAACTTCTTCAATGATTTCACTAGGATAACATAGAAATTTCTAATCATAAATTGAATATTTTCTTAGCATCATTTAACTTCTCACTAAAGAAAGAAATAATCTTACCTTCCTAACTCAATACTATTCCTATGACCATTCCACTCACATCAAAAGCAACTTGAAAGACTTTACTAAAATCTCACAGTGTCAACATGGTTTGCTTTGTAACCTTCTTCTTCAACAATTAAAAAATTTTGTTTGTTGCAACACTCCTTTGGAAATTTCTCTTCTTCATACTATTTAATAGTGTGCACAAATCCCACTAACATTTATGATTTATTTCCTATAGAATCTCTATAATCCATTGAAAATTATGACCTCAACACATTTCTTAGAGTTGGCCACTCAACTATGTCTATCACATATCTAGATCCATATTGAACCCTTCTTGAGATATAACAAATCCCATAAATACCAATTTGTCCTAAAAAAAATAACACAACTTCATGTTTATTAACTACTTCTCTTTCCTTGCATGCTCCAACACTTGTTTCAAATGTTGTAAATGATCCTATGTGTTCATGTTGAACACGAGTATATCATTAAGATGCACAACCTATTATGAATCTTCCAAGACTTATAGATTCAACACTTCATTCATCAACCTCATGAACATACTTGGTGCACTTGTCAATCCAAATAACATACAAGCCGCATGTATAAGTCTTCCTTTGTCTGGAAGGTTATCATCCATGCATCACCCTCTCTGATTTGGATTTGGGGATACCTACTCTTCAAATCATTTTTTGAAAAATGTTGAATGCTTCACTCAAGAAAATCATTAATTTTCCAATCTTGGCAATGGAAATATATATTTTATGGTGATTTTATTAATTTCTCATGAGTACATGCACATTCTCTACTCACCTCCTTTATTTGGTGTAAGCTATGGGAATTACACAATGAATCAATCTTTCTCATATTAAACCTCTATCCAACAACTCTTAGAGGCATGCATGTTGAACTCTTCACTCTTAAATTGCACTATTCAATGTGATCCTTTGTTTAATAAACTTGATCCCATGACAAGACAATTTGGTGCACAATACTCCTTATAGGTGTCAATCCTCTCATTATGTCATCTATGATTATTTCTTCAAGGTCTTTCAACGATCCTTTTACTTATACTAGAACCTCACTCTCTGACACAATGTTGTCCCTTGTCATAAGAGAAAATTAACATTTCCCAATTCATTTCTTTGAAAAAATACTTTTCCAAATATAACATCACTATGTTGTTGCTACTCTTTGCACTCTCATCCTTTATGGGATGAAACCATAACTTATTTCCACCATTTTCAAGTGAAAATGTTTTCCTCTTCTTGTCACGAACAACATTCATATCATATTACCATGTCCTACCCAACAACACAAGGCATGCATCCATCAACAATACATCACCCTTACTTCATCATGGTAGTCTTTGATATGAGAATTGACCGAACATTGCTAAAACACCATCAAGTCATGATGTCTGTAATACAACTAGGACATTTTATACACATTTATATGAGGTGTACATTTCGACTTCAACTTTTGAATGACTTATGTGGAAATTAGATTTTCAATTCTATCTCCATTTACAATCAAAATACAACACTTACCAACAATCTTACATTTTGTCTTAAAGACAACCTTTCGATGCTCAAGCTTCTTCTTTTCAAGTCACTTGGGTTTCTATGACACTCTAAGTCTAAACATGAGATTGTATCCCTGTTCTTGTTGCACATAAACAAAATTCTCATTTGTTTCACCCTATACACGCATAACATGTTCTCTTTCTTTCCTTCTCCTTCATTCACTTGTTTTATCTGGGAATTCAAATGATCCATGCCCATGTGCTCCACACTTGAAGCAAATTCCATTGAATCATCCATCTATAACTCTATGAAAAACTTAGCGTCCAATGACATTGAATCTTTCTCTTGTATTATGTTTAGTGGTGCTTATGTTGTTTTTTCCATTCTTCTCGCTTAACTATCCTCTAACAATATTTTTGTTCCTCTACCTCGCATTCCTCTTCCTTTAAAACATTGTTGATGCTTAATTTCTTTTTATCTTATACACCACCCTTAAATATAGTTGGAGGATTCAAGGTGTGTGCACAATGTTGGTGGACAAAAAAGTGGCAAGGGGGTCAGCAAGAACGTGCACTCGCAGGAACACATGTGCATTCTTAGGAACATGCACACGTTCCTAACGCTATAGGTTTGGAAGTGCCTGAACCTCCACTCAACTTTCCACATATATTTAGTGTCAAGAACGCATGTACGTTCCTTTGCTAAACATTTTTTAAAGGGCCATGAACATGCTTTGTGCTTATTTGCACAAATCGTGCTCACATTTTTACCCTCATTGAGAAAATAGAGAGGAGAAAAAATATGAGGATCTTGCCACCGTGTCCCAGTCAAGCCATGTATGTTTGATTTATCTTCTTTTTCTCCCAATTTAGTCTTTTTCTCCCAAGAATCTAAATTAAAGAAATTTGTAATTTTTTGTTTTAATTAAAAAACCAACCTAATTTACATGCCATGGATTATTAAAATGTAGCCTATATAATAAAATGAAACCCAGAGACAATGTAAATCGCTTAGAAGAAAATCAAGGAGAGAAAAACCCCAACCCACCACAACCACCCAATGTAAACACTCAAATTGATGCGGGGTTGGTTATATTAAGAACCCTTGAGGAACAATTAAGGGACACTAGAGATCCTAGTAGAGTCTCCTTAGCCACTTCTTTGGAAGTCATTTTGAATTCCATTGCAAGTGCCCAAGGGAAATTTACCTCTATTTGTTGTTATAGGGAAAGAATGTATGAGTACTTTAGCACTAGTTTGGATAGAAACCAAGTCAAAGACTTGGGAATTTCAAAACAACACATATTGACTATTTTTAGGGATCCTAGAAATGGACAAGAACTACCAGTGACCAAGAAACACATCTCCATTGACTAGTTCATCCATCCCCAAATTAGTCAAAAATGGATGGATAGGTGGTATATGGTATTTGATCTTACAATAATAGGGAGGTACCCCTATATTTTCTGAGAAAATTATGGGATGAGTTTATTTTGGGTAAGCATTTCAACTACTTTGACATGGGTGACTTCCAAGGGGTGGGTCGAGGGTTCGCACAAGACTGAGAGAATGCTAGGTGCGATCACATGTTAGGTCCTTGTCCCCCTAGGTGAAGGCTTGACCCCCCTGCCCATCATCCTTCTGTTGCATAGATATTGTAATAGGTACAACTAGTCATTTCATCTTTGGCTCATAGACTAGTGCAACACAATAGCCTTGTTGACTTATCTCGGCAGGAGGTGCCTTCCACTGACATTGATAGATGTGTTGGAGCTTCAACATGCACAACAAAGTATGGTGAGGACATATCACATGGACATAGTAGCCGTCCATGTGAACCTCACAAACTCTCAAGCTGTGGGAAGACATGGTATGGGCCTATAGATCCCAGTGGGAAACATAGCTTTATGGAGGAGGTTAGTATCTTAACCTTGTCTATGTTCTTCATTGTTATATATTTATTTTATATTATGTGTATTTATATCAATATTGTATTGTATGTTTTTTTGTAGTTTCTACGTCCAAGTAGTAGACCCTTTGCACCCATGGATGCATTAGTTCCTAAACCCACCATTGATGCAACAGTAGAGGAAGCATGTTCATTGGGCACACCCCACACACAGGTTTGTGTCACATTTGATAAATTCACCATAGTCATTTCTTTATTTTGTGGCATCCTCAAATTTTTAATTTTCTTGTGTTTCTGAAGGATTTGGGACTAGGAGATGTCGAGGAATGTCCATCTGGGATGGACAAGTCACCTACATCACAAGTATCATGTTAGAATTAAATATCGTATAATTCTTAAATTTTTTTGTTTATGTTTTTGAATTATAATAGTGTTTACTAATAGTTCAATATTATTATTATGTATGCAGGTTGAAGACATATTTGCTAGTTATAGTATTACTACATTCCCTGGGCACCTGGGATTTTCTTCTGGGTTACCTTTCTCCAGCCCTATGGAGTTGCAATCACTTGTATAGCCTACGGGGTTTTATTGAAATCCACCCCCAACATCTGTCTTATTGCACACATCCTCAGTGGATTCACACACATGCCACCCATCTGCACCACATATTCCATTGCATCCATCTATAGTGGATGCACCTGTATGCCACCCAACCCCACCACCATTTCCATCGGCCCCATCCACCAAGGCTGCCACAATAGAGGTTTCCTCAGATCATGTTGTACAACATAGTGCTCCATCTGCTATCAAATCTCCATCAAGGCCTGAGATATTCACGGTGAGATAATGTGTTGATGATAATTTTTATGTATCATGAATTTGATTTTACGCATATTTGTTTAATTTTATTGAATTGATCCTTGTCATTGATGCATGGTGGCATCTCAGAGAGATTGGGGTTGTAGAGGAGGGTAACACCCTCATGATTGACAGTAGCATATGTGGTGAGTTGTCGTAGGTTAAATTACAAAGTATCATTTTGTATGTCTATTAATTCATTGAGGAAAAAAATGTATAACAATTTACAATTTTTTTTCTTTGTGCAGTCTCCAAAGTGTCGAAGAAATCCCAAGCCTAGAACCACTCGAGGTGCTTTCTCAAGCAAGAGAATAAATATAGATTTCCAGGATGCTCCCGAGGGTGGCGAGGGAGGCAGTGGTCAATGATTGACCAACTACTGCCATTTTGTATCTAGGCCATCGTATGGATGTTTTTTATGTTAGGGCACTTGTTCTCGCTTTGTATATTGGGCATGAGGTGCCATTTTGTAAAAAATGTACAATTTATATGATGTTAAATACAGACACACACATTTCATGGCACCCTTTTTTTATGAATCTCATTATTTCTACATTTTATGTTGATGAATATATGAATTTCAAAGTGTTTGAATTTCAAAGTGTATAAATTTTATGTGTATTAATCCCTTTATTTTTTTCTAAAGTGATTATAAATATCTTTGTTGCTCATTAACAAATATCTTATGGTGGAAAATATTGCTAAGTGCTAATTCCATAAGCAATTAATGTTTCTCGAGTAGCATCACTTGCTAATCAACCATCTATCTCTACATCATCGATAGATCATTCATTCTGAATTGTTTGCATGAATGTTGTGGATATCCATATTCTAACTCACAACCAACAATATGGACTACCTCTTGAATTATCTCCATCTAAATCCAATGACAATCCACCCTCAAATAGTGGCCACTTGAAAATATTATGACCTAAAAAATGGCATATTACAATACTTTATTATAGAAATAAATTTTCTCATTTATCTTCTACATATTTGTAAATAACTTAACAATATAATCTCAATGTTACATCAAATTAACCTCCATAAATAGTACTATAATTACTCAATTATGAAGATGACATAAGATTAAATTCAATTATGCAAGTACACAACATTTGGACAACCCAAACACTTTATAAATATTTAGTATGAAGTACATGCACCTACCAATATCTTATCACAGTTTGTTACAAGTCGGTCTCTTCAAACCCTAGAGAGGAAAACCATAAGATAACATTATCCAATATCTCACTCCATTAGAGATCATCAAAAATCTAGCATACACAATGGTAATTCCTTTTTTTAAACTACATTTGTATCCCACAATTGTACAAGATAAACTCCCTCTATATTCTCGATAACAAGCACATTAGGTAGCACTAGGGTTTTCAAATTCCACAAAACCCTAACTTCTTCTCTTACCAGAGCTACATGATAAAAGTCTTTCTTTTCTCCTCTAGGTATAAGTATAAGTCCTAGTAATCATAGTCTCCTTAGGACAAAACCTTGACCCTAGTCTTCACTTGACATTCCTTTGAGAATCCTAGTTGTTAGTTTCTCAGTTGATTCAATTCATAATTTGACCATTTTCTAGGGCACACACATTATTCCCCTCTTTCTATGCATTACATGTATAAAATCATTTGATTTATGTGTAACCCTTCATAAATGCCAAAAGACTAGTCAATGACTCATTAATGCACTCATGTTTGTTTAGGTTGTGTAGTGGGTATATGTAAATTTTGTTAAACCCATAAATTATTAATAACATTTATTCAATCTTCCATGATGTCCACTAAAATTATTGATTTTGACCAATACAATGAGAGAGATTACATGGAAACTAGATCTTAGAATGGGTATCATTTTCCACCCACAAATAAAGGTTTTGAGGTTACATTTCATGACACACCATACAAAGTAATTCTATGCTACGAAAATTCCTCCAGTGAGATTTGAAACCATTATTATTTTCCCTTCACCCTCTATGAAAGTTTATTGCACATTCCTACCCAAATTTTTGGTTAGAGCACACAATGAGACAAAGGACCCTCCCAAACCCAATCCCACAAAATTGTTCATGCCATGTCATTGCCATGCCATTTTCATGCCTTGATAAACCATGCCATGTCATGCCATTTCCACTCCATTTCCATTCATTTCCATGCCTTTCCATGCCATGTCATGCCATTCCATTTCCATTTCCATTTCCATGCCTTTCCATTGCCATTCCATGCCATTTCCATGCCTTTACATGCCTTTCCATGCCAATGCTATGCCTTTCCAAACAATTTCATGGCATGTCATTGCCATGCCATGCCATTTCCATGTCTTTCTATTCCATGCCATTTCCATCCCATTGCCATGCATTTCCAAGCCATGCCATGCCATTTCATTGTCATGTAGCTTCCCATTTTAACCTATACAACAATAAATATAACTTTCCATAACATTATGCAAGGAAAAAGTCAAATCAAAATGTGGATTGCAATGAAACAAGAATAACAAAAAAATAAATCTTTTTCATCCCAAGAACTAAAAAACTTTTTTTCTAGGGACATATGACTTAAATTTACATCACAAAGTTCATTTCCATCCAATGAAGTGTTTATGACATTTTAAGTCTAGGTGAAGAAGTTTGCATGCCTTTCCAGACCATTCTATGCCTTTCCAAGGCATGCGATGCCATTGCATGCCTTTCCTTGCCATGCCTTGCCTTGCCATGCCATGCCATTCCTTTCCATGTCATGCCTTGCCTTGTCATTGCATGTCTTGCCTTTCCATTACATGTCTTGCCTTTTCAAACCATGCCTTGCCAAGACATGCCATGTCATACCTTTCCTTGCCATGACATGCCATTGCATGCCATGCCTTTCCATGCCATGCCTTTCCATGACATGCCACTATGTGCCTTTCCTTTACACGCCATGCATTTTCATGTCATGCCATGCCATTCCTTTCCATGCCTTGACATGCCTTGTATTTCCTTTCCTTTCCACGAAATTCCATGCCATGTCCATGCCTCACGAAGCCAATAAATGATATTAACTAAGTTACAATAGGACAAATATAACATCCCTTAAAACAACTAATCATTAAATGAAAGGGGCTAAAAATGCAAGTCTAAACTAGGATTTAGATAAAAAAAATGCTCGCTGAAATGAAAGATGACACATAACAACCCTAGAATATTCAAGACATCAAGCCTTAAAGGGATGGAAAAGATGACATAAATGTAATAAAAGGTGTCAAGGTGTATTCTAAGAATGAAATATGACAACTAAACCCTAGACTTCAAGCTAACAAGGCTGGAAATCGAGGGTAAGTCCTAATCTAACCGCGAACTTGAGGGTTTCAAGACAAGGTTAATTCAAGAAGAATACAAGATAACCTGGAATATCACCACTTTGATAAAACATTTATTTAATACGTACAAGAAATAACCATAGACGAATTAGAAAGATCACTTACTAGGTAAAACAATGATCATCCATGAATTCTTAACCATAAAATCATCCACAAAACTTGAAACACAGACCTAGACCTAGACCCAGACCTTGCCTTGTCTAGAATTTCCTTTCCATGCCATGCCTTTCCTTGCCTTCACTTCCCATGCCATGCCATGTCATGATTTTCCTTGCCTTTTCATGCCATGACATACCTTTCCATGACATACCTTGCCTTGCCTTGCCATGCCTTGCTGCAGTATTCCAGATATAATATAATATGTAGAACATAAATATTGAGCAAGTAATAGGGGAAGAACAATTATATATCCAAAACAATATCAGAATAATAACATCATAACACCAAGAAGAGAACCTTTATTAATGATATCAATGTTCACTTGCATGTTCGAGGGGGAAACCTCCAACAAAGCAGAGCTTTATTACAATAATATCCAATAAAATCTTCACCCATGCATCCTACACTTATTTATACTAATTCCACCTTCTAAGGAAACTTCTAGAGGAAGATATTTCTAGAATCATAAGCTTCTATTAGGTCTTCCTGCATTGGTTTATTCTCATTTATTTATCAAGCCTTATTAACTAATGTCATCCTTTATTACATAGAAAACATATCCTTCTAACTAATGACCCATGGAGAGGGATTAGGATCAGATCCTAACATGTCGTCGTCCTTCAAAAGAATCCTTGTCCTCAAGGCTGTAGGTGTGGAAAATGTTGAAGTATGTTTTTTGGTTCCCAGGTCACATCATATGTTGATGTTTCCTTCCACTTGATCACCACTTCCTTGATGGTACAACCACATAGTTGAAGTTCCCGGTTGTTGAGGATTGCTTCGGGTTGGAGCCACAAGGATCCCTCTTCATCTAATTCTGGTAGGATGGTTTGAACTCAACAATTATGTCCCACCACTTTCTTCAGACATGAAACATGAAACACTGGGTGGATTTTGGAAGTATCCGGAAGAGCCAATTTGTAAGCTACTGAGCCAATACGCTTGATGATATGGTAGGGCCCATAAAACTTGGGTGCCAAATTATGATGTCCTTGAGATTTGAGATATGTTTTCTTGTAAGGTTAGAGCCGGAGAAACACATGATCCCCTTCCTGAAAATCCGTTTCGGAACGATGTTGATCAGGATGTTGCTTCATGTGATTTTGGGCCATGTGGAGGTTATCCTTTAGAGCTACGATGGTGGATGTGCGACCTTGCAACATGGTATCAATAGATTAAACCGTGGATGATCTTGGAAGATAGGTAGTGAATTTTGGAGGCCGTTGGCTAAATTGATCCATGTTTTTGTTTCATGTTCGATTGCTAAATTGAGAAATCACCATTTAGGTATGTATAATATTTTGATTATGTCCTCTAGATATTATGGATTTGTAAGTGTAGTTTTATGGTTCACCAACATTGAAATTCTAACATGAATGTATGGTTCACCAATGGATAAATTCTAACATGAATGTATGGTCTTTATCATTGATCTTAGTACATGTAAAGAAAGATTGCATCTGATTTAGAATTACAGAACTACTAAATTGAAAATTGCATTTTGAAAAGCATATCATTTATTGGGAATTGAATTTAGGACTTTGCATTGTGTTCATATTCATTTATTTTACTTGCTGAGTCATAACAGCATCAGTTTCACGACCACACCTTTTTGAGTAAGCAAGGCCACTAAAAGTAACTCTTATAATTTAAAATTGATTAGTAACAATTTTATTTTCTAGGGTGCACAAACTAGCTTAGGATTTAGATACTTGGAATAAGATTTTGTGAGTAAACTTCTCCAAGGCTATTAAATCAACATATGTGTTTGACTAAGGGTCTGGAGAAATCCATTGTATAATCGGTAATATCAGGAGGCTCCACTTACACTGGAGTTAAGAACGAGGTCACGTGAGGTTGGTTGAAGGGATATCCCCCTGATACCTTCTTAGTGTGAGATATATTTATGGGGATCTATTCGTATATGGGGATATTGCTAGTACCTTTACCTCTGTGAGAGGCAATTCTTTCAAGGTTTTGGGCTTTGTTACCCTGCCCATACGGTAGATCTGACTTACGATTGTTCGCCTGTGCATCGGTTATATCGTGGTTGCTTATTTTCTTGACTTAGGTACCACATAGGTTACATGCAGAGGTTATTATGTAGGTACCCTGGGTCAGATACGGGTCTGACATCACACAACCTTTATGGAGGATTACCTCTCCAAGGGGATGTGACCGACTGGTTGTTAATCCCATGAGGGCCCTTATAACTGATTTTTTTACCTCTGATCTTTAGCAGAGGAGTCTCAGGCCCATGTTGGGTGAGTCATACCTACTTTAGAGAGGGAGGTCCCTTTCAACCACTTTATCATGTTTGTGTGCATATTGGTGTTTTGTTTATTTTACATTGGTGTGCTCTTTGATTACTAGTTGGCCTTAGGATTTGTTTTGTTTTTTATCACGAGTCTTGAGTCATCATGGATCCATACCAACTTCCCCATAGATCTCATGGTTTGTTACAATTACCACCACATTTTGAGTCTTTGCCTTCTAAAAGGCATAAAGTTATCATATGTGGTACATACACCTCCACTTACTAGACTTGTGACCGTACGAAGATGAGTATTGAATCGAGTCAAAAAGATACTGGGAGTCCTTCAACTCCCATACCCACTATATTCAATGGTACTTATTTAACACCTTCAACCACTATGGTTTTAGTGTCGGAGGTTCCTATCATCACACATGTGTGTGTGTTCTTAACACTTGTGATCATATCTCTTACTTAGATGAACAAGGACAACCTGAATGGGAACAAGATATGCAAGATGATATGAATCATCTTTTGAAGAATCATCTAGTCTCTCCTATAAGGTTTACCTACTTTAAATTAATAGACATCATAAGTTCTAGCATACTCCTTAGAGCCCTTAAATATGGTTTTCCACCTAATACTAGCTTGGACAATCTTGTGATCTATTACTTTTCCTCCAGCATTCCCTCTTGCAACTCCTTGATGACATTCCCATAGAATACCATTCCTTTAATGATACATCACACATATCTAAATATTCTTAGTTGAAAAATATATAGGGTGATCTAAATTTCCTTCTTTTGTTCCAAAAGAACCACTCCTAATGCTATGAAAAAGCATCTACATGTACATGAAATTTTACATTAGAATTAGGAAACACCAAAATTAGGGCACTTACCATTTTTTGTTTGAGTATATTAAAAGTAGATTCACATTCAAGGGTCCACAAGAAAAGTTTAGCTTCACTTCTTCAAATTTATGGAGATCTAGAGCTTCCTACATTTATCAAACATTAACTTCAACAACCCAATATGTTCCTTCAACAATTTATATACAATTCAATCATCCATATATACCTCCAAAAATGTGTGAATAAAATCTCTAAAGGTTGTAATCACAACTTGAGAAAAGATACCTGGTGCATTATTGAGCCCAAAAGGCATGAAATTATAACCAAAGGATCCTTATTTTCTAGTAAAGGTGGTCTTATTATTGTCTTATTTTTCAATTCATACTTGATATATCTTGAAAAGAAATATATAAAGGAATAATCCTCTTTTCCTACAACTTGATCAATCACCTCATCA
>JZKD02S1726948.1:157404-220656 GCA_000966675.3 Picea glauca
ATGTGTTCTGGGGCAACTTGGTCTTTGATCAGGTAGATCTTGGTGTAATACCAAGATGCGTCGATGTGTGATCCTCTTCCTCTCTCCCAGGATGGTCCATGAGACCTAGGAGTGCCTATGAAGATGGACATGACCACATTGTCGATGGACCCCCTTATGCAGTGACGATAAAGTTTATAGTTCATTATGAGACTCACATGGATATGTTTTGCCATCATGGACCCCCCTTGACTTTGTCTTAAAAGGTACCCCCTTGTTGTTTTATGTGATTGAGGTTTTATTTATGTGATTGGGGTTTTATATGTGTTTAGGGTTTTTATAATTAATATTAATATTAATTGAAATTTTAATTATTATTTATATTAATTAAATGTCAATATTTAATTATAATTTTAAATTTCCCTAACCCCTCTCCCTAACTATAAATAAGACCCTACCCTCTAGCATTCTATTACACTCATACTCACTCACTCCTCACTCTCCTATTTGTTGCGACCACCTCATTTGTTCTCTCTTGATGATGGTGCAACCTCTTTTTTGGCCTATCTTTTCAGATCTGAGTTTTGTTTTGTTGGTGCGGCTTCTCCATTTGATGTAATAATTTTAGATCTGATTTTTGTTTGTTGGTGCGGCCTCTCTATTTGATGTAATGATTTTAGATCTAAGTTTTGTTGGTGAAGCCTCTCCATTTGATGTAACAGTTTCATTTATGAGTTTGTTGGTGCAACTTCCCCATTTGGTGTAACAATTTTATATCTGAGTTTTTTATTGGTCTTGGTATTGGTTGGAGTGTTTATCCAATGTTTCTTTATTTTCAGTTATGGATGGTTTGATATATATGGATTGTTTGTTATGGAGGGTTTTCTTGTTTGATATGGAGAGTTTTGTTGTCTCAGTTTTTGGAGTTCTTTCTGTCCCTTCTTGTGGGGTACCTGGTTTTGTTTTCTCAGTTATGGTCAATACCTTGTTGTCCCTTCTTGTGGATTACTTGTTGCAGTTGTCTTGTGATGGTCTATACCTTGGTAAAATTGTTCCTAAGTCCTTATGATAGAGATCAAACCCTAAAGGTTTGATCCATGAACCTAAAACTATTTTTGAGCATATTATAATTTTTTTCATCCACACATGTGACAAGCACATCTTTCTTAGATCAGGAGGTAATCTTGAGGTTTGTATTTTCACTCAGAAATTGTGTTTATACTCATAATTTAATTTAGATCTGTTTATTTATTTTCTCATATATGTCAATCTTGTGAACAGAAAAATAAAAAGGCATTATTTGTTTCTATTTTTCCCTAATTCTAACAATTTTCCTATGACTTTGACCAAGGGAACATTACTCTAGGAATCCTCCTCACACCTTCTTGTCACAATTCTTCTTTCTATTCTTAGCCTATACCAAACATCACTAAAAAACACAATGAATGGAATCATACTAATCTCTTTATTAATAATCTCTTGTTATGGAAATTGCATGATATGGAAATGTTGACGGGTCCTAAATCCCTTTAACTCAACAGTAGGAACCAAATCTGCCATCGAGGCCCAATTAAAATCTGCAGCGTTTGATAGTGGAATGTGTTATCACATTAACTTGTCAGAGTCTTGTGGGTTTGCGGTTTTAACCTAAGTCTGTAATTTTTCCCTATCTCTCTCCTTTTTGCAGAACAAATCTCAAGTTGTTCCCCTTCAGCTTGTATTTTTTTCTCTATTTTCCTTTGTTCGTTTGTACGTCTTTTTTTCCTTGTTGTCTTACCTAAGAAGTCTTGGCCCTAAACTTTTATGTTTCTCTAAGGTTGATCACTTTCCTCTTTTTCACAGTCACTCATCCTTTGTCTTTTCGAGCCCCCCCAACCAGTCATCCAAGTCTTTGTTTATAAAGGCCGCAACAATCAGAGCGACCCATTCCAGACTCGAATCAAGCAAACAAGTGAAGTTCATCTCCCAATGGTTGGGATTCCATGTGGATTTTAGATCGACAGTTCGCAAGTGTTCAAGATACATAATTTGCTCGAAGTTTAGTGATGGGGCAAAGGCCCAAGATCAAAGGTCGAGCAAAGATTTAATCTAGGCCGAAAATCTCATCGAGAGAGATCAACAGTGGGAAATAATCGCGGGAATCAGGAGTTCAGAATATTGTTAAATTTATTCGTCAAAGGTCTGAATTCCCGAAACACAAAATCAGCATGGGCCATCTGATTCAAAGGGACACATGGCATCAAATCCGAGCAGCGGAGAAAGTCATTTTGGGAAAACTGAAGTGAGGAATGCGCAAATTTCCCAAGTCCCGAAATACCGAAGGCTCGAGAGCTCGAGGTCCCTAAGTGCCAAAATTATCGAGACCGTTCAATTCAGAGGAACATGTCGCATCAGATTAGTGGATTCACAAATTCGCGAATTAGAAGCTTTGAAGGGAGCTATCTTTCGAAGTCCTAAAAAGTGAAACCCTAAATCACTTTGAATATAGGCACCGGGTCATGGCTCGATGTCATGTGGAAATTGGATCTGGGAGGAAATATTGGTGCCCATCGCGTGAAGTCGACCGAGGTGGAGTTCCAAGGAAGGGATCATGGTCGTCAAATGGAAGGAGGGGCGTGGCAGCAAATAAGAAAATCACTAATTCGTGATTCGGGAAATTGGCAAAGGGAAAAGAATCGACCTCGTGAAGTGCGAATCTGCGAAGCACTCGGGAGTTAAGTGCCAAGTTGTGGCCCGGGGTAGCATGAAGAAGAGGCTAACAACAGGAGCTATGGGAACGCTAAGGAAAGGGTGTTGATTTCACAAAGACCTACACCAAAGGTCGGGGTTTCCTGTGTTCGTTACAAAGCAAGACCACCATGGTTTCAAAATGTTGGATGAAGTTTGAAGAATTGTTAGTTGTGCATGGAAGTTATTGGAATGTTAGCCACACCCTAATCCTGATGAAAGTATTTAAGGAAAATGGAGTGGTGGTTGAAACCTCATTTCAATCCATAAATAGAAAGCATGGAAGAACTGGCTGTGGAGGCAGACTGTCAGTCTGAAGTTTCCCTTGGATGGATTTTCCTATAAAACCCATTTTGATCTGAGCTCACGTCTAACAGAAGAATGCCTGCACAGTCTGACAGAGAAGGCACAGACGCAAAGATTTTATTGTAGTGGCCAGGTCACACTCCTAGAAGTGGCGAATTGTTCTGAGTATAAATAATTAGTTTTGATATTTTGTTATGGTCGATGGTTGAGCAGTGCTCCCGTATTGTAAACTTTTGATGAAGATTTTTTTTCTCTGGTTATGTATATTGATATGGGACTTCTTGCTTAATGAAAGTCAACTTCTTTTTCATCATATTTTCCTCTGATACGAAAGTGTCCATGACTGAAGGATTCACATGGATGGTTTTGACTATATTGTAATGTATGTTTGATTGCAGTGTTGTTATTTACATTCTTCAGTTTCCCCAAGTTTTGAATCCAAGAGGGTATTGTATTTGAAGCTTGTCCTCCTTAGGTTGTTGGAAGACATGATGTCTACGATAGACCTCTACACTCTCCCAACCAAATTATTCCCTCTATTCACCCTTACTCCAACTTAGTGACTGAAGTTAATCAAGACCTCACCTGCATGTTCATACCAGTCCAATTTTCTGAGTTAAAACGATATCATCTTGAGTCTACACCCATTTGACCTCTTTAAAACCAATCTGTGACATAAAAATCTTATGGGTACTGGGCTTACCCTCTCTACAATCGGAGGGTGACTTCTAGTGCTAACATTTATGGCGTCGCTTCCAGGGAACAAATTGAAGACTTTTCCTTGGGATAGAATGACAACGAGCTTCTGATTCTCAAGGTGCATCAGATATCAAAAACATTGAATATTTCAACCTACACTTGGCGACTCCATTGATGCGAATCCATTGTTTCAGATGTGGCTTCTAGAGTCAGAGACACGAGGTCTACTCCACAACTTCCTCTAGCAACACCTGAAGTTCACCCAGAGAAAGTTATTAGAAGAAGAAAGATCCTCCAGGAAGGTACTTCAACTGCTGAACCAGGTATTTCTGATGTTTTTCACCATCCTCCTATAGAAACTCCAATATTTGCTTCTCATTCTCCTGTTATACTGTATCCTGGAGTTTTGCCGAATTTTAAAGTTTGGGAGTGTTCCCGTTGCTTTCTCCTCTCCTGGTCTTGGATTGGAGGGAGAAACATTTGTCACTCCTTTTAGCGTTAGAAGTCACTCCTGGATTGCATCAGGAGCAGAGCCCAACGCCCATCAGTTTAATGTCACATTTTGTTTATAAAGAGATGATCAAATGGAAGTAAAACTCAGAACAATATTGTTTCAACTCTGAGATTAGGCTAGGTATGCACGTGCAAGTGAGGTCTTAGATAAACTTCAAACAGTGAGTTGAAATAAGGGTGAGTAAGGGGGAAAACTTGTATAAGAAGAGTGCAGGGGTCTGTCATAAGCATCAGGTTTCTAACAGACTGTGAGAGAAAGCATCCAAAGGTAAGATCCTCTTACATCCAAATGCAGAAAACCAGAGAATATAATAACGCAACGATAAATCCTTTACCATAACATAACTGCAACAATTCATGTGAATCAGTCGATCATGAACTCTCCGGTATGAGATGAAAACATAGACGGATAAGGAAAATTGTTTGTCATAAAACAAGAAATCTCAAATACAGATGCATAACCAGGAATTTAGAAGGGTTGTTAAAACTTTACAGTCGGGAGCTTCGCTCTACCATCGATGCTTACAAAAAATCAAGATTGAGTCTATATACTCAGGAACAATCACCTCCCAGAGGCGTGTCCAGTCACCCAAAGCTCGGTGTTCCTCTAGTCAAACTCGTACTGATATCTCCCTTTAAATGCCTCCTTAACTTTGCACGACTCCCATAAGGAGGGTAGCTAAGCCATTAAGTGTTCGGCTAGCGTGTGCAAACTTCCCTGTTGAGTCAAGGACTTCGGAATGGCTTCGTTGAGAAAATCAGTACGCAGGACTCCTGCGAGCAGGCGGCTCGCCAGTCCCTCCATTCCCCTCACTTAATGAACGAAAGGAGGTTTCAACCACCAGTTCTTGCTTTCATTTACTCCAATGCTAGAAACCGTATAGAGATCAGGTCCGAGGGCGCCTGGAGATCGTGATGATCCCCTCTGCAACTAAATTTGGTGCCTTTGGCCTTCTTTATGTAGATCCTTCCTCTCTCCAAGTGACCATGGGCTGTGACCATGTGTTTTTTGGTGTTCGCGAACATAAAAGGGCTAGTCTTTGCTGATTGAAATCGCGATGAGCGATATGCCGAGACGACTTTATCTGGCACCGCGTCTCCCCCTTGGATGGACGACCAAAAAAACTTCATGATACCACGGGCCCCACCTTCTACGCTTTCATCATTATCGGGGTTCGGGGTTTCGCGATGTTGAACAACATGAAACTCTCACCCCACGAACTCTCGACCGCCGAAACACCGACGCGGTCAGATCTTGCGACACACGTCCTTAGGATGAACGGATGAGGGGGCACTCGATATTTCCAGTGGAGCCGCCCTCATTTGCAGGCTCGCTTGATATGACCCAGGGCTGAGACCGTGGGCTCGGTGCCTTAGGCACTTTCGGTGTTTGGCTGATCGGTATTCCCAAGTGCAATGAGATGAGGGCTCTCTGTTACCCGAAACCCCGATCCGCAATGTGCCGACAGGCTGCCACCTGTCCCAGTTAGATCGGATGACCCGAACCTGCTGAGACATATGAGAGTTGTCCTTTACGCTAAACCTCGGGCAATTCGGTATCTTCGAAAACCCAGTGACCATCGATCTGCTTTGCAAATAGATCTTGAATGTTGCCGACGAGATTTTTCCCGCTCGCTTGACCTGCTACTTGGAAAAACAGGGATTCTGTTGTGTTGTGCTTGGGCATTTCGTGTGCAATCTACAGGCCTAGGTGCTTCTGCACCTAATGACAAAAAAAATCGCTAACATTAGGCTCCATGGGGGATATAGTCATCCCTGCGATGCTCTAAGAACTCCTTCCGCAACTCCAGTGCTTTGTTGTTGGGCTATGGAGTCACTTATTGGGCCGAAAACAAACAAAGAACTAAAGGACATTATTTACAAACAAGGGAGCTATCTAAGGCTCAAATAAAAAAATTCTTCAGAAAATGCCCATTCACTGGGCTACTGAAAACCTCTTCACCCTCCAGATCTTGCAACCCATACGTGTTTTTGGAGAAAACCTCAGATATCTTAAAGGGGCCAACCCAGAGGGCGTCAAACTTACTGTGTTTTCCTTTATCCTTCCTGGGGGCGTCCCACTTGAGTACCAGATCCCCGATCTCAAACTCTTTCTTCCTAACTTTCTTGTCAAAAGCCTGCTTGATCTTTTCCTGGTGACTATGGGTTGCGGTCCTCACCTGCTCCCTATTATGTTGCACCTCTACTATCTGATGAATCCTCCAGATCATATGATATGTTTCTCCGTCATAGTCTTGAAAGAATTTCTCCACAGGTAAGGCGAGCTGAGTAGGAAAAACTGCCTTCGCTCCATAGACTAGCTGAAAAGGCGAAGTGCCCAAATATTTCTTCGTTGTCACACGATCCGCCCATAGAGAAAACTTCAACTTTGAATCCCATGCCCTTTTGTTGTCTTCCAACAGCCTTTTGATGATTCTTATGAGGCTCTTGTTGGAGGACTCTTCTAAACCATTGCCCTGAGGATAGTAGGGGGTGGAATGAATTAGTGGGATCTGGAACTTCTCACAGAACCTAATTAGAGGCTCAGACATGAAAGAAGCATCATTATCGGTGACGATCCTGCGGGGACAACCAAATCTGGCTATGATATCCTCCAGGAAGCTGATAACTACTTTGTGAGATGCACTTATGGTGGGGACAACTTCTATCCATTTGGTGAAATAATCTGTTGCTGTCAGGATCCATCTGTGTTGACCGCTTGAGGGAGGATGAATTTCTCCAATGAAGTCCATCCCCCACTACTGAAAAGGTGTTGGAGCTACTATAGGCTTCAATGGCAATGATTTGAGTTGTTTTTTTCTCGAGAACTTTTGACATTTGATGCAAGCTCTAATTCCTCTGCAGACATCAACGAATAAAGTAGGCCAGTAATATCCATCCTTGAGGATCTTATGAGTTGTGGTCTTCCATAAATGATGTCCTCCACATAGGCCTTCATGGAAATCAAACATAACTTTATGGGCTTCTGGTGGGTTCAAACATCTCAGCCGCATCCCCACAGAATCTCTCCAGTATAAAACTTTCTCAATGAGACAATACCTGACTGCCTTGAGCTTTAAAGCTCTTGCCCTATTTTTACCCATTCCATCCGGAGGCTTCAATTCTTGCAGAAAGTACAGAATGTCACGATACCAGGCACAATCTGCCAGCGATAAGCCATCTTGATAGCATTGGTTGGGAAGCTCAGCTTGCTGAGTTCCTAAGCGAGTGTTTAGGAAACTAACTCCCAAGGCTTCACAATTGGATTCAGCCAGTAGCTTGGCTAGACCTTGCCCCTTAACCAACTTGGTGGGCTTTATTTCCAAGTCGAATTCCAGAATTTTTTCTATCCATTTGCCTCTTCTCCCATCTATGTCTGGTTGTACAAGAATGTCCTTTACGGAAGCTAAAGGAACGTATGTTGTCACCTTCGAATGCAAGACGTAGATCCTGAAATCTTTGAGTGATTTCACTAAGGCATAGGCTCGCTTCTCCATGATCTCATACCTGGTCTCAGCATCTCTTAATGCCTTTCTGAAGAAAGCGATGGGTTTCTCATGCCCCTTTTCATTTTTCTGTAACAAGACCATTTCTATTGTATCAAAAGAAGCGAAGGAGAAAAATAGGAATTCTTTGGAATAGTCAGGACTGATCAGCACAGGTGTCTCAGCCAATGCCCTTTTTATTTGATCAAAAGATGCCCTGGGATCAGCGGTCCATTTCACCTCGTTTCCCTTCCTGAGCATGGCCATGATATGTTTCACTAGCTCAGAAAAATTTGAAACAAACCTCCTTAGAAAATCAATTTTCCCCAAAAAGGCCTGAACCTCCTTTTTAAACCTGGGAAGTGATAAGGTTTGAATTGCCTCCACCTTGCTGGGATCAATTCTCACTCCCTCTCCTGATACTGTATGGCCCAAAAACTTCCCTTCCTGCATAGCGAACAAAGATTTCTTGGGGTTTAGGGACAAGCCGAACCTCCGACATTTCATGAAAACTTTCCTCAAGTGGCAGCGGTGTTCTTTGTTTGAGATGGAGAAGACCGTGATGTCATAGAGATAGATCACCACTAACCGGTCCTTCTCCCTGATGAAGGCAATATCCATGGCTCGCTAAAACATTGCTCCTGCATTCATTAGTCCAAATGGCATATTGGCATACATGAACGTGCCCCAAGGAGTGGTCAAGGTCGTCTTCTCCCTGTCCTCAGGCATGACCGATATCTGATTATAGCCAGAAAATCCATCGATCATGGATATCTTGGATGCACCAGTTACCCTCTGCAGTATATGTTCCATCTTAGGTAGGGGGTAATTGTCTTTCTTTGAGCTTCTGTTCAGATTCTTGAAATTGACACAGAGCCTGATTTCTCCGCTTTTCTTCCTTACTGGGACCAAATTGGCCACCCACTCGGAATATCTCAACGGGACAATGATTTGTGCATCCAACAACCTTTTTACTTCTTTCTCCATAATAGGCATCAACATGGGATTTATCTTCCTCATCTTTTGTATAAATGTCCTAGCCTCTTCCTTCAACGGGATCTTATGCTCAATGACAGATGTGTCATACATCTTGAGGTCTTCGTATGTCCATGCAAACACATCGGTGAACTCTCTCAGAAATTGTGTATATTCGGCCCTCTGTTCTCTGGTCAAACTGCTTGACAATTTGACGAACCTAGGCTCCTCCTGTGAACCAATGTTGCATTCAGTTGTATCAACATCTTCATCCGAAACTCTATCCTTTACTGCCACATCATTCCCATCGAAAAATCTTTCCAACGGGACTAGTCCCCTTGGAATGTGATTGCTCGGTAGTTGAATAATCTGGTGGTTAGCAATTCTATTTAAAAACATCTCACGATGAGGGTCACCTTCTATGTCAGGATCCTGATCGATGTGTAACACAGAAAATTCATCAACGGAACGGAGAAATCTTTCAATTTCCTGATCATCTTCGAATACCTTCCAATGCTTGACATTATCCGGTACATAGGGCCTGTATCTTATTTCAACTTCAAAGTTAACTATGGACGATAGAGAAACTTTGAGCAAGCTGGCTGAGATGGCTAAAGAATCGGCCACATCATTATCCTCTCTTGGAATAAAAGAGATATTGAAAGCTAATAAGAAATTGTCGATTAGGTCCCATGCTTCATTCCTGTAATTTCTGAGTCGAGGGTTCTTATCCTGATAAGCGCTTCTGATCTGTTGGACCACTAACTCTGCATCTCCGAACATTGCTACCTCCTGAATTTCCATTTTCCTTGCAGCTCTTAATCCTAGAACAAGGGCTTCATATTCTGCCACATTGTTTGTGGTTTCAAGTTCTAATTTTTATGACAAAGATACGGTTTCCTGGGTAGGTGACACAAAAAACACCCCAGCACCAGCGCCTTCCCGGGAACAGGCTCCATCAAAAAAAAAATTCCAAATGGGGGTGACGGAAGGAGGAAGCTCACGAGGAGAAGTGGGTTGCTTTCTGAGTTTGAGAGGAGGCTCAGGGGCATGGGTGAGTTGCAGTAAACTGGAGCCTAAATCAGTGTCCAAGGCAAAGATGGGATGATTGGTTGGGTTGGCCTCATCACTGATTATATATGCCAGTTGGGCTTCTCTGTATAGCCTTCTATGCTCTCCTCCAAACACTGGGATAGTAGCATATGTGAGGTCCATCTGCAAGGTTCCCCCCAGTCTCTTTATCCAAGATCTTGATAACAACATACCGAACTTGGGGGGGACATCGACCACTACAATGTCCATGACCACACTTTTCATGGGCAGTTGAAACAAGGTCATGACTAGGTCTTTGATAACTCCTAGACATTCAACTTTCCTGGAGTCAAAGGAATAGAGGTCATGATAGGCTCGGGTGACTTCTAGTCCTAACTCTTCCATGAAAGTCTTGGGCATGAGGTTGTGAGAATCCCTTGAATCCATCAAGCAATTGTGCAATACCTTGTCATGTATGTTCAAGGAAGTGTAGAAGGGAGGGGATGATTCATTCCTGTCTTCTACCATAGGACCTAGGATAACTGCAGGCTTTTCATCTTGCAAATTGATGAAGTCTGTGGGAAGGCTCGAGACCTCAGACTATAAAATCTCAGAGAAGCGTTTTTTGAACCCTTCATGTTTAATTAATTCTGTCAGGGGCACATGGATTCTGATTTTTTGAATTTCATGCTCGAAATTAAAAGAAGATGGGAGCTTTGGGATTTATCTTATTTCAGGAACACGACTCTGGATAATGGGAGATAGAGGTTGGGTCTTCTTACCTCTGGGATTGTCTGTTGATTCATTAGCAGGCTTCTCTGTTCTAGTGAGTTGTTCAGGGGAACTGGGTGCTACTGCCTTCTTCTGGGACCTCAGGTCATACCTGCCTTGGCGGCTACTAGTCTTGTTTTCCTTGCTCAACTCATTTAGCTGGCTGTCCATGAGAGACTCCTCATATGCTGATTGAGTGAGATGCGGAAAAGGAGGAGTGTCCCCAAATCAACGGATTTCAGGATCCAGCTCACCTGTCTCCCCTTCTTCCTCCTCTGCCACAAAATTGTTTTGAAAAGGGGCCTGAATCTTCTGGTCTTCTATGTCTCTTCCCTTCTCTCTTTGCACATTCGTGGGAGAAAAATTGTTCGGCCTCCTGAAACCTCCCTTGTTTTCGGCGTTCAGAGGGCCCTTGTATGGTGGTCTCCCTTCCACCCTCATCCTCCCCATCTCTGCAGACAGATATTTCACCATCCTGGTCAATTCATCCACTTGAGGGTGGGGCACTGATGGGTCAGAAGTCGAGGCTTCCGACCTTCCCTTTCTCCTGTCTGCGTCAGCCTTGTTCCTCAGTCTGTCAACTTCTAATACATTGGATTCCACCTTTATGGCCGCATCTTTCATTTGAGTTAAGGTGGTGGCTCTTCTTTCTCTCAACAAAAGGCAGAAATYGGGGCCGAAAGCACTAGCATACGAAATCTTAGCTGAGGCTTCTGAAGGCTTTATCTTGGCAKGGATTTTGTGATACATCTTATTAAATATTTTGGAGAAGTCAGAGACAGACTCTCCTTCCATTTTCTTCAAAGACCCGAACTCTGTCATGTAATACATGAAATCCTTYCTATCTCCCCATTGCCTCAGGAAAGCACTATCTAGAGCTTCAATCCCAACAATAGACCCTAGAGCGAATCCTCTAAACCACTTCCTCACCTAACCATCCAGGATCTGGATGAAGACTCTCATCCAGACATCTTCATTTTCAATGTTGAGGTTGTCTGCATAAATGTAGAAATCGGCCAGGTGCTCTTCGGTAGTTATGTCTCCTTCCCCAGTGAACTTGGGCATGTATTTCAAGTAATCCCCAGCAGGAAGAGGATTCATAGGATGGGGTAGAACCAAGGGAACATATCTGGCAGTGACTATGGCATCCATTTTATTCAGAGGGGGATTGGCACCAGCCATAGGAATATTAAGTGGAGGAGAGCTGGGAGGAGAAGGAGTTCACGAAGGGGCTAATGGGAATGAGTCCCAAAGTGGAGAGGGAAACAAGAGGGGATTTAAGGAAAAGGATAACGAGCTCAAGTTAGTAGGCGTTTTTCTTTGTGTGGGAGTGGTAAAGATAGGAGTGGGTAAATCTTATGTGGTTCCGAGTCTGCGCCAAGGCACAGTTTCAGGGGAGAGGGGAGTGACAAGGTCTTGTCCCTCCAGACCCAGACCAGGAGAGGAAAACTCAACAAGAACACTCCCGAAATTTAGGAAACGGGGGACTTCAGAAACATGTCTGTCAAGAAACTGAGGAGGAGAAAAAGGAGTTCCCACAGGAGAATATGGTGGATTACCTGGTTCAGTGGTGGGTGTTTCTTCTTCAGAGGCCTTTCCCTTTCTGAGCACCGCTTCTAGATCTGTTTTCGGTGTATCTAGAGGAAACTGTGGATGAGACCGTGTATGCCTTCCTCTGAAATCCACAATTAATAGAGCAGGTTCTTCCCAGCGGAGTCGTCACAATGGAGCCACCAGGTGCACAGCAACAATATTGATAATTCTGATATCTGATGCACCTTCAGAATCAGTTAATCCTTGTCGTTCAATCCCGGGGAAAATATTCAACTTCGTCCCTGACAATGGCACCATAAATGTTAGCGTCAGAAGTCACTCCTGGATTGCAACAGGAGCAGAGCCCGACGCCCATCAGTTTAATGTCATGTTTTGTTTATAAAGAGATGATCAAATGGAAGTAAAACTCAGAAAAATATTGTTTCAACTCTAATATTAGGCCAGGTATGCACGGGCAAGTGAGGTCTTAGATAAACTTCAAACAGTGAGTTGCAATAAGGGTGAGTAAGGGGGAATACTTGTATAAGAAGATTGCAAGGGTCTTTCATAAGCATCAAGTTTCTAACAGACTGTGAGAGAAAGCATCCAAAGGCAAGATCCTCTTACATCCAAATGCAGAAAACTAGAGAATACAATAACGCAACGATAAATCCTTTACCATAACATAACTACAACAAATCATGTGAATCAGTCGATCATGAACTCTCCGTTATGAGATGAAAATGTAGACGGATAAGGAAAATTGTTTTTCATAAAACAAGAAATCTCAAATACAGATGCATAACCAGGAATTTAGAAGGGTTGTTAAAAATTTACAGTCGGGAGCTTCGCTCTACCATCGATGCTTACAAAAAATCAAGACTGAGTCTATATACTCAGGAAAAATCACCTCCCAGAGGCGTGTCCAGTCACCCAAAGCTCGGTGTTCCTCTAGTCAAACTCGTACTGATATCTCCCTTTAAATGCATCCTTAACTTCGCACGGCTCCCATAAGGAGGGTAGTTGAGCCATTAAGTGTTTGTCTACCGTGCGCAAACTTCCCTGTTGAGTCAAGGAATTCGGAATGGCTTCGTTGAGAAAATCAGTACGCAGGACTCCTACGAGCAGGCGGCTTGCCAGTCCCTCCATTCCCCTCACTTAATGAACGAAAGGAGGTTGCAACCACCCGTTCTTGCTTTCATTTACTGCAATACTAGAAACCGTATTAAGATCAGGTCCGAGGGCGCCTGGAGATCACGATGATCCCCTCTGCGACTGAATTCAGCGCCTTTGGCCTCCTTTATGTAGCTCCTTCCTCTCTCCAAGTGACCATGGGTTGTTACCATGTGCTTTTCGGCGTTCGCGAACATAAAAGGGCTAGTCTTTGCTGATTGAAATTGCGATGAGCGATATGCCAAGACGACTTTATTTGGCACCGCGTGTCCCCCGTGGATGGATGGCCGAAAACACTTCGTGATACCGCGGGCCCCACCTTCTATGCTTTCAGTGTTATCGGGGTTCGGGGTTTCACGATGTTGAACAACATGAAACTCTCACCCCACGAACTCCCGACCGCCGAAACACCGACGCGGTCAGATCTTGCGACACGCGTCCTTAGGATGAACGGATGAGGGGGCACTTGATATTTCCAGGGGAGCCGCCCTCGTTTGCAGGCTCACTTGATATGACCCATGGTTGAGACCATGGGCTCAGTGCCTTAGGCGCTTTCGGCGTTTCGCTGATCGGTATTCCCAAGTGCAATGAGTTGAGGGCTCTCTGTTCCCCGAAACCCCGATCCGTGATGTGCGGACAGGCTGCCACCTATCCCAGTTAGATCGGACAACCTGAACCTGCTGAGAAATACGAGAGTTGTCCTTTGCGCTAAACCTCGAGCAATTCGGTAGCTCCTAAAACCCGATGACCGTCGATCTGCTTTGCAAATAGATCTTGGATGCTCCCGACGACATTTTTCCCGCTCGCTTGACCTGCTACTTGGAAAAACAGGGATTCTATCGTGCTTCACTTGGGCATTTCGTGTGCAATCTATAAGCTTGGGTGCTTCTGCGCCTAATGACAAAAATAATCGCTAACAACTCATATCTCTCCTGAAGTGGTACCATGGTTTAAACCCAAAACCTCAAAATATTTTCCCACTTCGGGCTTTACCACTCCTCCCCTTGTTAGAGTTGTTGCATTTACAGAAGGGGAAATATTGGTTCCCTCGAGCCCTGTGGCCTTTTCTACATATCCTCAATCGTTTCCCTTCACTCCCAAAAACACACTTCTAGTCTCCCTTATTCGAGCTCCATCCCCTCCTAGTTCTCCTCTAGTTCACATCCCAATGGTTGGTGCCAATCCCCCTAGGAACAGAATGGATGCCATAGTGGCTACAAGATATGCCCCTCTAATCTTACCTCAACCAATGAATGCTCTCCCTATTGGAGATTACCTAAAATACATGCCCAAATTCATGGTAGACAAAGACATAATTGTTGAAGAACACCTTGTTGCCTTCTACATCTATGCAGACAATCTAAATATTGAAAACGAGGATGTGTGGATGAGAGTTTTTGTCCAGAGCGTTGATGGTGAGTTTAGGAAATGGTTTATAGGATTGACCCCTAGATCCATTGTTGGGATTGGGGCTTTAGATGATATTTTCTTGAGACAGTGGGGGGACAAAAAGGACTTTATGTATTTCATCATAGAGTTCGGGTCCCTAAAGGGAAAAGAGGGAGAATTTGTCTCTGACTTCTCCAAAAGATTCAACAAGATGTACAGTAAGATCCCTGCTGAGATAAAGCCTACAAAAGCCTCTGCTAAAATTACTTATGCTAGTGCTTTCGACCCTGATTTATGTCTTCTGTTAAAAGAGAGAACAACTACTTCTTTGGTTCATATGCAAGATGAAGCCCTGGAAGTAGATTCCAACGTATTGGCAGTTGACAGAATTAGGAATAAAGATGATAGAGACAGAGGAAGGGGGATATATGAAGCGTCAACCTCTGGTTCCTCTATGTCCCACCCTTAAGTAGATGAATTGACCAAGCTGGTAAAATCTCTTTTAATAGAAATGGAGAAGATGAAATTCGAAGGGAAGCAAAATCATAAGAGTGCCCAAAATGATGATAACAGGAGGTAACTTCAGAAGACCAAATAATACCCCTCAAATACTTCCAAGAGAGCCTCGAAACAGAGATAGGGATGACCAGAAAATCCAAACCCCTCTCCAAAATACCCTCATTGTTGTTGAGGAAGGAGAGGAAGGAGAGATTGTTCCTGGAATCCATTATCTTGGATACACCTCCCCATTTCCCCATTTAACCCAATCTGCATGTTAGGAGTCCCTCATGGACAACCAAATAAATGAGTTGAGTAAAGGGGAGAAGACCAATAGCAATCCCAATAAATATAACCTCAGGTCTAAGAAGAAAGAAGGGAAGTTTGACATCCTTGATCAGCCTTCCAGAGCAGAGAAGCCTGCTAAAGACGCAACAAATAGTAACAAGGAAAATAAAACACATAACCCCTCACCAATAGCCAAAGGTTCTATTCCAGAAGTGAGAGAAATTCTGAAGCCCCCCTCTTATTTTAGCTTTGAGGAGGAAATTCAAAATATTAGGATCCCTGTACCCCTTTCAGAGCTATTCAAGCATGAAGATTTCAAAAAATCCATCTCTAGGTTGTTGTAGTATGAGCCATCATATCATTCCACAGACTCAGTAAACCTCCAAGACGAAAATCCAGCAGTCATCTTAGGTCCTTTGACAGAAGATAGAGATGATGCATCCCCTCCCTACTATACATCTATGAACACACATGACAAAGTGTTGCATAATTGTTTGATGGACTCAGGGGCATCTCATAATCTCATGCCCAAAATTGTCATGGATGAACTTGGATTAGAAATCACAAAGACTTACCATGATTTGTATTCTTTTGATTCTAGGAAAGTGTAGTGTCTTGGGATCATTAAAGATCTGGTTGTGACCTTGTTTCAGTTGCCCATGAAAAGTGTGGTCATGGATATCGTAGTAGTTGATGTTCCCTAGAATTTTGGCATGCTCTTGTCAAGATCTTCGATAAAAAGACTCGAGGGAACATTACAGATGGACCTCACATATGCTATCATTCATGTGTTTTGGGGGGATCATAGAAGACTATACAGAGAAGCTCAGTTTTCCTACATTATTAGTGATGAAGCAGACCCCACCAACCATCCTATTTTTGTACTCGATACTGATTTGGGATCCAGCTTATTGCAGCTCACTAATGCCCTTGAACCCCCCCCTTGAAATTAGAAAGTGGTCCCTTACTCTCTGTGAAGATTCTCCTTCGATTACCTCTGTTTGGGAAATTATCTTTGATGGAGCCTCTTATAGAGAAGGTGCTGGTGTTGGAGTGGTCTTTGTTTCACCTGTTCAAGAAATTATATCTCTGTCCTACAAGTTAGAATTTGAAACTACCAATAATGTGGCAGAATATGAAGCTCTTATTTTGGGTTTGAGGGCTGCAAAGGACATGGGGATTGAAGATATATCAATGTTTGGGGATGTTGAGTTAATTGCCCATCAGATCAGAAATATTTATCAAGCCAGGCACCCTCAGCTTAGAAGTTATAGAAATGAAGTGTGGGATCTAGTTGATAGTTTTTTTTTAGCTTTCAACAGTTCGTTTGTTCCAAGAGAAAAGAATGCCATGGTTGATTCTGTCATTGTTTCAACAAGTAATTTTAGAGTCCCTCTACCACCTAAACTCATGTATGATGTAGAAGTGAAATATAGACCCTCTATACCTAACAATGTCAAGCATTGGAAAGTGTCTGAGGATGATATGGAGATCAAAATATTCCTAGAGACTGTTGATGAGTTTTTTGCATTACACATTGATCAAGATCCTGATTCTAAAATAAATCCTCGTGATGATGTTTTTCTAAACAAAATTGATAATCATCATATTGTTCAGGTTCCCACCAATCATATCCTAAAGGGACCAGTTCCTTTGGAAAGACTATTTGGCATAAATGATGTGGCAGTGAAGGGTAAAGATTCAAATAGTGATGTTTATGTAGCTGAGTGCAATATTGGTACAGAGGAGGATCCAAAATTTGTCAAGTTTTCAAGCAGCCTGTCAAGGGAACAAAGGGTCAAGTATGCCAAGCTGATAAAGGATTTTTTTGATGTGTTCACCTGGACATATGAATATCTCAAAACATATGACAAAAATGTCATTGAGCATAATATCCCATTGAAGGAAGAGGCCAAACCATTTAGGAAGAAATTGAGACAAACAAACCCCATGCTAATGCCTATTATGGAAAGGAAGGTAAAGAAGTTGTTGGATGCCCAAATCTTTGTCCCTTTGAGATATTCTAAATAGGTAGCAAACCTGGTCTCAGTAAGAAAGAAAAATAGAGAAATCAGACTATGTGTCAATTTCAGGAACCTGAACAAAATCTCTAAGAAGGAAAATTACCCTTTGCCAAAGATGGAACACATATTGCAGAGGGTGACAAGTGCATCTAGGGTCTCCATGGTTGATGGATTTTTTGGCTACAATCAGATATTTGTTTTTCCTGAAGACAGATAAAAGATAGCCTTCACTACTCCTTGGGGCACATTCATGTATGCCAAAATGCCCTTTGGATTGATGAACGCAGGGGCAACCTTCCAGCGAGCTATGGACATCGCCTTCGTTGGAGAAAAGGATAAGTTTGTAGTTATCTATCTGGATGACATAACAGTATTTTACAGGTCTGATGAAGAAAATTGTTGTCATTTGAGGAAGGTATTCTTAAAATGCAGAAAATTTGGCCTCTCCCTAAATCCCAAAAAGTCTTTATTTTCCATGTAGGAGGGAAAATTTTTGGGGCACATAGTATCAACCGAGGGGGTCAGGATTGATCCAATTAGGGTGAAAATTATCCAAACCTTGTCACTCCCTATATCCAAGAAATAAGTTTAGTATTTCTTGGGGAAAATTACTTTTCTAAGAATGTTTGTTTCAAATTTTGTTGAATTGGTAAAGCATATTACAGCCATGCTTAGGAAGGGGAATGAGATGAAATGGACCGTTGAGTCCAGAAATTATTTCAACCAAATCAAGAAGGCATTGACTGAGGCACATGTGCTAATCAGTCCTGATTATTCCAAGGATTTTCTGATTTTTTCCTTTGCTTCATTTGACATAGTGGCAGTTGTTTTATTGCATAAAAACATTGAAGGGCTGGAGCAGCCTATTTTATTTTTCAGTAAGGCATTGAGAGATGCAGAGATGAAATATGACATCATGGAAAAATGAGCCTATGCTTTGGTGAAATCTCTCAAAGATTTCAGATTCTATGTTCTGCATTCAAAGGTCATTGCATATGTTCCTTCAACTTCTGTGAAGGACATTCTCATTCAGCCTGACATAGATGGAATAAGGAGCAAGTGGATTGCCAAAATCCTTAAATTCAAGTTGGAAATAAAGCCCACAAAATTGGTAAAGGGCCAAGGTTTAGCCAAGCTATTAACTGAATCTAATTGAAAATCTTTGAGGGTTAACTTCATCAACACTTTCTCATAAAAACAACAAGCTGAGTTCTCTTATATAGGCCCACAAGTCATCCCTCCATTGGCAGAATGCGCTTGGTACAAAGATATTATATTTTTTCTGCAAGAGTTAAGGCCTCTTGATGGTATGGACAAGAAAAAAATCAGATCTTTAAAGATTAAATCATTTAGATATTGTCTTATTGATCAAATCTTATACTGGAAAGACCCTCTGGGAGTGATTTTGAGATGTTTAGACCCACACGAAGCCCAAAATATTATGTTTGATTTCCATGATAGTTTATGTGGGGAACATCACTTCTGGAGGACCATAGCCTATAAGTTTCTCAGGGCAGGATATTTCCGGCCTACTCTATTCACCGATGTTTATGCAAGGATCAGGGCTTGTGTTAAGTGTCAAAAATTCTCTGGGAAGCAACAACTCAAATCTTTTCCATTGAAGCCTGTGGTAGCTTCAGGACCCTTTCAGCAATGGGGCCTGGATTTTATTGGGGAAATTCATCCTGCTTCAAGTGGTCAGCACAAGTGGATCTTGACCACCATTGATTACTTTACCAATTGGATAGAAGATATCCCCACAAGGAGTGCTTCTCACAAAGTAATCATTGGCTTTCTTGACGACATTATAGCAATATTTGGTTGTCCAAAAATGATTGTCACTAATAATGTTGCATCCTTCAAGGCCGAACCATTGATCCATTTTTGTGAACAGTTTGGAATTTCATTGATTCACACAACTCCTTACTACACCCAATGGAATAGACTGGAAGAATCCTCTAATAAGAGCCTTATAAAAATCATCAAAAGACTGCTAGAGGACAACAAGAAATCATGGGATTCAAGGCTCAAATTATCTATGTGGTCTGACAGAGTGACAATCAAGAGATCTCTTGGTGTCTCTCCCTTCCAGCTTGTGTATGGAGTTGAAGCTATCTTTCCTTCTCAACTCGCCTTGGTAGTGGAAAAGTTCTTCCAAGACCACTAAGGGGAGCTTGATGATATGATTAGAAGAATACAACAGCTAGTAGAAGTGTAGTAGACTAGGGAGAAACTGCTGGAAAAAGCACATGAACATCAACAGAAAATCAAGCAGGCTTTTGATAGGAAGGTAAGAAAGGAGGATTTCCAACCGAGAGATCTAGTACTCAAATGGGATGCACCCAAATAGGACAAAGGCAAGCACGGTAAATTTGAAGCCCTATGGATTGGGCCCTTCAAAAGCTTTGAGGTATTTCCAAATAATACTTACAGGTTGCAGAATTTGGAGGGATCTGATGTTTTTGGTGGCCCTGTAAATGTGCATTTTTTGATGAAATATTTTGTTTAGGCCGTGTTCGGCGTTCCACCACTAAAAATACCACTCATGTTTTGTTTTGATTTTTAGTTTTTCGTTTTCAATAAGAGACCCCATAACCCAAAGCTAAGGCACTGGAGTTGCGCGTTCTTAGCAACTCGCAGGGAGCATGCCATCCCTTGTGGAGCCAAATGTTATCACACGAATTTTTCAGATTCTTATGGGTTTGCGATTTCTACTAAGTCTGTAATTTTTCCCCATCTCTCTCCTTTTCGTAGAGAAAATCTCAAGTTTCTCCCCTTCGGCTTGTAAATTTTTCCTTCGTTCATTTGAACGTCTTTTTTTCCTTATTATCTTACCTGAGAAGTCTTGGCCCAAAAATTTTCTATTTCTCTAAGGTTGATCACTTTCCTCTTTATCACAGTCACTTGTCCTTTGTCTTTCCGAGCCCCCCCAACCATTCATCCAACTCTTTATTTATAGAGGACACAGTCACGGGCTCAAGGCGCAACAATCAGAGCGACCCATTCCAGACTCGAACCAAGCAAACAGGCGAAGTTCAGATCCCAATGGTTGGGATTCCATGTGGATTTTAGATTGACATTCGCGGGTGTTAAAAATCCGGAAGTTTCTCAAAGTTTACTGCTGGGGCAAAGGCCCAAGATCAAAGGTCGAGCATAGATTTAATTTGGGCCGTAGATCTCATCAGGAGAGATCAACGGTGGGAAATAATCGCGAGAATTGGGATTTAGGAATATTGTTAAAGTTGTTCGTCAAAGGTCCGAACTCCCGAAACCCGAAATCAGCATGAGCCATCTGATTCATAGGGACGCGTGGCACCAGATCCGAGCAGTGGAGAAAGTCACTTCGGGAAAACTGAAGTGAGGAATGCACAAATTTCCCAAGTCCCAAAATGTCGAAGGCCCGAGGGCCTGAGGCCCAGAAGTGCTAAAATTATAGGGACCTTTTAATTTAGAGGAATATGTGGCGTTGGATCAGCGGATTCGCAGTTTCATGAATCATAAGCTTTGAAGGGAGTTATCTTTCAAAGTCTCGAACAGAGAAACCTCGAAGCACTTTGAAGATAGACACCAGGTCATGGCCCGAGGTCATGTGGAAAGAGGATATGGGAGGAAATATTGGCACCCATCATGTGAAGTCGACCGATATGGAGTTCTGAGGAAGGGATCATGGTCATCAAATGGAAGGAGGGGTGTGGTAGCAGATAAGAGAATCACTAATTTGTGATTCGATAAATTGGAAAAGGGAAAAGCATCGACCTCACGAAGTGCGAAGTCGTGAAGCACTCGGGAGTTAAGCACCAGGTTGTGGCCCTCATCGCATGAAGAAGAGTCTAACACCAAGAGATATGGGAGTGTGAAGGAAAGGGTGTTGATTTCACGAAGACCTACACCAAAGGTCGGGGTTTCCCGTGTTCGTTACAGAACGAGACCACCATGGTTTCAAAGTCCCTGATGAAGCTCGAAGAATTGTTAGTTGTGCATGGTAGTTATTGGGACATTGGCCCCACCCTAATCCCAAAGAAATTATTTAAGGAAAATGGAGTGGTGGTTGAAACCTAATTTCATTCCATAAATAGAAAGCATTGAAGAATTGGCCATGGAGGCAGACTTCCAGTTCAAAGTTTCCCGTGGACATTTTTTCTTGTAAAACCCATGATGATCTGAGCTCGCATCTGACATAATAATTCCTACACATTCTGACAGAGAAGATACAGATGCAAATCTTTGATTGTAGTGGCTAGGTCACACTCCTAGTAGTGGTGAATTGTTCTGAGTATATAAATAATTAGTTTTGATATTTTGTTATGGTCGATGGTTGAGCAGTGCTCTCATATTGTAAACTTTTGATGAAGCTTTTGGTTCTCTGGTTATGTATTTTGATCTGAGACTTCTTGTTTAATGAAAGCCAACTTCTTTTTCATCATATTTTCCTCTGATACTGAAGTGTCCATTATTGAAGGATTCACATGGATGGTTTTGATTGTATTGTAATGTATATTTGATTGCAGTGTTGTTATTTACGTTCTTCAGTTTCCTGAAGTTTTGAATCCAAGAGGATATTGTATTTGAAGTTTTTTCTCCTTAGGTTGTTGGAGGACTTGATGTCTACGACATAAATCTACACTTTCCTAACCAAATTCTTCCATCTATTCGCCCTTAATCCAACTTGTTGACTGAAGTTAATCAATAACTCACCTGCATCTGCATACCAATCCAGTTTTTTGAGTTAAAACGATATCATCTTGAGTCTGTGCCCATTTGACCTCCTTAAAACCAACCTGTGACATAAAACTTGGATGGGTACTGGGCTTACCCTCTCTGCAATAGGAGGGTGACTTATAGTGCTAACAAAATGGTTCTCCAGATATTGTGATCCGACCAATTAATCGATGGGCTTTAAGTAGTGATTTATAGGATTTTCTTTTCGTGAAAAGTACTCCTTAAGTTTGAATGCTTTTTTTTTGTATTTTCTCTTATAGGTGGCTATAAAAGATAGGTGTTGGTATAAACCAGTTGGGTAAAAGAAAAGGGAGAAACCTAACTACTAAAGAAGGTTGAGCTCAGGATAACCCTCGTGCTCAAGCATGCAAACAAAGATTTTCACACCTACGACAAGTCTAGTACTAATACATCAACTTGTTGGTATTTGAATTATTGACTAAGATACAATTATTGAAAGAAAACATACATGCAATAAAATGATGGAAAAAAAATTAGTTTCCTTAGCCCTAATCACTATTCACACATTAACACAACGATTTGATTTCCATCATTAGAGATAATAACTATAAAAAAATTGAATCAACTAACTTATCAATAGATTCAAAAACTCTTACTCATTACAACATCCATTCATGAGATAAAGTCAGAAGTAATTCATCCTTATGATCCAATCACACACACCTTTGACGTAAAACAGAAACTTGCCTCTGGTCCTAAAGAGGACTTCTCAATTAAGGTAGTTCTGAAATAGTTCTTTACAATTCCAAAAATGAGGGTTTTTGAAAAAACCATTGACCTCTTCTAACAGGTCGATCCTCTTATTTATAACAAATTATTAACTAAAAATAGTTATCAAAAGTGCAAGCTAAGTAAAAAAAAACATCGCCACATGGTGCTTTCATTTCTCAGTATTCTAAGAGTCATCAAATGGTTTCACTTGAGTGGCTAAATCTTCTCATTTTTTACCATTTGACGAAGAGTTCCTTGCATGTGTTGGCATATGGGAATATGTGTTGGTCCATCGGGGCCGAAAGGATATCCTTTATCTCCACTGCTCATGCCCAATACTTGACTACTTTAACACTTAACTGTTGTAACATTGCACGAGCCTTGATCAGGTGCTCCATGAACTGTTGTACTTGACTTGGCACCATTTTTTCCACCTTTGCTATCTCCACAGTCCACGATGAGTCTTTTTATGCATGTATTTTGACTATGTCATGCAAGTCGACAAAGTCATCGGGTGCATCGAATTCTGGGAGACCAATGTCTCTCATCACCTGATTGATCTTGGTATAGATCCTTTCGTAATTAGCCCATTTCTCTTGGATATCCTGCTGAGGTTATTGGGCCATATTCACCCAGTATTCGAAAGACTTCCTTATACGGTCGATGTTGTTGTCCCTTAGCACCCGAATGTCATGCTCTTTGGCATCTCGTCCCTTTTGAACCGCTTTGATGTAATCAATTATTTCCACTACTTGGTGGGCCTTCTCATACCATATTTCCATGTCTTTTCATGTTGCTAGTGCCATAAGGGTGTCTTCTTGGAAATCGACTATCCCTGCAGTGAAAAGGTGTTGCTCACTTGTGAATTTGTTGTAGGCATCCTGGAATTCGCTTCTCAAAAATATTGTGGCCTGTGTGGAGTCCTAATAGTATTTCTCCAAATGGTGCAGATGCTCCAAATCCTTTAGCGCAGTGGCCAAATCCTCTTCATCTCTCCTTTCTTTATCTAGAGGGGCATCTTACCTGCAACTATACCATAGTTTAGAGACTATGCATGAAAAATCGGGTGCGCATATATAAATTACAACCAATGAATTGACAGACTTGGATACATACCTCTGAATCTTGTTAAACCTGGTTTAGATAATCAAAGAGTCATCGCAGTCTTGCGACACTCACTTTTCTCCTTCGGATCCTATGGAATTCAACTTACGCACATAATGAATTTGTTCAAAACCATTATTGAGATTTAAACAGGGATGAACTTACCTTGTCGCATTAGCCATTCAATTCAGGTTATGAGTGTAATTTCATCAAATCTGCTGCCAAATCTTCAGAGATGTTTAAACTTTAATTCATCATGGGTTGATGGTGGAGGCACGGGTGGTAATGTGGTATATCGGTGATTTAAAAATGTTAATGTCTAATCAGCGCATGGTGTAGAAACTAATGCGGGATCGGGCATTAACTAGTTCCTTAAATGTCCAAAATCGGATCGTGTCTAATGCCACAAACATCCCATCATTCCACTCTTCCAGTTGGTGGATTGGGGGTCGAGATTGTGCTGTGAAAATTTTCATTGATATCCTCCTGCAAAAGATCTGATGCTGATCAATATTACCGTACAGTGCTGACGTGGAAAAGATGACTCGAAGGTGTGACTAGGACCTAGGGAACCCAAAATGACTTGGGATAGAACTAGATCGTACAACCATCTTACCTGGTAAAGACACGTAGCATTCGAGACTAGTGACTTAATTCGCTCATGTTAATCAGAGTCGAGACTTTCTTTAAGCCATTCGTTCTAAAACCAAATCCTAACTTGCGATGCTAAAAAGTGTCAAGGATTGACGATCATGGATAAACTTTCCCAAGTTCCCTTGGATTAGCTCCCTCGAAAAAGTCTCGATGTTGAAAACACATTGGTGATCGACAATCAGAGATAACTTTATCGCGGTCAAAATGTTTGTTGTGGTCCTTTTGTATTTTCCTCGATACCGATAAAGCATCGAACATTGGCTATAAACAAATTATTTACATCCTTTGTTAACGTTTGTCTTCCTCGTATTTTGCCGATGGTGAAGGGGATCGACTATCTCTAGGACCTTTATGCAAATAAATTACACAAACCAAAACCTCCTTCTGTCAATGTCGATGAGGATCGACGCTTGATGACTGTTGTTTTTGTGTGGTTCCTTTGCTTACTTGAATTCTTTTCAACACCGAATCTAAGAATGTTAGGTGTAGTTTTTAGCTGTCGATTCTTAATTCGGGTGTCAAGGTATTTTTAGGCATGAGGTTTCACAAGTTCAAAACAAACTGACTAGGTGATAAGAGACATGAAAACGAACAAAGATAAACCATTTCCCAAAATGAAATCGAGTCAAACAAGTGAAGAAAACAAGTGGTACCCAAAAAATGAAAAAAATTAACAAGGCCTTTAGGGTGTGTTGAGTGATCAACAAATGGTGAATTACTGGGCGAAAAAGGAATATTTGTTCCTTCCCCGGGATTAGCTGATGCATAAGTTGGTTAGGAACTTAATTGGTTTTTTCTTTTTATCATGGTCTATTCAATCCTTACGTTCAAAATTCCTGGTTGGTGAATTCGGACCTGCCTGTGGGGTTTCAACCTTTATTCCACCTTTGTTTCCTTTAAACATGACACATGCCCTATTTTGACAAGATTCGAGTAAAGCATTCACTAGCACCATGCCTTTTAGTTATCATCATTCACTTGCTACGATGTTTCTCCACTACCAACAAGCATCCATAGCCTCGACAGAGTCACCCCAATGTCACAGACCTTGGTCCACTACTAGGGAGCATCCATAGCTTCAACAAAGTTATTTGCATACCTTATCCTACTTTGCACTCATTTGATATAATTGATTTGATTTTGGCAGAATGCTTTGATCGAGTGGGAGAGGAGGATGTCTGTTATTTGCAAAATGAAATGGTTAAGGTGAATTTTGTTTTCTATATATTGAGGTACATGAGGTCCTTTCCATCTTACCATCTTTCCCTTTAGGTTTTACCAAACCACCAGGAGGACACTTCATCGCTTTGCCAAGGTTTTTTATCTTCACAGGTTAGACAAAGAACTCCTTCAAAACAACCACAATTCTCCCAGTGCTTCTTGTATTGTATGTAAGCATGAGTCAGGGACAAAGTTCATTATATCGCATGAACTAAGTTCAACCAATGCATTGTTGAACACAAAATTCAAAAGAGAAAAAAGTACTATAACAAGAAAACAAAAATGAAGAACCTCGCAATCAACCTACCTAAAAACAAACTATCATGAAAACACACACACATATATATATATTTTCTTTTTTTTTAACAAAAATATTTTTTTAGGGCTTGGCCATTCACCAAGAGGGCGTCGGGTTCCCCCCTCATATTTTTCAACCGATACATTCCTTCCCCAATTGTATCGGCTACCTGAAAAGGTCCAAGCCATAGATTTTGAAACTTTGAATGCTTTCCCTTTGGCTCATTTGCTCCATCTCATTTCAGGACTAATTCTTCTACTTAAAAATTCTTCTCTTTGGCCTTATGCTTGTCAAACCACCTTTTAACTATCTTTTGATGACCAATGAACTTTGATTTTTCTTTCTCCCTTTCTTCTTCCAGCATGAGGAGGGTATCAATTTTTTGTTGTATAACCGATGAGGGTTGTCCTCTAGAATCTTGAGCAAGCTAAAGAGATGGAATATATAGCCCATTCAGGAGAATGGATTCCTTTCCATATACCATAAAGTATGGGGAATTCCCTATATCTTCCTTGGGTGTTTCTCTATCATCCCATAAGGCATTATGAAGTGAATTGTGCCAATTCCTCTAGTTTTCTACAACCGTTTTCTTTAGTATCCTCACTAGGTTCTTATTGGTTGATTATGCCACTACATTCCCCCGTGGATAGTAGTTTGCAGAGTATCTAATTATGATTCATTTGCCTAAAGAAAACTCTATTAATAGGTGGAATAAAAGTAAGTGGCAATATCCAAAAAAAGGACGAAAGGCATACTGAACCTTGTGATCAGTTGTTGTTCTATGAATTGGATCACCACCTTTTCGTTCACATGAGTTAGAGGGATGACCTCTGCCCACTTTGTGAAATAGTCTATGGAAATTAGTATGTATCTGTATTGTTTTGAAGAACTCAGTGTAATTTCTCCTATGATATCGAACCCCCATTGCTTGAATGTCCTAGAGATGACCACAAGTTGAAGTGGGAAAACTTCTTTCTTTTCCCTTCATGTGCTTATTTGAAAAGTTTTACAGTTCCTAGCGTATGTGTGAGAATCCCTGAACAGAGTAGGCCAATAATCGACAACTCTCATTATTTTGTGAGCGATGGTATTACATCTAAAGTTTCCACCTGCAATACCATCATGGATCTCCTTCGGGACCTTTTCCGCATCTTCTCATTCGAGACATCTTAAAAGTACCCATCATAATTAACACGGAAGAGCATCAAATTTATGAGGCGATATTGTGTTAATTTTATCCTAAGAGCTCTCCTTTCCTTAGGGTTTAGGTTTTCTGGGAAAGTCCCATGGTGTAGGAGATAAGATAATTTCCCATACCAAGACTCCTTCCCTGAGGATACGTATGAAGCTTCACTACACCAAAATTCCAATTCATTCTCCCACCCAGGGTCTTCATTTACTTGGTCCCGGGCTTCAGCTATCAGTTTACATAATCCTTGTCCCTTAACCAGCTTGGTAGGTTTTATATCGAGATCAAATTCTTGGACCACTGTCATTTAGTTCCCTCTTATTTCCCCCATCTCTTGCTGAGTGAATAGGGATCAGACAGCGGGATGAGGCACAATGACTTTGTTATGGTTCTTTAGGATGTAATATCTGAAGTGTTTCACTACCTTGTACACTGCATAAGTCTTCTTGTCTATTTCAGGATAATTTAGTTTGGCCCCTTGGAGATTAGTGCTCATAAATGAGACTGAGGCCTCATTGTTTTCATCATCCTTTTGAGTCAATACTGCAACTAACGATTGGTCAGAGGAAAAAGTGTAGAGGAGTAAATATTTGCTAAAGTCAGGACTTCGCAACACTGGAACTTGAGATATCAAAGTCTTAATATTGTTGAAAGCATTTTTTTGTTCATCATCCCACTTAAATTCAACATCTTTGTTGATCATTTTTTGTAAGGGTTTGATAGTTTCAGCGAAATCGGGGGTGAAATTTCTCACAAAACTGATTTTCCCAAAGAAGGGTTGCATAGCCTTTTTGTTGTGGGGTAATGGAAGCTGAGATATAGCCCTGATTTGTTCTCGATCTATGTGAATTTCTTCTTGAGATATAATATGACCTAGTAGTTTCCCTTCCTCGACACCAAATATAGTTTTCTTAGGGTTTAAGGATATATCGTATTTCCTACACCTTTCGAAAATTTGGGTTAAGTGTTGGATGTGATCTTTTTTGTTCTTTGAATACATAGTCACATCATCCAAATAAAATACTACACATTTGTTGATTAGTCCCCAAAAAGATACATTCATGGCCCTTTGGAAGGTTTCCCCTATGTTGATTAACCGAAAGGGCATGTGCTTATAAGAAAATGTTCCCCACTTGGTTCGGAAGGTAGTTTTCAAACGGTCTTCCTCTGAAACTAGAACTTGGTTATAACCTGAAAAACCATTCGATAGGGAGAAAATCTCAGAACTAGACACGGTCTGCAAGAGTTGCTCCATCGGTGGGACTGGGTAGTTGTCCTTTTCTAATACTCTGTTGAGGTTCCTGAAATCTACACACAGACGGATCTCCCCAGAATTTTTCCTGATAGGAACCAAATTTTCTACCCATGCAGAGTGTCTAATCTGGAAGATAATTTTAGCGTATAGTAATTTTTTTAACTCCTGACACATGAGGGGTTCCAGAAACGTGTGGTACTTCCGGAGCTTCTATTGGAAGGGTTTTACTCTGGTTTTTAACAGGATTGTGTGTTGAATGATACGAGTATCATAAGTTTTCAGATCTCGGTAGGACCATGCAAAAACATCTTGATATTCTCTGAAAAGTTTGAGGTAGGAATTCCTTTATTCTTTAGATACTGTCTTGCCAAGATTTATATTCTTAGGGTCCTCCGGGGTTCTTAGGTTTATAGTCTCATACAAGGGAAAGGAACTCCCTATCTTTATGTTTGTTGACCCTTTAAATCTTTCCCTTAAGTCAAAAAGGTTTTATAAATTGGCTATCCCTTTTGGTATCGTGTGAAACCTCAGTTTGTTAGTTGATTGAACCATTTCAGCTCTTTGTACATGGTGATCAATTTCCACTAGTTTCTCCTGAAATATTTCATCGTCAATAGCCAGATCTTTAAAATTATCCTGATTGGTTAAAAAATTTATGATATTTTCATATCCTTTAAAGGCCTTCCAATTAGAAATATTGTTGGGCACTGACACTTTGTAGAGTAGCTCCACAGTGAACCGGGAGGCTTCATAGTCTTCTAAAGGGGATAACCTTGAGGTAGCGGTGGCCAAGGAATCAAAAAGGGTGTTCTTTGTTTTGGGGATCGCTGTAATGTTGAAGGCTTCAAAATGTTATATTAGTTTGTGCACTTCCTGTTGATAATTCCTAAGGTGGGAAGAGTTGCAGTGTATAGTGTTCCTTACTTGTCTAACGATGATTTCAGAGTCTCTGAAAAACTTTAGTTATTTAACGTTCAAGTCTATGGTTTTCTTTATCCCTTGTTCTAGAGCTTCATACTCGATGATGTTGTTTGTGCATTCAAATTCTAGTCAGTAGGACACGAAATTTTGTTTACCTTTGGGATCAATGAGGATACACCCCACTCTTGATCCCTCTTGCGACTTATACCCATCAAAGTGCAAGGTCCAAACTTGTGAGCGGAAACCATCAGTTTTTTTTTTCCTACCACTTTCCTCCTTTCCTCCTATCTTCTCTATGGTTTTTAATGGAGGTTCCTGATAGAAGTGGGTTTCTTCTGCCTCCGTCAACAAATTCTCTTGAAAAGTCATTTTGGAGTTTTGAGTGAGAGGGACATCAGATGATAAGGGGGATAAATTCCCAAAATCAGAGTCCGAGGAATAATTTCCTAGCATGGGGAAATCTGTCGAAGAGGGTTCGTTTAGGATTCCTAGGTCAGTGATAGTATGTTTTAGATATATTTCCCTATAAATCCTTATCATATTTGTGTGTCCCTTTAATGGAAACAAAAGGTGATCCCAGTCTGTACTAAATTATATGTTTAACTTCTCAGACGAATCTCGACTAAGTACCAATCCATAAGATTTCGGGATATCTACTACAATGATGTCAATCGCTTGAACAAATTTTGGGTGTGTCGCCATCCTGATCATGACATCTTTGGGCTCTCCCATAACCTTCACCAGGGTTCTATCTAGTTGTATCACATGTTTATCACTTTTGAGAGGGATTGCGTTCAATTTATTCCATATAGATAATGTCATAACATTAGAGGATGTCCATGAGTCAACAAAACAGATATGGAGGTTCATGTTGAAGACTTCAAATGTCAAGAGGAACAGTGGGACACAAGGATTTCCCTTTTATCTCAGAGAAAGCGTTCACAGTTGGCTTACTTCTTAGATCTATGAGGGATGGATTTTATCCTTGGTCAGTGCTTGTTATAGGAGTTTCTACTGACTTCAAATCTTGTAATAGAAAGTCCTTTTGTTGGGGGATTCTACACATGTCCATGACTGATATATTAGCCTTCAATTTTTTCAAATATTCTACTATGTTGTAGTCTATCTTAAGCGATTCTTGGGTATGGATGTTTATAATATTTCTTTGGGAGACAAAATATTCTTTCGGGTGATCAGATGTTTGTTTTCCTCTTGAAGTGTGGGCCATAGTAAGGTCGTTTGAGACCGGGTAACCCCTGCTTCGCGTTTTCACAGCCAAGACCTCTGCGGGTGGTTCTAGAACCTCAAATACATCATTGGAAGGCATTGGTAGGCTAGGGTCTCATATCAACATGGTTGTTTCTTCCGGTGTATCAACTTCTTCCTGATCAACAATATTCATAGTTGAGCCGCTTCATTGTTCGGTAAGGGAATCCTCGTCTAGAAACCAGTTGGCCATCAAATTCATGGCATGCACCCATTGTGGGTAGTCCCTTTCAGAATTTTTCTCTTGGTGATAGGTATAGAAAGAGTCAGATGCTACATTTCCCAGATCGATGTTTAAGTTGGTTGGGGGAGGTTCAATTGCTTTGAACGGTGGATTTATTTTAAAAAAGGCTTTATAGGGCCTCTAGCCTTGGTTTCCTTCTCCTGGACTTCTTTCCATGCCTATGATTTCGTTTGACAACTTCTTTATCATTCGTTGTAGTTATTCTATGTCTCCACTTCCCTTTTTGGGACCTTGTTTTGTTTGTTTCCCTGGGGGTCTAGTCAACAAGAGTCCTCTTCTAGGCAGAGGTTGAACTTCCTTCTTAACTAATGAGACATGGCCTTCTTTACATCCCTTCATTTGGAATTCTATAGTTTCGGCTTCCTCAAAATTCTCATCTAAGGTTGTTTTGGAATCCCTCTTCACAAACATGGAAATAGAAGCACGAAGAGAATTAGTGTATACTTTGATTTGTATCTCTTGGGTGGGTTTAGCTTTGGGTTGAAATTTGTTCAGGATAGTGGTGAATCGTTGAATGAAGTCTTTAACCTTCTCCTTTGAAATCATGGTGATGACGAACAACTCATCCATCAAATCTCATGTAGTGGTTTCTTCTGCAAATTTATCTAAAAAATCATTTTGAAACTTCGTCCAACTAGTTATGGACCCTACAGGTAAGTTAAAATACCACGTCGAGGATGAATTCTCAAAAGTATAGGGTAAAATCATACATACTACATATTCATGTTGGACATTCATCAGTCTAAAAGATAGTATGAATCTTTTGATATGGTCTTCAGGCAATCCTGAGGTTTCAGGGTCAAATTTAAGGAGTAACTTTTATGGATGTCCAGGAAGGTTATGTACTCATCCAGGGATGGTCAGAGCATCTCTGGCCAACCAAGGTTGATTATTCTGAGGTGGGTTTCCCCTTTATTAATTATGATCATTGTTATCTTCCATTTCATCCGACTCTGACACTAAGCATTCTGAGTTAAACCCTTCCTCGTCAAAAAAATCATCGCGCTCGGAGCAGTTACCGACTAGTGTTTCGGGGATTAGATTAAGGGGATGTTTGATTTCGGTAACAACAAAATCTATCAGGTCTTCTACTGTGTGAACAAAAACCTGGTCAAGGGTGTCGACCACTGGTCTGCTTACTTGTTTTCTATGAGGAGGTCCTAAATCCCTTTAACTCTACAGTAGGAACGAAACCCACCACCGAGGCCCAATTAGACTTTGCAACGTTTGATAGTGGAATGTTTCTCCATATATTTTGATCCGACCAATTATCGATGGGATTTAAGTAGTGATTTACATGATATCTTCTCGTGAAAAATCCTCCTTCAGTTTGAACGTTCTCTTTTTTTGTATTTTCTCTTATAGGTGGGTCTGATAAAAGATAAGTCCTGGTATAAACCACATGGGTAAAATAAAAGGGGGAAACTTAACTATTGAAGAAGAATGAGCTCAGGATAACCCTCGTGCTCAAGCATGCAGACATCGATTTTCACACCTACGACAAGTCTAGTACTAATACATCAACTTGTTGGTATTTCAATTATTGACTAAGATACAATTATCGAAAGAAAACATACATGCAATAAAATGATGGCAAGAAAATTAGTTTCCTTATCTCTAATCTCTAATCACACATTAACAAAACGATTTGATTTACATCATTAGAGATAAGAACTATAAAAATATTGAATCAACTGACTTATCAATAGATTCAGAAACTCTTACTCATTACAACATCCATTCATGAGATAAAGTCAGAAGTAATTCCTCCTTATGATCCAATCACACATGCCTTTGACATAAAATAGAAACTTGGCTCTGGTCTTAAACATGACTTCTCAATTAAGGTGATTCTGAAATAGTTCTTTACAATTACAAAAATGGGGGTCTTTGCAAAAACTATCGACCTCTTCTAACTGGTCGATCCTCTTATTTATAACAAATTATTAACTAAAAATAACTATCGAAAGTGAAATCAAAGTAAAACAAAACATCGTCACATGGCGCTTTCATCTCTCATTCTTCTAAGAGTCATCAAATGGTTTCACCTGAGTTGATGACTCTTCTCATATTCCAACCATTTGACGAAGAGTTCCTCACATGTGTTGGCATATGGGAATCTATTTTGGTCCATAGGGGCCGAAAGGATCTCCTCTATCTCCATTGTCCCTGCCCGATACTTGACTACTTTAACACTTAACTATTGTAACATTGTCCAAGCCTTGGTCGGGTGCTCCATGAACTAATGTACTTGGCCTGGTGCCATGTTTTCCACCTTTTCTATCTCCACAGTTCATAATGAGTCTTGTTCTACATGTAGTTTTACTATGTCATGCAAGTCGACAAAGTCCTCGGGTGCACCAAATTTTGGGAGACCGATGTCTCTCATCACCTGATTGGTCTTGGTCTAGCTCCTTTTGCAATCGAACCGTTTCTCTTAGATCTCCCACTGAGGTTCTTGGGCCATCTTCACCTAGTATTAGACTAAATTCCTTATACGATCGTTGTTGATGTCCCTTAGCACACGAATGTCGGGCTCTTCGGCGTCTCGGACCTTTTGAACCACACTGATGTAATCAATACTTTCCACTTCCTGGTGGGCCTTCTCATACCATATTTTCATGTATTTTCACATTGCTAGCGGCATAAGGGTGTCTTCTTGGAAATTTACTATCCCTACAGTGAAAAGGTGTCGCTCACTCATGAATTTTCTATAGGCATCCTGTAATTCGCTTCTCAAAAACATCATGGCTTGTGTGGAGTCCTGATAATATTTATCCAAATGGCGCAGATGATCCAATGCCTTTAGCACAACGAAATACTCCTCTTCATATTTCATTTCTTTATCTAGGGTGGCATCTTACCTGTAGTTATACCATAGTTTAGAGACTGTGCACGAAAATCAGGTGCACATATATAAATTATAACCAACGAATTGACAGACTCGAATACATACCTTTGAATCTTGTTAAACTTGATTTATATAATCAAAGAGTCAATGCAGTCTTGCGATGCTCACTTTGCTCCTTCAGATGCTCTGGAATTCAACTTACGCGCAAAATGAATTTGTTCAAAACCGTTCTCAAGATTTAAACAGGGATGAACTTACCTTGTCGCATTAGCCATTCAATTCGGGTTATGAGTGTAATTTCATCAAATCTGCCACCAGATCTTCAGAGATGTTTAAACTTAAATTCATTGTGGGTTGATGGTGGAGGAACGGGTGGTAATGTGGTCTATCAGTGATTTCAAAATGCTATTGTCTAATCGACGCATGGTGTAGAAACTAAAAAGGGATTGGGCATTAACTAGTTCCTTCAATGTTCAAAAACTGATCGTGTCTAATGCTGCAAAATTCCCATTGCTCCACTCTTTCAGTGGGTGGATCTAGGGTCAAGATTGTGCTGTGGACATTTTCATTGATATCCTCCTGCAAAAGCTCCGACGCCGATCAATCTTACCGTACAGTGATGACATGGAACAGTTGACTCGGAGGTGTGATTAGGACCTAGGGAACCCAAAATGACTCGGGATAGAACTAGACTGTACGACCTTCTTACCTGGTAAACACATGTGGCATTCAAGACCAGTGACTTAATTAGCTCATGTTAATCATAGTTGGGAATTTATTTAAGCCACTATTTCTAAAACCAAATCCTAACTTTTCGACGTCGAAAAGTATCAAGGATCGGCGATCGACGATAAACTTTCCCAAGTGCCCTCGGATCATCTCCCTCGAAAACGTCTTGATGCCAAAAACACATCGGGGATCGACGATCGGAGATAACTTTATTGTTGTCAAAATGTTCTTTTTTATCCTTTTTTATTTTCCCTGATCCCAATAAAGCACATCGGGCATCATCTATCGACCATTTCTTTATGTCCTTTGTTAACGTCTATCTTCCTCATATTTTATCGATGTCAAAGGGGATCGACTATCTCTCAGAACTTTATGTGAATAAATTACGCAAACCAAAACTTCCTTTTGTCGATGCCGATGAGGATCGATGCTTGATGACTGTTTTTTTCATGTGGTTCCTTTACTTACATGAATTTTTTCCGACATTGGATCTGAGCGCTTTAGGTGCAATGTTTAGTTGTCGATTCTTAATTCGGGTGTCAAGGTATTTTTAGGCATGAGGTTTCACAAGTTCAAACAAAACTGACTAGGTGATAAGAGACATGAAACCAAACAAATATAAACCATTTCCCAAAATGAAATCGAGTCAGATAAGTGAAGAAAACAAGTGGTACCCAAAAAGTGACAAAATTTGACAAGTCTTTTAGGTTGTTTTGAGTGATCAACATGCACTCAAAGCATAACTCATATCTATAGCTTATCGAACTCACTATGAAGCTTTTGTATGATTAGAGTGGTATCATTATTAGGAAGATACAATATGAAGATTAAGACTAACTGGCTTATTACTTATATTATACCAATCTTATTGAGACAATGACATCAACTATTAACTATAAGCTAATCCATATTGAATCTAATCACATTGATTATGGATACTTTGTTTTCAATTTAGTCTAACATGACGTGTCTAATTCAGACAAGTACTGTGATTCAAATAAATCTTTAACATGACTAATAAGTATTGATCTTCTTTGTTTAACTATGCTTCTACTGGTATGATTACATACTTATATCTATGATTTCCATTGCTTATGATGAACCTGTTTATATGGTGAGTAATACAAGCCCATTCTTTATCTATGATAGTATCATTACCCTTATAACTATAACATGTAAGATATTACGGTAATAAGGTAACCATTACTTACGCATGGACTAGTAATGCATGTATAGCCTTATTTACTCCTATTGTGTGGTGTATGTACCCAATGAGTGCAATGATTATGGAATAAAGGGGCATTCACATTACCAAATATAAGTGAATGGAAATAAGCTTACATCATATGTGTACAAAGCTCCTTGTATCTCGTATGTATAGACACAAGTAAATCCTAGAAATTACTTCTATTACCATAGGTTGATAGGATTGAATATGGTATGATCACAACAGTATGAGTTCCATCTTCTTCAATAGGAATAGATCATTAAATGTATATATAAAGGGAATAGATTATGTGAAATAAAATTGTCATATATAAATGATATGGAACCAATGTAAGTTGTAAGTGATATGTTGAACCTTAGGTGATATGTGTAATTATTCATATAGGTCAGATTGTATTACATGGCTTTCATTGTAATTACCTAATATTGGTACAACTCTAATACAGAGAAGAGTGTAATCTCCATAGTAATAACCATAACTAAGCTATCGTAATAAGCAGTGATTACTATCATATTCAACGTATAGGTTATGTACACCAGTACATATCACATGCTTGTATTGATTACTATGATTCCCATCTTAAGTACAGTATAAGCATTACTATTAACATGTGTAATTGATTATGGATAAACACATAGGGTTAAGCTTAGCACCACATGTAAGCTTATCACATTGTTATGATATGAAAGTTGTGAAGTAAGACCATGGAAAATTATGAGCTTATATCAAGTAATCAGATAGGAGTAAAGTATATATATGGGTTTCATTACCTTATCATAGGTAACTAGTAGAGATAATTGTATAAGTATTATCTTGTTCATTAAGTCGATATAACAAGGGTAACATAACACCTGTATGGGCTTATCATATGTATTAGTCCATATTAAATGATTACATATATTTGTATTAGTATCACTAAGAAGGTTATTCACTATATACCCTTATTAGGATGATACAAGGGAATTACTTCATTTTAAATTTTTCTAGTTACAAAATTTAAAAATATCAAAAAAATAAAAATAAATTGACATTTTTTTTTAAATACCTTCATGACGTCGGAATTGTGACATATAGTAACGTCACTCACATGGCACATACATCATATATCTATAGAGTTTCATCTGTTGAGTGACGTTACTATAAGTCGAAATTGCGACGTATGGTAACGTCGCTCCCATGGCACCAATGTTGACGATATATATCTTGTCGTCAGTTGAGCGACGTTACTATAAGTCGGAATTGCGATGTATGGTAACATCGCTCCCATGGCACATACATCAGAGATATATAGTGTCTCGTTGGTTGAGCGACGTTACTATAAGTCGGAATTGCGACGTATGGTAACGTCACTCCCATGGCGTCCATGTAGTGGAGACCAACGAAATTGGATGTCATAATTTTGATGTCTTTGACGTCATTGTAGCGACGACTATATGGGGTTTGGATAGTCAAATTTGATATGACACATGTCCGCATGAAATGTCACAATAGAGATGATATCTATCTCGTCGAAAAAGCGACGTTATGTGAAACGATGTTTGAGGGGGTTTGTTGTTTGTCGTTGTCCCAAAGAACAAAAGTGGCAATTGCATCGAACGTGTCATCGGAATTTGACCTAAATGTACTAGTATGAATTGAAGGATAATGAATTAGAATCTACAGAGAACACAAATCAGAAGAAGAATATCATCATACTCGAGTATTGAGGAGATCGTTTGTGGAAAGAAGGAAACTAGAAAGGTATACTCCACCTGATTTATGTTCAAATTTTTCTTTGTCTATTACTGATGATCATCCTAGAACTGTTAGAGAGATAGTGGAATCATAGGATGGAAAACTATGGGAAAAGGCCACAATTGAACAAATGGTAGCCTTGGAAAATAATGAGGCTTGGGATCTATTTGAGTTGTCGATTGAAAAAAATCCCATCGACGACAAATGGGTATTTAAAAATAAGTTGAATGCGGGAGGAAAAGTGGAGAAATACAAAGCTTGGTTAGTAGAAAAGGGTATTCCGAGGTAGAGGGAATTGACTTTGGTAAAAAAAAATATCCTATTGCCAAGTTAACTTCTATTATATTTATTTTATTTCTTGTTGTTGCATTTGATCTTGAATTAGAACATATGGATGTGAATATATCATTCTTACATGGGGATCTGGAAGAAGAAATCTATATGAATCAACCATAAGTATTTTCTATGAAGGGAAAGAAAGAGTTGGTATCCAAGCTGAAAAATTCATTGTATGGGTTAAAGTAATCACCAAGGATGTGGTATCAAAACTTTGATACTTATATGTTAGGACTTGTCTTCACAAGGAGAAAAGAGGATCATTGTGTGTATTTCAAACTAATCAGTGATCATATTATTTATTTGGTATTGTATGTGGATCATATGTTGTTGATAGGAAACTAAAAGGAGATTATTCAAGATGTGAAAAATTAGTTGTCCTCTAAATTTGACATGTAGGATCTTGGTGTTGCAAATTTCATTTTGGGCATGGAAATTAAAAGAGACGGGGAAAACATGAAACTTTGGTTAAATCAGAGGAAACATGTCAAGACAATATTGGAAAGGTTTAATATGCAGGAATGTAAACTAGTCAAGGTTACTATTCTAGTGCAATTGGTAGTTTTATGTATGCAATGGTTTGTACTAGACCGGATATTTCACATGCAATGGGAGTTTTGAGCAGGAATATGTCAAAACCAGGGAAGGAGCATTGGACAATAGTAAAAGGGGTTTTCAGGTATTTGTGTGGCACTACTAGTTATGGATTGTGATACCAAGGAAAACCATGATTGGATAGAATGTTGGATATACATGGCTTTGTTGATGCAGATTGGGCTAGATATCTAGATAACATAAGATCTACAAGTGGGTATGTTTTTAACTTGTTTGGAGGAGCAGTCAATTGGATGAGAAAATGACAATTTGTAGCAACACTCTCAACTATAGAAGTTGAATACATGGAAACCACTCATGACATAAAGGAAGTATGGTTATAGAGATTGTGTTCAGGTATAGGTTTGGTACAACAAGTTGTAAGGATATATTGTGATAGTCAGAGTGTAATCTTCTAGACGGATAATTCGGCTTATCATTCAAAGACAAAGTATATTGATGTTCAATATCACTTTGTAAGAGACATGGTTGAAGAAAAGAAGGTGTTGTTGATGAATATTGACACTTTGAATAATGTTTCAGATTCATTAACAAAATCTATGAGCATTGTGAAGTTCACTTGGTGTAGAGGATCTATGGGCATTGATGCCATGGATTGTTGACTATGTAACCATGTAATCCAATGTATGCAAATAAAAAAACAAGTGGGAGAACGTTAGGTGTGTGTTATATTACTTGCATGACTAGAACTAGTGTTCGTGTTGTGTCAAGAATGTAGGGAGGTTGCAGTGGGGTGGAGCCCCCATGTTCGGGGGGGTCAGGGGAAACACCCCCGAAAATTGGCCTTTTTTGCATCCATTTTTAGTGGTTTTTCGGCACATGGTTTTTGTTTATGGTTTTCTGATTTCGCTTAAGGAATTATGGTTGATGACTAATCCGAGTCAATGGATTAGGGGTTTTGGATGTTGAAGGATCCTATATATTGTATTGTAAACAATGGATATGAGTAATAGAAGATTAGAGGTATGACTCTAAATAAGTTGTTGGTTTTCCTGGTTTGGGTTTCCAGGGTAAAATTGTTTGTGTAATGTGTGTGTGTGCCATTGTATCTTTTCTTTTTTTAGTGAGAAGTCAATTGCATGGATTTATTTTACAAGGTTAATATATACAGATCTCTGCATCCCTGAGCACTATTGTTCCTTACTCAGAACATTTTTCTAGTCAAGACTCTTTTGGCGATTATGCATTCATTCTCTATTGGTATCCAAGGTGCTAATACTCATAGCTACTTAATTAATTTATTTTACTATTCCCATAACTCTCTTGGAGTACTGGAAGGTTTCCTTCCATAAGGGTAGTCCAATAATTTCCCTCTTCTATACACATGCATTTACTCAATTCATTTAGCATATGTGCTAATTTTGAGCACCATCATTCATTCATCCTTGGTTAATCAATGTAAACATGACATATATTTTAATGAATTCAATGCAAGGAATCTAACTATACATGTCTGCCAGAGGATCCTTCCTCTATCATTCAGGTTTTGTTTCCCAAATTATACCCTACTTGGGTATCAATGACATGCAATAGTCAATCAAAATCTCAAGTATAACACCAAATATGTAAAGCATGCCTAAAGTAATTCTTATCTAATTCCTTTCAGGTCACATGCTATATGGGCATGATCAGTTTATACCTAATTGTTTTCCATCAACCTTTTTGATGTTACCTCACCATTTGGTGCTTCATGGGGACTCATAGGTTCCCTTCATCAATCCATCAACACCATTCTTTTGTCTCTTCCCTTTGTACGAGGTCATCCACCATTGGAAATTGTCTCCTCAACAACTCCAATATTTCCTACACACAACAAGAATCATCACATTCATATCAATTTCCATGCCAATAATAATCTAAATGTCATAGCATGTTTTTTTATTTAAATCATCAAGCTTCATCAAATATTCCCTAGCATATCTTACTGCACTATTCCACATTATCCTCAATGTGTTCATGGGTGCAAACATAAAAATTAGCCTAGCTATTTGCACTTTTACATAGACCTCAACGTTCTTATGCATGGAATATTCACACATAACAACATATCAGTTTTCTCATCCTAGAGAAACATAGTAAAAAACAAAAGAGGATTCAAGGGATTCTCCCTTTTCCAAATCCTCTGCACAGTCTATAATTCTCATCATAGTTGAGTTATTTCTATGACTTTTCTACCATTTGCAATCATGGAATTGACCGAGATATTCATTCGATCACGTGCATTGATTTATTTGTCTACACAAATTGTACTTTCTTCTTTAAAAGTGTATGACTTTGCTAAACAAATCAAAGTTTTAGATTGAAAAGGGTGTCCCCCTTTCTCCATGTTGTTTTTGCATTTTTCCGATTTTTGGGCCTAGCTACTCCATTTCCCTTTAGCAGCCTCATTCAAGTTCATCTTGACCTTTCCTCCTTCAAATAGTCCTCCTTCCCTCAATGCAACAACACACTAACACATCAATGTTAGCTCATGAATTAATTATGAGCAAGTTCATTCTACACATTGACTAAATAAATCATGATTATTAATGTTTTTAACATATGCATGTCTTCAAAATGTAATATGGGATTCTTATACAAATAGGCTTCTACAACCCACTGCTTAATTTCCAACAATCATTAGTTTGCAAGGCTCTATTCTCTTGACAAGTATTTACTCAGTCCACTCACTTGGGACTTCTTTAGCAGACAATTTCCTTGTTGCAGTGTCCAACAACACCTAAAATTATCTCATTTCCAAGAGTTAGTAATAACTCTTATCATTTCAGTAATTCACCCAATATGTCAGATGAAATTGTAAACATGCATTCTCATTATGCATACAAACCACAAATCCACACATCCATTATGTGTCTATACTATATCATCTTACATTCACAATGTGCTTTCATGCACTCAACCATAATTTTCAGCATTGTGTGTGCATGCATATGGCTAGCACACTTTCTTGCACATCTATTTATAATCATTCTAACTTAGGATTTTATCATAGTCATTCACATGAAAATTTTAAAGGAACAATAATATGTATACAACCTCCTTTCATAGAAATAGATCATTCTTGCTCACTTTCCCTTTCAACATTTCATACTAGCCCATTTCTGAGGAATGGTATACAACCCCTTCCTCAAGCTAGTTTTCAAACAAAACAAAACATACCCTTCTAGGTAGGGTTAGCTAAGTAAAAAGAAGTACTTCACAAAACATAGCAAGCGTTATTATTGCTTCACATTCAATCTGTTCATGCATGCATTCCTACCATGAATCCCTATAATGTATTCAAACTATGCCCCCAATCATATACACGCATGGATACCAGTATGCATGTGCACTACTTGCACATTTTCCATGTCATTCATACACATATATTCTTATTTTTTTTAGTCTAATACTAGACTTTCTAATGAGATCTTATAGTCACTCACATGACAAGTCTCACATGCATGTTCATAAATATGTTTCCCTCTTTCATGTGGCAACAATCAACAAGAGATCACTTTTGCACACTTGGGATAATAGCATTCCATATGTCAGGGATCACTTAGGTAATCACAACATTACCCAATGCATAACAAGAACCAATTCCTTTTTTTTTCTTTGCATGCCTCAAATCATTTTCAGTAATCAAGCTTTTACTCAGGGGATCCTTACCTAGATTCCCTTTCATCACTTGAGCATACTAGACCATACCTATATGGTTGTCATTCACCGTTGAATGCTACCCGATCCCTTGGTATCCTGGGGAGGTTCCTATACTCCTTTCCCATTCTGGATCAACACTTCATAATCCATACCCCTTTCTTCACAAGGCTATATGTAGCATCCACAACACTTATCTCCATGTTGTCAACCTTTTCTGGTTGCCTGATCATGATTGATTGTAAATATTCATCATATCAATTTATGTTACAAGAATTCTTGCTATGTCTATTTAATTATTATCATATGCATTGGCACCATATCTATATGCACCTATCATTTTACCATCCACATGCCTATTAGTGCACACACACACACACACACACATATTATATCTTTCCATGCTCTATATCAGAAACATACAATAGTATTTTCAAAACTAAGAAAGAATCAAATATAAGGAGGTAAGTTGAGATATCCCCCCTCATTAGAAAGGTTGCATTGCTTGGCCATATTCTTCACCAATCAACATACTGACTGTGTCCTTCATTGAGCCCCAATGACATGCTCATTGAATTCCTATCCAAATATATTTTTAACATAAACCTATCACTTCTAATATCCAAACCTGTGACCTCTTCCACAATTCTTGGGCCCATACAACCCTTATGGTCACAAAATCCATTTACTCACTCTTAAATGGATAGCCAATAGCAGGCCTCTTCCATTACCACAATAAATGGACCGACCATATCATCTCTCAATCAATTATGTAATCACAAGGAATTTTTCATAAAGGTCTTAGCCCGTATATAAACAACAATCATAATTCCAAGAGGTTATGTCACTCCACACCTATAGTTACTATTTCATTTATCAATACAACAAGTTTTTCCATTCTATAGGAGTCATATAGCCTTAGTGTCATCATTCATTGCTACATAAAGTTTTCTTATGTGCTTTTCTATGGCCAAGGATGATTTTAGGGGATAAATTTCACTCATGGGCTAATTTCACTCATGGTTTATCCCAAAAAACGATTCGTTATTCTAAAAGTGATTCACCCAAATTCTATCAGATAAAATTATTTTACCTTAAAAATCGCCAAAATTTATACAAACTATATAAAATCCTTAGAAATTTGAATATTTTTACAAAAATATCTCCAAACATTTTATAGTTGGCATAAGAAGGATTAGTAAGATTCGCCAAGGTTTCTACATTTTAAAATAAATTTCCTTCCTTAAAATCATCCTTGTCTATGGCCCCTACAAGCTCAATATTCGAACCATGCTTAACAAATTTTCCTTTGTGATCTACCTTTGTCCCATCTAGGCCTAGAATTTGAACTATGCTCTATTAATATTCTCTTATCATCCCCATGATTCTGAAGTTTATCCTTTAGACTCTTCATAACTCTACCAAGCCCAGAGGATTTTTCCATAATACTCCTCTCAATATTATTCCTCATCTCTTATGAATGAGGTTTCTTTCCATACTATGTTGTCCATTATGTTGTCATTTTCTTCATTGCACTGTGCCCTCTCAGTGTTGAAACAACAAGCCACTATTGGTTAATTATGCACTTGAAATGCATACAATTACTTGGCCTTCATAAGGATTTCTATGGCTTACAACAACCCCAACTCAGGGCTATGTTCCATCTATTGTTCACTCTTAAAATATGTTTTTAGTGTACATAAGACTCATTTCAGTTAAGAATACACATGGGTGGAACTTTTACTCCTTTCACAGAAAAAGAATAGAACTTAATTTTAAACCATGGGATAAATTTTGACTTCTTGTGCAAACTTTGTCATATGAGTTTTTCAACCAACCCTGCAATTCTTCACTCTTGTCATGGTTCTTGGACCATACATCCTGAGTGTTGTAACTCTACTCTGATACGACTCTATAACACACCTAACCCCTTAATCATCATTAGGCCGGTGGGACATACAAAATTCCTCTTCGTAACCATCACTTTAATTATGATTCTGAGCTCATGAGCCAATTATGCTCTTTAAGAGATTTTCAATGACTGTAATTATGTTCAATTCCAAGCTATGGGAAAGAAATTATGCACCTTTAAATTTTCTCGTTCATTTTTCTTATGATGACATCACTCTGTCCACGTGGACTTGCTTCACACGTGCTAGCCATTTTCACTGGTCCCTTGTCGTCCACATGGACCTATCCTCCACCAACTGGTTGATGTGTCATGTTGTTATACTATTGGACATAGGACTTTTATCTTTCAAATCCCTCTAGACCATCGAAAAAAAGCCATCAGAAACTCTAATTGTAAGTCTTCACGAGTTCATCTGAAGTATGAAGCCCACAACACTATCAGATTCCCATGTAAACCTAGAAAACTCTCTTTATTAGGCTTGCATGGTCGGGATGCCCATCTTACCGTGCCTCGTGGATATTTCTGAAGCCCATAGTCCAAATACTATCAGGTTCTCCTTTCTCACCATACTCTAGCCTTTTGAAAATACAAAGGCTGCAAGGCTATTGGGAACATCTTATCGGAGAAGGACATCTTGCCAAGTTCATGGTCCCTAAATCTGAAGCTTTATGCACTATCAGACTCCCCTTCCTTCATACTTACAGCGTTGAAATGTTAGTTTACCACACCTCATGATTTCTCCTAAAATTCATAGTCTGATACATGTCGGAATCATCCATTTGGGAAAACTCCACTTTACACCTTTACAGGATCTTCCCAAAACCCGACTCCTAATAGAATGAATGGTCCATGCTCATTGTGTCCATCATTGAATGGTCGAGATTAACTCTCGATACTTGATCTATCCTCTCGCCAATTACCATTCGAAACTGTGGGTCCTACCTGTACTTGACTTCCATGTGGTGCTTTGTAACTCGTCTATCCTCATTGATGTGTAGCCAATGACAGAGCTCCACCTATCTCTCAACTAGTGTGGCACTTATGTCACCATTTGTTGGCGTGGAATTATTATCTGCATCTGGCCCTTGTGAGACAATATGCTCGCCTGATAGATCGAATGGTTGACCATCATGTTGGCCAATGACCTAGATCACTTCAGGATCCCAAGCCGCGTGGTCATTAATGGAGCACCATGATTCCAACAGATATAACAACCCATATATGCTCAATCTAATGACCCGTGATGTTTTTGAGCTCAAAGATGCACAACATTTAGTTATGTCAGACAAAACTCTTTGGAAATGAAAAGTCACCACTAGACTCTCTGAACAGATTCTCTCGAAAACACTTTCTAGAAGACGATTGAGGACTTCCCGGTCTAACGGTCCATATCCTTTTCAATCTTAAAGATGTGTGGCGCTTAACTCACCCAAAAAGGCCAAACGACCTTCCCAAATCTGACTTACAATGATCGACTGACACCTATCATTCAAAGAGAGGCTATTGGGATTCCCTTCTTTGGAAATATTTCCCAAACTAGGCCCTCCTGACTGTGGATCTCCGACGAATGGTTGAGATAAATTCTCATTACCTGATGCACATTCTAGATTTATCCTTGGCACTTGGACTTATAGAGTTCTCCACTGCAACTTTCCATTGAGTTTATGCCATGGGTAAACTACCACCAAGGCAGTCCACACTCTTATCGCCATGTCATCAACATATGGCTCCATGTCATTGTGACGTCAATGACCTCACAGTTCTACTGGACCATGATTATACAACCAAATCTGATTTTCCCAAGAAGGCTTGTGTAGGACTCTGCCTATCCCATCGACTCTGCAATCCTTTTGGGTTTCTCTGCAATACACTCCTTGCACATAGGGAATGCATGCCAATGCATAGGGTTGTTGGCCATAGGCCTCAGATTACTTGTGCATGCATTCAATAACAATGTAACGAGTATGGAAATGAACTTAATTATACAGGAAAAAATACAGAATCATACAATCATTCATTATGTCCATAAATCCATACAGACTCAGGAATTCAAGATATTCACATCTCATTTTAAACATTGACATACATAAGGTATTGTGAGCACTTATTTAATCATAACCTGCAATCCATACCAAACTGACTGAGGGTGGGCGCTTTTCCACCCAACCATAGACTTAGATGCACTAACCCTTTCTGCAACTAGCCACTCTCCTGCTAGGCCATCACACCACCAGAGGATTATCCATCCTCTTAGAGCAATAATTCACAATGTGAAGGCCACTCTCCTTCATAGCTATTATTGGCTTAAACCATCCATACCCACCATGCCTAGGGCCTCCATGAGGTTTCTTAGCTTCTTTTCCAATTGGATTCTCTTAGCACAAGGGAGTCCCTTCCATTTCTCTGCACGCATCAAGATCATGACCCTCTCACTTCGAGTTGGGTTCAGGCTTCTCTGTCCAACCTCACGAGCTCTCTTGCTCCGTAAACCTTTGTCCCTGTGTCTTGTTCCTTCCATTCAAGCATGAGCTCTATCTCTCGAATTCTCTCCACTTGAATTGTCTTCCCTACCTCTCATTCATCTCTTCCTTTCTTCTCCAAGAAGGTTCTCGACTTGCACTTCTCTTCCTTCTATCAAAAGGAACATGTGGGTCAACCCTGGTAATTGAGATGGGTACTTGTTTTACCCTCGCTGATAGTCCTCTGTACTTCCATTCATTGTGTGTGGTCGATTGTTCAACTACAAACCCTCTTTTATTAACTAATTTTCTTTTAAATTAGGAAAAAGGGAATTAACTGATTATTTTCAAAAATAGTTCAACAAGGTGGCTTGGGATCTCAAGCATGATGAACCCCCTCTACGCCCCTTCACTATTCTCTCTTGTGGTATCATGGCCAATACTAGTGCTCCACCCTTCAATCAGTTGGTTGGCTTTCTTTATAAAACAATTAATACATTTACAATGTTTAAATTACCATGGCATGGTAGTAATATTTCTATGTTGAGATCATATCATCACTAATTATGATTTATTACAAATTGATCAGGGGATTAAAATGGGGATGTTACAACGATAAAAATAAAAATCCATATTTAGAGAGAGAAAAACAATCTTATCAAACCTTAAGGATGCTTTTTTTCCAAAATCTAACATAGAGGAAGTTGTCACAAAGTGTCATGTCAAGTGTGATAAACGTCATATTGGAATTGAGATATTAAAACCACCCTTTCTATCCCTTTGTTTATTCTTGATCCTTATCACCTCCAAAAGGATTTATTCTCAAGAGAAATTGCAACTAGTAATGCCTATATTATCTCATTCAAGTTGAGTATATGTATAGAGTGCTTTAGACTGTACCAAACCATGTCTGTCAACAATGCATTCCTAGCACCTTTTGCCCAATAATGGAGACTTTTGAAATAAACAAACATACAGTGAAAATAACTAGGCAAGACTCTATGTCTATCAATAGTACCATGTACTACTTGTTCCATTTCTTGCACATAAATTGCAGCAAATGGACAAGACATATCATCCTTACCCTTCATGCAAACATGAATCCTTTTATGATATTATTGGAGCTGCAAACTTCAATGGTCAATAGATTTTTCTTTTTCTTTTGTAATAATACCATAGTGGCTAGGATTCCAAGATGGCGTTAAGCATAACCCACCAATAAGAATTTTCAACATCAAAGATCTCCTAAGTAACAAAACTTTGGGAGAAGACGAACTTACATCTAGCAGCCCTTTAGTGGAAAATCTGTTCCTCTGCCTAGATATTTCACAATGTTTTAGAGTTGAAATACATGTGGGCTTGTTAGACTCAACACAATTGTATTACTCATTGATATTCTAGGTCAACATAGTTTTATGTGCTACTATTGGAGCTCCTGTTTCTACTTACTGCCTCTTATGCTTCCTATAGCTGGTCCAACTTAGATTTACAACCAAATCTTCCACTATTGCCTTAGCTAAAACAGTGTAAAGACCAACTTAGATTTACAGCCAAATCTTCCACTATTGCCTTAGCTAAATCAGTGTAAAGACTAATGTCTATGACATATATGCTTAGGTGAGAAACTCCAACCATGATTGTAGCTGCAACTACTGTACCAACCAACCAGAGTGGAAAGGGGGAACCTTAATAATTGATTCTACTTGCCACTTCTTGCAAATAAATACCCACAAAGAAAAATGCACCTGAACGATTGGTGAGAATCAGAGCCAATAGAAAACTTGTAGCATAAATAAAGCAAGAATATATCCACAACGGTATCGTGACCATCCAAGCTATTGCAAAGATGTGCCCATGCCCTAAATCACGTCTGTGGGAGATGCCATCAACCCTATATATGGTGTCCCCATTTTATAATACTTTTCTTCAGTTATACCTGGGAGCCATTTCTTCTGTAATTCAATCTTAAAACAAGTCATCTTAATTCAGTTGTAAAAGACTTTGTGCAGAATGGAATAATACTACACATTGCAAATCTTTGTAAAGAGTGTTAATTATTGGCTTGGGATTGAAGTAGACCTAAAACTAAGAGTGTCATAATATTTGTGAACTAAAACTAATTATATTTTCAAACTAAAAACTCCAACGTGTTGAGGTCATCCAAGAGAGTCTTTACTACCCATACACAGTCTGTAAAACAGGAACCTCACTTCACTGTGTCCGAATCAAATATTGAATGTACATTGCGTCAAATAGGACCAAAATGTCTGAGCCCAGGTTCGAACTGGGGACCTTTAGTGTGTGAGACTAACGTGATAACCAACTACACCACCCAGACACCTGGTTTTCTTTGGTTTCCAGCGACTTTATGATTCTTATTATTTTGTTGATCAGGTATAAATAACGCTCGAATTGGGGACCTGACAGTAAAACAGACTCTTTTCAATTTGAGGGAAAAAAATCAACTCTATTGCGCATCCGGGGAATCGAACCCCGGTCAGTACCGTGGGAGGGTACTATGATACCACTACACCAGATGCGCTTTGTTTATAATAAATATGATACAGTGTTACACATTTCTATCTTTTACATTTCCCTGTGTTTAAGTTATAACATTATTGTCCATTGCAATTGGCAGTGCAGCGCTGCATGTGAACATCCAACCGAGACTTGTCTTTATATGCGTGTGCTCACTTCGGTAATGTGCTCCAAACTCAAAGCTGACTCCGCTCGGGGAAGGCGAGAGACTTCCTCTCAATGTGGTGTTTCTTCTTCTTCCACAATAAATTCCAGCTTGTGGGAGCCTCCTCCCTCAAATATTTGGTAATGTATCACCTTATATGATAGAAATAAAGATACATGAAAGAAAGTACCAATAAGTTTAAGTTTATTTTATTTTCAACTAATATAGATTGTTTATCTACATGGAAGAGAGTAACAATAAGTGTATTTTATTTTCAACTAGTATAATATAGATTGTTTATATACATGGAAGAGACTAACAGTGTGTATATTTTAAGTGTATTTTATCTTCAAGTAGATTGTTTATAAATAAATACCATATTATATATATGGTAATTTATTGTTTGTGAAATAAGGGGCCATTTTTAAGAAGGAAACACAAGTTTATATACGTGGAGGAAAGTAACAATAAGTTTAATTTATTTCCAATTAATATAGATTGTTTATCTTTAATTTATAATACAAAAAATATGGTATTTTATCTTCACATTAGCATCATTATTTATATAAGGTTTTTGAAATATTTATACAAAAATTATGTATATATTGGTAGATACAAATGGAGTTACAAATTAGTGTAAACAATGAAGATATATTATGAATAGAAGATTAGAGGTTTGGCTCTAAACAAGTTTTTTGTTTTCCTAGTTTGAGTTTTTATGGTAAGAAAATTTGTATAATGTGTGTGTGTGTCATTGTATCTTTTCTATTTTATTAAGAATCTTTTTGCAATAATTAATTATAGAAGGTTAAAATCTAGATTTGGCATCAGAGATTTTATTGGCTTCAGGGAAACGCCTTTATGGCTAAGGGTTTGGCTCAGGTCCCTAATAAACCTTGTTACAGTGGGAGATCTGTGGTATCGATTCTTTAGGTGAAAATAAATAGCGAGCGGTTTGAAAAGAGTGATCGGGAAATTTAATGGGAACAGTTTTGAGTTGTGGAAGCTCAAGATGGAAGATCTGTTGGTGGACAAAGATCAATGGATCGTTGTGGATCTAGGTATTGCACCTACATGAACATCAGCAGAAGAATGGAAAAATTTGGATCGAAAGGCAAAGAGCACAATCTGGTTGTGTCTCTCAAATTCGTAATTATTGAATGTGTCAGGGGAAGCTACAACCAAGGCATTATGGGATAAGTTAGGTGATTTGTATCAGTCAAAGTCCCTGGTAAACAAATTGTTTATGTGGAAGAAGTTGTACAACCTGAGGATGGAAGATGGAGACTCGGTGACAAATCATCTAAATGCCTTCAATATAGTGGTAAGTCAACTATTATTTGTTGATATTAATATTTTTTATGAAAATAAGTGTATCGGTTTATTATGCTCTTTACCAAACGTGTGGGATAGTCTTGTTGTGGCCATAGGTAGTAATAAAACTACTTTAAGTTTAGATGATGTGGTATTATCCTTGTTGTCGAGGGAGACGAGGCAAAAGAACATGGAAGGACTGTGCACATATGCCTTATTGCAAGATGACTCTTCCAAGAAAGAAATAGATCTAAGTCATCAAGTGGGAGATCTAAATCTAAGGGAAGATCCAAATCTCCTAGAAATTTTGTAAAGGTATGTTGGAGATATGGAAAAGAAGGGCGCTACAAGAAGTAATATAGATCCAAAAGTGTTGAGAGAGGGAACGTATCTAAAGATGCTCTCTCTACAGAAGAAAAAACTTCCACAGAAGAAGGAAGGGATGTGTACTTGGCTTCTTCAATCACACATGCATGTCATGAGGCATGGTTGGTTGATTCAGGAGCATATTTCATATGACTCCCTACAGGGAGTGGTTCTATGAATATGAAAGGTATGATAGAGGTGATGCTTTCATGGGTGATGACTCGACAACCAAAATCATAGGACGAGGAAAATTCAAGTTGAATCTCATGGATGGAAGGATTAGAACACTCCCTGGTGTATTGCACATCCCAGGATTAAAAAATAAATTTGATCTCTATAAGAAAAATGGACGATGAAGAGGTAAACATAATGTTTGAGAAAGAAACTTGTAGTATGGTTAGAGGAGCAATGGTGTTGTTGAAGTGAGTTCAGTTTGGAACTTTGTATAAGCTGTAAGGAAGAACTATTAGTGATGGGTGCAATAGTTCTATTGTTCCTGAGATTGGAGCTAATGAAGAAAAAACTCCTACAAACTTTGTAGAAAATACTATGTTGTGCATCAAAGACTAGGGAATATCAGAGTGAATGGTATTCATCTACTACATAGTAAAGGTATGGTTGAAGGTATGTTAAATGACTCTTTGGATTTTGATTTATGAGAACATTGTGTATATGGGAAGTAGAATTGGGTAAGGTTCCCCTCTGATGCAATGAGGGTAGAGGGAATTTTACAGTTGGTGCACAATGATGTGTTTATACCTGTGTCGGTTCCATAATTGAGAAAATTTTTGTATTATGTCTCATTTATAGATGACTCCTTGTGGAATACTTATATTTATTTCCTCATGAAGAAATTTGAAGTCTTTGACAAATTCAAAGAGTTTAAGGCTCTTGTGGAGAATCAAACGGATAAGAGAATTAAGATGTTGATGATGGATAATGGAGGGTAATTATGCATAAATGAATTCAAAGAATTCTATAAAAAGTGTGGTATAACGAGGAATAAGAATACTCCATACACACCTCAACGGAATGGAGTTGCAGAAAGGATGAACATGACATTGATGGAAAAAGCAAGGTGCATGTTCAATTGTGTCGAGTTACGAAAATAATTTTGGGCAGAGGCAGTGGGTACTACATGTTACCTAGTCAATCGATCACTCTCATCAATATTAGATGACAAGACTCCACATGAGGTATGGACTGGTAAGAAACCCTCTCTTACACATCTCACGGTATTTGACTGTGATTCCTATGTTCACTTTCCAAAAGAAAGCATGAATAAGCTAGATAAAAAGGATGAAAAGTGTATATTTATTGGGTATAAAGATGGTTTGAAAGGTTATAAGATTTGTGGCCCAAAAAATAAGAAGGTAGTGTATATCCGAGATGTGGTATTGAGAGAAATCAAAGATATTGTCAAACAGGAAGTCCTACCAAGGAAGGAAGAACCAGAGAAAATAGAGTTTGAGTTCAAGGATGATGAATTAGACCCTACAGAAGAACATGAATAAGAATAACAAGACCCTCATACTCCAGTATTGAGGAAATCAGTTGGGGAAAGAAGGCAACCATACATGTATAGTCCATCTTATTGTTGAGATTTGTGTACCTTAGGAAGTGGTCCCCTTGTGGTTTTGAGTCTCTAACCACAAGTGGGAAATACTTTGATACTATGTACCTTGTACTTTATGTCTAATTTCACTTTGACTTAGGAGATTTAAGTCAAAAGTGAAATTTGGTCATTTTATCCTAAAGTGACTATTAATTCACTTTGTGGGTGAATTAGGAGACATAAAGTGAACTTAGGGAACTTAACCCAAAGTGGGTTTGTGAGTGAGATTATTGTGGGATGATCTCAACCTTTTATTAGAGATGGGATGGAGTGATCTCAACCATCCATCTTTTAGGTTTCCTTATGGAGGTTCAAGAAGGGAGAATAGGACCAAGAGAGGCTCATTCACTCTTATGTTCACTTGGAGAGGAAGAGTAGAGATATGGAGATGAATATGGAAGCATTGGATGTGGTTTTCAAGGATGCCTCCTTCCATGGAGGGCTCTAGGAGGATTTGGCTTCCATTGTTTTGTGGTGTTGATGCTTTCTTGGAGGAGGGCACACTATAGGACGAGGGTGAACTTATATAAGGGAGTACTTACACTTGTCATATTGCATTGAAGAGAGTTTTGTTGGAGAGGTATCACACTTGTTCAGAGTTTTGTGCAAGGGTTTCTTCAACAAAGCTTCAGGGAGAAAGGGCGCAAGCTTTCAGTGATATTGGGAAACAAAGGAGAAGGCCACACCATGCTTAGACAAATCTACCTTCTTGGAATTGTATAACAACTTGAGAGGGGTTTCCATTGTATCAGGTTCATTTGTTTCATGTACTTGTTGTATCTCACATTATTTACATCACATATATAGATTAATATTCCAAACTAGTTTTTCCCCGGGGGGGTTGTCCAGGGTCGTGTTGACCAAAAACCTTTGTGTCCATTTTCATGTATGCTAGAGTTTAGAACAAATTATTTCAATTGTAAATATCTTGAGGTGTGTTGCATATTTAAGGCATGCATGTACTAACCTATTGGCTACTAAAACTACATGCTAGACCACCTTAAAAGCTTATGTAACCATAACAAAACAACAGTAAAGTTCCTGAACAGTTTGTTGTTATAAAACAATAGAAAAGACTTGTTTGACAGTTGGAACTTAGAGCCAACTTGAGGTCAAAGACAAACCTAGTTGGCAGCTTGTTAGGACCTCAGAAAATCTTCACTTATTTCGGTTCAAATTTTTCTTTGTTTATTAATGAAGATGATCCTAGAACTGTTAGAGAGGTAGTAGATTTAGAGGATGGCAAACTCTGGAAAGAGGCCATGGTTCAAGAAATGACAGCCTTAGACAAGAATGAGGCTTGGGATCTAGTGGAGTTTCCGATTGGGGAAGAAATTCCATTGGCAACAAATGGATGTTTAAGAAGAAGTTAAATGTAGAAGGAAAACTGGAGAAATACAAATATTGGTTAGTAGAAAACGGTTATTCCCAGGTAGAGGGAATTGACTTTGGTGAAAATTTTTCTCTTGTTGCCAAGTTAACGTGTATTAGATTTCTTTTATATGTTGTTGTTGTGTTTGATTTTGAAGTAGAATAGATAGATGTGAAAACAACATTCCTACATGGGGATCTGGAAGAAGAAATCTACATGAAGCAACCATAAGGCTTTGTTGTGAAGGGAAATAAAGAGCTACTACACTAGCTGAAAAAGTCATTGTATGGGTTAAAGCAATCACCAAGGATGTGGTATAAAAAAAATGATACTTATATGTTGGGACTTGGCTTCACAAGGAACAACACAAATCATTGTGTGTATTTCAAATTAATCATTTATTTGGTCTTATGTGTGGATGACATGTTGTTGATAGGAAACAATAAAGAGATTATCTAGGATGTGAAAAATTAGTTGTCCTCTAAATTTGACATGAAGGATATTGGTGCTGCAAATTTCATTTTGGGCATATAAATTAAAAGAGATTGAGCAAACATGAAGCTCTGGTTAAATCAAAGGATACCTGTCGAGACAATATTGCATAGGTTTAATATGAAAGAATGTAAACCGGTCAGGGTTCCTATTCCTGTAGGTGTAAAGTTATATGCATATCAGTGTCTGAAGCCACAAGAAGAGGAAGAGGACATGTACCATGTTCCATATGTTAGTTTGGTTGGTAGTTTGATATATGCAATGTTTTGTACTAGACCAGACATTGCACATGCAATGGAAGTTTTGAGTAGTTATATGTTAAAACCAGGGAAGTAGCATTGGACATCAGTAAAGAGAATTTTCAGGTATTTTTGTGGAACTACTAGTTATGGATTGTGATACCAAGGAAGACCAGGATTAGATAGAGTGTTGGACATACATGTCTTTGTGAATGCAAACTAGGCTAGAGATCTTTATGAAAATTCATCCAAAATGTAACAAAAAAATTATATATATATATATATATATATATATATATATATATTATATAAAAAAATTAAGAAATCGGCAACCTCTAAACCCTTCGAGTTGTCAATGGATTATGAATTCGCAAGTTAAATATTATATAATGTATTTAAATTTTACAAGGTTACGCATTAGTAAATTAAATGCTAAATGACGAATTTTCTTTTGCGACATAGTTTTTTTTGGCATAGCCTAAATATTTTTTGTTTTTTGTTTTTTTTCGGCTACTATCATTGTAATTGAGAAACATAATTGTTGGCGAAATCACATTTTTATAGTGTTTGAGGATAATTATAGGTAATCTCAACCACTGAAATCTGCAATTCCAACTATTTTTCTAAATTTCTAACTGGATTTCCAACAAAAACCATAACAAAATACCAAAACATAAAAAATTTCGACTACATCAGAACCTTTAGTGTGTGAGACTAACATGATAACCAACTACATCACCCATATATAAGTTCCATTAATTTTTAGTCCTCCTGTCCATTTCATTTACGTAAAATTGTTTTGAGTATCATGGAAGGGTACCATGATAGCACTACACTCTATACACAATCATCATTTGAACACTCAAATAAGTTCGTTTTAATTCTATGTCTATGTATCTCTATTGACGAGAACGGGGCCTTTGTCTTAACTTTTAATTATGACTTAAAAAAAATACCAATTAAAATAAAATTAACAATTATTTATTTTTCCATCTTATTAGATAATATTGTATAAGATTTTTTTTTAATATTTCTATGTATTATAGAAACATTGGTTGTTTGGATTTTAAGGACAAATGATTTTAAGAAAAAACATAATGAATTAATTGGGTTTCTTTAATAATTCATCTTTACGCTCTATAATACTGGAAATATTTTTTATTAAATCTTCACAGTTTTGATGACTTAACGAATTAGGAAGGTCATGTTACAAATATTTTGAGATTGAGATATCATCTCTACATATTCTAGTTAAGTTTCCCATACCCATATCATTGTCTCATTGAACTACCATTATAACTTTAAGTTACTATAAAAATATATTGGTCCGTGGACATCACAATTTGTGAATAATTTGTATTTTACTAGTTATGCACAATTAAAAATATTGTTCTTGAGCTTCTTTGTACCTCTTATTCATTATGAACAATGAAGGCTCTTCTCTAAGTTCATTTGTGACTCATAATTTTCCATAAACAATGTCACCTCCACTCCCTAAACTCCCATGGTGGGGTGTTAGATAAAAGAGATTAGCTCATAAAGTAAACTCCTTAGATTTCCTTTATAATCACATTTATGAATGATACCATGTAGATAACATTACAATGTTTGATTTGTTATGGGTTGCATATCTAAAAGTTTAATTTATAATGTTTCAAATTGGCATCATTGTAAGATTGATTACCATTTGGGTTACCATCAACTTAATTAAACCTTGTTAAAGGGCCCTTGCTTGAAGATTATGGAAAAAAAGTGGCAATGGGTAGACGAGGAAGATGTTCATGCAGAAATGTATCCACATTCTTAAAAGCATGCATGTGTTCATTTTACATTAGCCTTCGAGTTGTCCAAACAACCGCACAAACTTTCAAACTAGGTCGAAAAGTCATATTTAAAAGAACATGTGCACGTTCTAGGAATGTGCACATGTTAATAATGCATGCATGTTCCTAAGTGTATGTGTTACTCTATCTATCAATTAAAAAAAGTTGGGGCTTGCTCATTATTTCTAAACTACGACTCATGCTTTTTAAGAGAAGGAGGTGTGTTCTAGGGAAGTGGAGCAGTGCATCTTAGCATGATGTGGATGAGGGAAGATGCCATCCCTGAAAATCGTTGTTTTTGACAATGGTATAATGTCTTCTCCATCATTCCTTTGAATTTGAGGTAGGTTTATATGTCTAATTGTTATGATCACACTACTTAAATTCTACAAATTGAGAAAGGAAATAAATATTGTTAAAAGCTTGTTCAATTTCAACAATTGTTAAATATTGTTAAAAGTAAAAAAGAAAAAGATTCCTAAAAATATTTAACAATATTGTTAAATATTGTTAAAAGTACAAAAGAAAAAGATTCTTAAAAGCTTTTTAAGGTTCAATGATTTCAACAATTGATCATTTTGATCTCAAACATTTCAATTCATAATTAGTTAATGTAGATTCTACTTGATAAGAGTGACATGTTGGGTATGTGTTATATTCTTTGCATGATTGTAGGTCCCTCTAATGGGGGCCTTGGGGGCCGAGCCCTCGATAAAAAAAATTGGAAGGTTTATTCGCCAATTTTTGGATATTCATCAATTGCTTGGACGGTTATTCGACACATGGATTTCGTCGTTGATTTTCTAATTGCAGTTAAGGAATTAGGGTTGTTGACTAATATGGGCCAATGGATTAGGGGTTTTGGATGCCGCGGGATCATATATATATATATATATATATATATATATATATATATATATATATATATATATATATATATATATATATATATATATATATATTGTAGTATAAACAATGAAGATATATGATGAATAGAAGATTAGAGGTTTGGCTCTAAACAGGTTGTTTGTTTTCCCAGTTTGAGTTTCCACGGTAAAAATATTTGTATAATGTGTGTATGTGTGTGTCATTGTATCTTTTCTATTTTGTTAAGAATATGTTTGCAATAATTAATTGTACAAGGTTAAAATCTACATTTTTCATCAGAGATTTTATTAGCTTTAGGGAAACGCCTTTGTGGCTAAGGGTTTGTCTTGGGTATCTGATAAACCTTGTTACAGTGGGATATCTGTGGTATCGATTCTTTAAGTGAAAATAAATAGCGAGAAATTTGAAAATAGTGATCTACAAATTTAATGGGAACAGTTTTGAGTTGTGGAAGCTCAAGATGGAAGATTTGTTGGTGGACAAAGATCAATGTATCATTGTGGATTTAGGTACTGCATCTACATGAACATCAACAAAAGAATGGAAAATTTTGGATTGAAAGGAAAAGAGCACAAATTGGTTGTGTCTCTCAGATTCATAATTACTGAATGTGTGAGGGGAAGCTACAACCAAGGCATTATGGGATAAGTTAGGTGCTTTGTATCAGTTAAAGTCCTTGGAAAAAATATTGTTTCTGTGGAAGAAGTTGTACAACTTGAGGATGGAAGATGGAGACTCAGTGACAGAGCATTTGAATGCCTTCAATATAGTGGTAAGTCAACTATTATTTGTTGATATTAATATTTCTGATGAAGATAAGTGTATCAGTTTATTGTGCTCTTTACCAAACTTGTGGGATAGTCTTGTTGTGGCCATAGGTAGTAATAAGACTAATTTAAGTTTCGATGATGTGGTATCATCCTTGTTGTCAAGGGAGATGAGGCGAAAGAACATGGAAAGACAAAGCACAGATACATTATTGCAAGAGGACTCTCTCGAGAAAGAAATAGATCTAAGTTCCCAAGTGGGAGATCTAAATCTAAGGGAAGATCCAAATATCCCAGAAATTTTGTAAAGGTATGTTGGAGATATGCAAAAGAAGGGCGCTACAAGAAGTAATATATATCCAAAAGTGTTGAGAGAGGGAAGGGATCTAAAGATGCTCTTTCTACAGAAGAAAAAACTTCCACGGAAGAAGGAAGGGATGTGTACTTGGATTCTTCAAGCACACATGCAAATCATGAGGGATGGTTGGTTGATTTAGGAGTATATTTCATATGACTCCCTACAAAGAGTGGTTCTGTGAATATGAAAGGTATGATAGAGGCGATGTTTTCCTAGGTGATGACTCGACAACCAAAATCATAGGACAAGGAAAATTCAAGTTGAAGCTCATGGATGGAAGGAATAGAACACTCTCTGGTGTTTTTCACATCCCAGGATTGGAAAATAAATTTGATTTCTATAAGCAAAATGGACGATGAAGAGGTAAAAATAGTGTTTGAGAAAGAAACTTGTAGGATGGTTCGAGGAGAAATGGTGTTGTTGAAGGGAGTTTGGTTTCGAACTTTGTATAAGCTACAAGGAAGAACTATTAGTGATGGGTGCAATAGTTCTATTGTTCCTGAGATTGGAGTTGATGAAGAAACAACTCCTACAGTCTTTGGATAAAATACTATGTTGTGGCATCAAAGATGAGGGAATATCAGAGAGAATGGTTTTGAACTACTACACAGTAAATGTATGGTTGAAGGTATGTTAAAAGACTCTTTGGATTTTGATTTATGTGAACATTGTGTATATGGGAAGTAGAATTGGGTAAGATTCCCCTAGGGTGAGATGAGGGTAGAGGGAATTTTACAGTTGGTGCACAATGATGTGTTTAGACCTGTGTCGATTCCATCATTGGGAAAAATTGTGTACTATGTCTCATTTACATATGACTCCTCATGGAATACTTGGATTTATTTCCTCATGAAGAAATATGAAGTCTCTGACAAATTCAAAGAGTTTAAGGCTCTTGTGGAGAATCAGACAGATAAGAGAATTAAGATGTTGAGGATGGATAATGGAGGGTAATTATGCAGAAATGAATTCAAAGAATTCTATTAAAATTGTGGTATAGTGAGGAAGAAGAATACTCCATATACACCTCAACAGAATGGAGTTGCAGAAAGGATGAACATGACGCTGATGGAAAAATCAAGGTGCATGTTCAGTGGTGTTGAGTTAGGAAAATAATTTTGGGTAGAGGCAGTGGGTACTACATGTTACCTAGTCAATCGATCACTCACATCAACATTGGATGACAAGACTCCACATGAGGTATAGATTGGTAAGAAACCCTCTCTCACACATCTCAGGGTATTTGAATTTGAATCCTATGTTCACGTCCCAAAAAAAAACATGAGTAAGCTAGATAAAAATGATGAAAAGTGTATCTTTATTGGGTATAAAGATGGTCTGAAAGGTTATAATATTTGTGACCCAGAAAATAAGAAGGTAGTGTATATCCGAGATGTGGTATTGAGAGAAATCAAAGATATTGTCAAACATGAAGTCCTACCAAGGAAGGAAGAACCAGAGAAAATAGAGTTTGAGTTCAAGGATGATGAATTAGACCCTATAGAAGAACATGAATAAGAAGAACAAGACCCTCATACTCGAGTATTGAGGAAATCGGTTCAGGAAAGAAGGAAACCAGAAAGGTATAGTCCACCTTATTTCTGTTCAAATTTTTCTTTGTTTATTACTGAAGATGATCCTAGAACTGTTAGAGAGGTAATATATTCAAAGGATGGAAAACTCTGGAAAGAGGCCATGGTTCAAGAAATGGCAGCCTTAGACAAGAATGAGGCTTGGGATCTAGTGGAGTTTGTAATTGGAAGAAATGCCATTGGAAACAAATGGGTGTTTAAGAAGAAGTTAAATGAAAAAGGAAAAGTGGAGAAATACAAATGTTGGTTAGTAGAAAAAGGTTATTCCCAGGTAGAGGGAATGGACTTTGGTGAATTTTTTTCTCTTGTTGCCAAGTTAACTTGTATTATATTTATTTTATATGTTGTTGTTGCATTTGATTTTGAAGTAGAACAAATAGATGTGAAAACAACATTCATACATGGGGATCTGGAAGAATAAATCTACATGAAGCAACCATAAGGATTTGTTGTGAAGGGAAATGAAGAGCTTCTACACTAGCTGAAAAAGAACTTGTATGGGTTAAAGCAATCACGAAGGATGTGGTATAAAAAAATTTATACTTATATGTTGGGACTTGGATTCACAAGGAACAAAACAAATCATTGTGTGTATTTCAAATTAATCATTTATTTGGTCTTGTGTGTGGATGACATGTTGTTGATAGGAAACAAGAAAGAGATTATCTAGGATCTGAAAAATTAGTTGTCCTTGAAATTTGACATGAAGGATCTTGGTGATGCAAATTTCACTTTGGGCATAGATATTAAAAGAGATCGACCAAACATGAAAATCTGTTTAAATCAGAGGATACATGTCGAGACAATATTGCATAGGTTTAATATGCAAGAATGTAAATCGGTCAGGGTTCCTATTCCTATAGGTGTAAAGTTATCTACATATTAGTGTCTGAAGCCACAAGAAGAGGAAGAGGACATGTCTCGTGTTCCATATGCTAGTGTGGTTGACAGTTTGATATATGCAATGTTTTGTACTAGACTGGACATTGCACATGCAATGGGAGTTTTGAGCAGGTATATGTCAAAACCATGGAAGTAGCATTGGACATCAGTAAAGAGAATTTTTAGATATTTGTGTGGCACTACTAGTTATGGATTGTGCTACCAGGGAAGACCGTGATTAGACAAAGTGTTGGACATACATATCTTTGTAGATGCAGACTAGGCTAGAGATCTTTATGAAAATAAATACAAAATATAACAATATATATATATATATATATATATATATATATATATATATATATATTAAGTCAATAATATTATATAAAAAAAAAATGAAGAAATTGGAAACCTCTAAACACTTCGAGATGTCAATGGATTATGAATTCACAAGTTAAATATTATATAATGTATTTAAATGTTACAGGGTTACGCATTAGTAAATTAAATGTTAAATGAAAGATTTTATTTTGCGACATAGTTTTTTTCGGCATAGTCTAAATATTTTATGTTTTCATTTTTTTTTGTCTAATATCATTGTAATTGAGAAACATGATTGTTGGAGAAATCACATTTTTATAGAGTTCGAGGACAACTATATGTAATCTCAACCATTGAAATCTGCAATTTCAACTATTTTTCTAAATTTCTAACTCAATTTCCAACAAAAACGATAACAAAATACCAAAACATAAAATGATTCGACTACATCGGAACCTTTAGTGTGTGAGACTAACATGATAACCAACTAAATCACCCATATAGAAGTTCCATTAATTTTTAGTCCTCCTATCCATTTCATTTACGTAAAATTGTTTCAAGTACCGTCGGAGGGTACCATGATAACACTACACTCGATACACAGTCAACATTTGAACTCTCAAATAAGTTCATTTTAATTCTATGTCTATGTATCTCTATTTACTAGAATAGGGACTTTGTCTTAACTTTTAATTATGACTTAAAAAAATACCAATTAAAATAAAATTAACAATTATTTATTTTTCCATTTTATTAGATAATATTATATAAGTTTTTTTTTTTAATATTTCTATGTATTATAGAAACACTGATTGTTCGGATTTTAAAAACAATTGGTTTTAAGAAAAAACATAATGAATTAATTGGTTTTCTTTAATATTTCATCTTTATGTTCTATAATAATGGAAAGAAGTTTAATTAAATCTTCATAGTTTTGATGACTTAACAAGTTAGGAAGGTCATGTTACAAATATTTTGAGATTGAGATATCATCTCTACATATTCTAGTTCAAGTTTCCCATCCCCATATCACTGTTTCATTGAACTACCATTATAAACTTTAAGTTACTATAAAAATATATTGGTCCATAGACATTGTAATTTGTGAATAACTTGTCTTTTTACTAGTTATGCACAATTAAAGATTCTTAATTAAAGATTGTTCTTGAGATTCTTTGTGCCTCTTATTTATTATGCACAATGAAGACTCTTCTCTAAGTTCCTTTGTGACTCTTACTTTGCCATAAACAATGTCACCTCCACTCCCTAAACTCCCATGGTGAGGTGTTAGATAAAAGAGATGAGCCCATAAAATAAACTCCTTCGATTTCCTTTATAATCACATTTACGAATGATACCATGTAGATAACATTACAATGTTTGATTTGTTATGGGCTATATATCTAAAAGTTTAATTTATAAATTTATAATGTTTCAAATTGGAATTATTGTAAGATTGATTACCATTTGGGTTACCATCAACTTAATTAAACCTTGTTAAAGGGCCCTTGCATGAAGATGATGGGGAAAAAAGTGGCAATGGGTAGATGAGGAAGATGTTCATGTAGAAATGTAGCCACATTCTTAAAAGCATGCATGTGTTCATTTTACATTAGCATTTGACTTGTTCAAACAACCACACAAACTTGCCAACTAGGTCAGAAAGTCATATTTAAAAGAACATGTGCATGTTCTAGGAATGTGCGGGCGTTAATAATGCATGCATGTTCCTAAGTGTATGTGTTCCTCTATATATGAATTAAAAAAAAAATTGAGGCTTGCTCATTATTTCTAAACTACGACTCACACTTTTTAAGAGAAGGAGGTGTGTTCTAGGGTAGTGGAGCAGTGCATCTTAGCATGATGTGGATGAGGGTGTTAGAAAAACAGGACCGTGGAGCAATAAAATAAAACAAATGCGGAAATCAAACACAAAAGATACACAATACAAGAGAGACACAGATTTACGTGGTTCACCCAGTGTGGGCTACGTCCACCAGAGAAATTGTCAGGTCCTTCCTTTATTATTATCCAGCAAATGA
>JZKD02S1726948.1:228786-243734 GCA_000966675.3 Picea glauca
TTATTATTATCCAGCAAATGAAGGGATACAACCTACAGCAAAACCCGTTGTAACTTCCTCTTCTTTCTCTCACAGTCTCCTCTCTCAGAATACAATATTCACCATCAACCCTAGCCGCGTTACATTTTCCTCATAAAAGAGGGTTGCCTTCTATGGAAAAAAACCCTAACATAATCTTTACCGTTAGATCTGTGACCTTATAATGAACGGTCCAGATTTACAATGAAATTACAATATACTTTTACAAGGCAATTTTTGCTTCGGGGGATTCGCCCCCGAACCCCCGCTGGGGGCCCGCTTTCCCCCAAACCCCCTAGCCGGGGGGATAGCCCCCCCGGACCCCGCAGAGGGGGTATCCCCCTCTACACTCCCCCGTGTGGAAGAGTGTACATACTTTTGGGGTGTAAATACTTCATGGGGTATAAACACGACTGAAAGAAAGGACCTATGAATCAAGAAGATAATCAGGCTCCACAACCAACAGAGGGAAGATGTCATCGCTGACAATCATTGTTTTTTACAATGGTATAATGTCTTCTCCATAATTCCTTTGAATTTGAGGTAGGTTTATATGTCTAATTGTTATGATTACACTGCTTAAATTCTACAAATTGAGAAAGGAAATAAATATTGTTTCATTCTTGTTCAATTTCATCCTATAAATCATATTGTAATGGAGCCTATGCATGAATAAAACATGAACCCACCATCACCAACTAAAGAAATTACTAACCCTAACCTTCAACCACCAAGTGGAGATGAAAACAGTGACACATACAATGGCATTGAAACATTGAGAAATATAATTGACTCTCTTGAAAGAAGTAGAGAGTCATCACGCCTTTCTATCGCCACATTCCATGAGACCATTATATCTTCCTTGATGTACGGTGCCAATATTCGTGGGTCTTCTTTGAAACAAGTAGAGACCACAGAACACTTTAGGTCATGCTTTGGTATTTTATTGAGAAAATATTTTAATAATATTCAAAGAATTTTGAAGTGGATTATGGACCGTAGATATTGACATTATCCAAAAATTGACACTTGCGTAGTAATATTTTCCCCTTCTTTCTCTTGGGCCCTTCTGAACCTCCACAATCACTTCAACCATTCATATCCCATGTGATTCAATGGCTTCCAAATGATCAAGCTCTAGCACCCCTTGTTAATCACTTCCCATTATGCATCTATGACTCTCCACCACGTGTCCTCCATTTGTCAAATGATTCAACATCTTTGTCAATATATTTCATATGACCATCGTGTCATGTCTTTCCAAATCCATAATTTTGCTTGGCTTGTGCATGGCTTCATCCATGAAAAAAATTACAAGTATTACCTCCATCAAGGGTTGAATGAAACAACCTACACATAATTATTATTTTAGCATATTGATTCCTTCTATAGGTGTAACCTATGCATGATTTGAAAACCCAAAACATAATACAAAACTTGAATCATTCATCTGGGATCTATTAATCATCTAGAATAAGCTAAAATATTTCTATAGAAAACCAAATTGGAATTTGAAAATATTTTGATTGGTTTAGGATTGTACTTTGTCAGGAATGTTCATGCATCAATCCCCCTTGGTAATTAAAATGTGGCCTTCTAGGTCACATGATGGATGTTGTTTTTAATTTTCTGTGGTGAGAAGTTTCGCATATGTTTTTCGAATAATCCACAGTTGGTATCATTTCGTCGTCGACGTTTCGATGTCAATAATCCAACAATTGACCCTTGAAAATGACCAAATTCCATCTTTAAATTCCATGTAGTATCCTTGTAACTCTATCGCTTCCATCAAACTAAGTGCTCTTTGTACTTCTCCTTCCTCAACTCTCAACAACTTGTTCTTCCAACACCTCTACAATTTCTTCTCTCCTATGGAATCTAATTTTTTTATTATGCAACTTGCTCTACTTCATTTTCACCTCTTATCCCTTAAGGTATTCATACAAATTTAACAATATGGAATATTGATGGGATATCCAATCCTTCTATCAATTTCAACTTGCATATATTATTATAAATATTTTTCAAGACTATGCATGGCCCTATCCTTTTTAGTTTTTACTTTTGTATGTTCCTTTCAAAATCCTCTCCTTTCTCAAATGTGATAACACCAAATCTCCTTCCTCAAACATATTTTCCCTTCTCTTCTCATCATCCTTTTCCTTAAACTTCTAGTTTCTCTATCACAATTACTACTTTATCTATTCATGCAGATCCCTCCTGAACTCTATAAATGTCTTTGCGTATGCACTCTTCAAGTCTACTTTTAAAAAACTTACCAAGTGTGTTACTTTCTTTGTTAATCTCCCATAAACTGCATGGAAAAGTGTATTTCTTATAGGTCCATATTCACAAATTCAACTTACACAAAGACCATATCCCATATTTTAGGTTTCTCTCCAACCAATCATCCCAACAAGTTAAGAAAAATTTTATGCCCCCAAACCAAATGTTGCATGTGTCCTCGAATGGTTTCAAAAGATAAATTGCAGCTCGCCATAAAACTCTACTTGGGGCTCAGATGGATGAACTATTGGTTGTGTTTGATATAAAAATGGATAGAACCCATGCAACACTTGATTTGAAAATATCACTAAGTTCAATACCACTTTATTATTCCAAGATTCCTTTATTTGGCAATGCTTATAGCATGAAAGTGATTTATCTTACTTAACCAAAAACTTTAATTGATGATCATAACTTGCATAATCCATATGACATAAGAAAATGCATAATCAATATGAAAAAAAATAATAAGAATCACATAACACATTAGTTGTTAACGGAGTTCACCCAATGTGGGCTACGTCTCCAGGTTCGATTCCAATTAGGAGACCTCTTTATTAATGCTCAAATGCTTGTGATTTTACAATGACCTTTTCCATCATTACTTAATTGCAATTACAAATGTCAAATTTGGCACCACCTCTTAAAACTAAATCCAATGACTATAAATACTACATATATTTCTCTTGCAAGTGCCTAATGGCTCTATTACACCTCACAAATCCCAAATTTGCAGAGTTATGGCTTACAAATGAGTGATACGATTGTCACCATCAACTCCATATCAGAAAACTGATTCTGATGAACACAAATACCCTATATCTCCCAAAAAGACTACAAACTTCACTTCAAAAGGAAACGAGTAGATCTTTTAGCACAAAGAATGGGTGTGTGGTACATTGGTGTAGAGCACTAGTTATATAGGGGAGGTCAGGGATCGACCCCCACCGACCCTCCTTTATTCCCAGACAGGTGCATTTTCAACTTAAATATATGTTTGTTGGATTTCTGTAACAAATGGTGCATTGGGTGAAATAGTTAAAATGGTAGTATAATATATGTCAAGTCCTGGGATTGAATCCTATCAACCATGCCATATATTATGGTATGGTTGTTTTAATATATAGTATATTCCATATATTCTTGGCATATAGTTCACCCCCCTCCGAGGAATATGGAACAGTCATAACATATATGCATATAACAAGGGTCGAGGGCTAGGCCCTCAACCCTTTTTCCTCCAACTATTCAATAAAAAATACTTAAATAATAATCGTTGCATGTATGGTTAAGTCTCGAATGAATGGTGGAATGTTAAGGTTTGTTGGTTGTGGTGTGGGTGACCCAAGTTTGATCCTATGAGGCTCCAACAAAATTTTAAACAACCTTATCTATAAATATCCAATGGTAGGTTTCCACGTGGAAACCTCTCATTGGCTTATCATTGCCACATTTCCATACATGATTGGTCCACATGTTCCATATAGAGCCATGTCACCTGCCACTTGTCAATCCCTAGAGATGTCATTTGTCAACATCTAGAGTTGCCACTTGCCAACATCTAGAGCTGCCACTTTTGAACTTATGAGCCCTCCACATGTCTCTCTCTGAGATTTCCACATGTCTCTTCAAGGTTGACTTTTGCCATGGTTGACCTGAACTTTGATCAGCCATAACTTTTGCATACATATTCTGTTTGAGATGATTTTTACGTCATTGGAAATATTGCAATGAGATATACACAATGTCATTATTTTCAAGAGCATTTGAGACAATCAAATTTTGATCATTTTTTTATCCCTTCTGGACCTCTATGAGCATTCTAGATCCTCATGGACCTCTGTGAGCATTCCTAGATCTTCCTGGATCAATGTTGGACTCCTAAAACTAGATTACAACTAGGGGCACCCCTCCCCTACGATTTTGTTGCCTAAACAAAGCTTTATTCGATGATCAAGAGGATTTGGAATTTGATGTCTTGACCTAGAGGATACAAAGGGTGGATCTTGTGGTGGGAAGATGCCATTTGGTGTGTAACTACTTTCCTCCATGGATATGGTAAATAGATAGTGACCATTATAAAAAGGAATAATGAGGTTGCCACTAAGGAGCTAGAAAACATTTCAAGGATTATGCAATTTAATCCCTTCAACGAGAAAGTGTAGGCCAAATAACTAAAGATAAACATTTTCTCAAAATTGAGGAAACTTATAGATTAAAAGGAGTTAAAATTTGGCACTATCTCCATTGGTTGAAGAAAAGTGGCATTCCAACCAAGGCCTAATTCAAATCCTTATCCTTTAAATAAGTAATTGATTGAATCAAATCATAAATCAAGTGTCCTTCAAAATAGTGGAAGGAATAATGAGAAATCAAGTGTCCAAGATAATACTAAGTATAATGAGCCTATAACACGAGAGAAAAACACAAGAAGGTTGCAATAGAGTTAAGGGAGACAATAGAAGCACAATAAAATATATGTGTCGTAGATAGAAGTGCACATGCATAAGCATGGGCACAATAAAACGGTGAGCACACAATTTAGGCATAGAGGTGAAAAGTGTATAATAGTTAGAGGACAAGAAAACAAAGGGTGGCGATCAATGTTAGCAAGAGTATGATGAGAAGCATGCAAGGCGAGCATGAAAAGTGCTCATACCAACACAAGATAACATTGGAGGATGTTGAAACATTGCAACTTGAGGAAGTTGAAAAATCAAGCATAGACATGGAGGGATTCTTGAGGGGTCATCCCCCACACTAGCATATGCATAGATTGGATTGGATATAGAGGAGGAGTAGGATGGAGGAGAGAGAAGTGGCAGTGATGCTGATTTTGATGATTATGACATTGAGGACTACTCATGAGTTATAATATTCTTCCATCTTTTGTTCCAGTATCTACCCTATTTTGTATTTTCCATTGTCATTCCCACCTATAGTATCAGTGACTCAATATATATGTAATACATTTTGATTCCAATGACTTAATGAGAAAACTGCAACTTATGGTTCTAATTTCTTGTGTGTTTTTCATTTGATCATCATTGATGTAGTACTAGTAAGTAGTACTTGGTTGTATGATTGAATTTGTATCATGTAAATGTTCTAGTTTCTAACAAAATTTGAATCTTTAAGTCTATATTTAATTTGTGTATGTGTAATTTGTAATATATATATGTTGTGTCATGTTTTCGGGGTCACCGTGTCTCCTATTAGACACTTGTATTTATGTTTCATATGTCCTCGTGTCAGATGAATTAGCTGACGTTCAATGTTACACATAAAATATGGAAATTGCATCAAGATACAAAATTATTTTTAATGTAAATAATTTAACATCTATCAACTAATGTCTTGTGTCCAAGTAGAGTAACCCAATGGACAATTGATTAATGTGATGATATTAATTAGATGATATGATGCTTATTGTGTTTTCACTTTTAATATGTATAGGGTTAAATCACCATCATCGTTGTCATAATCATTTATTAACATCAAATAAAGAAGCATTTCAATTCATAGAACATGTGCCATGAAATGTGTGTGTGTGTGTGTGTATTCAAAATCGACTCAACTGTACATTTTTTACAAAATGGAAACAAGTTGCCAAACATGGAAGAATAGCATATGGTTCTCTAGATACAAATGGTAGCAAGTTCCCAAACATGGAAGAATGACATATGGTTCCCTAGATACAAAATGACATTCATTGACCACTGTCACCCTCGCCACTATCAGGTGCATCCTAAAAGTCGATCTTTCTCCTCTTACTCAAAGCAAGATCTCGAGTCATTTTGTAGCTAGGTGTGGTTTGTTTTTATGGAGACTGGACAAAGAAACAACAATCTTATAAGTTTATTTCCATAATTAATTAACATAATTACAAAATTATAATTTATAATTCAATCTAATAAAACTCATCGCAGATGATACCATTAGTAAAGAGGGTGTTTCCCTCCTCCATGAACCTAATCTCTTATTTATGCCACCCTCTAGAAATTAGAAGAATCAAAGCATGAAATTTAAACAAAAATACCTAAAATAAATTCCATTCATGATACATAAAAAATTCATCAATGAATGACCTCACTGTGAATAACTCAGGAAACGACAGAGTTCCTAGCAGGTGGAGTACTGAGTTGTACAAGTTTCTCCAAGGAAATATGTATTGTCGCATCAACTATGGTATCCACATAGGATGATGGATGGGGGAATGCATGAGAGTGAAGTGGTGTAGCCACAATGGATGAAATGTGATGCAGGAGCATCGCTCCAACCCAACATCGCGCTAGCTAGACAACACATCAAGCGCACATTCAAGGGAGGGAGACGCGCCATCCCTCTCATTTTCAAAATTCAAAATGTAATTAAATGTTTGTAAGGATGGAAGAGCCACACCAATGTCTTTGAGCGGGATGAAGATAGAGTCGACTTAATGGACAAGCTGATAAGATCTAGATCCGTTTCGGACTAGACAACCATTGAATGTAATTCATTGTAAATAAATGAGAGTAGGTATCTTGGAGGGAAGATCTAGAGGAGCCCCCTTTTGTAAAAAGATCTTTGTATCTAGATTCATTAAGGGAGGCAGAAGAAAGATTGGAGAGAAGAGAGGAGAGTCGAGACTTTGTTGCAGTTCAAGATTTTGTACACATTGTAATTTGGCATTCATATTAATACAAAGAGCAGTTTTCCTACATAAGAATCTTTATGTGTTTATGCGTTTATGAATGAATTTATTTTATGCTTTTATGTGCATATGTTGTAGATATATGTTAGATGACATCTGCAGGGGTAGATATATTTTCTCATCTATTCAGGAGTTTTCTTTGATTTTTAGTTTGGGTTATTTGTGGCTTCATGCAAGGGGTTGCATGACAGAGTACTGAGGACTCTGTAAGCCAATGCAAAGAGTGCACATCTGAGTTCTGTGGAATTCAGGAAAATATGTACTAGGAGGGCGCACTAGAGAAATCATAGACTCAAGGGATAAGCCTCAAGGTTGTTGAACACCTTGGAGGTAAGATTGTGCAAAGGAAGGCAAGGGGAGAGAGACAGAATTACTGTGGATTATGTGAAGCTCTACCATGAGGGAATTGAGTGAGTGCAAGGGGTGCACGAGAAGAAATCTATTTCGAGTTCAGAGACAATGGAAGTGTCAAGGAGAAGACACTTACAAGGTTACTAAATACTCTGTAGAATCAGCAAGGCATGCTTGAGCATAAGTTACGAGGAGGGAACTTACATCCTTTCAAGGAGAGCAAGGGACATAGTTGTTGAATACTATGGAGGAAGACCTATGCAAGGAGTGCACCAGGCCAACACTCAGATGAAGTGTTGAAAGACACAGGAGGGCTAAGTCCCTTAGAGAATGAGCCAGCTAAAAGCTCAGAAGAGATATCACAAGCAGTGTGCAAGAGTGGACTTATTTCAAGTCCAAAATTTCAGGAGGAATAGTGTGAAGCCGCACACAGAGTGCAAGTGTGTGCAGGGTTGAGGTCAAGCTCCATTGACAAAGCTCAGGAGATAAAGTGCAACGAGACCTAAAGTCACCAGGTTTCGCAGAAGGATTGAATGTTGAGACCTTCGAACAATTGAAATATTCCAAGTCAGGGAAGAAATCCAAAGATCAGGAGATAAAGCGCAACGAGACCCAAAGTCACCACGGTTCGTAGAAGGATCGAAGGCCGAGACCTTCAAACATTTGAAATCTTCCAAGTTAGGGAAGAAATCCAAAGCTCAAGAGGAGGAGCTTCTGTAGTCGTAGGATCAGTTGTAGGAGAGGAGATCTGGACCGTCTGATCTACGTCTAGACTATTATCATAGCATCGGAGGAGATCAAATCCAAACCATGGGATCTACATGCATGGATCAACAACCATTGATATAGAGGTAAGGTGCACATACCTTAGCCATTCGAAGGCATCCAGGGAACAGGACTTTGCAAAGTCGTGAAGTCCTGAAATCATTCAGGCCATTCATCGTCAGGAAGGACGCGTGGCATAAATCCACACATTTTGGGAAAAAGAACTCTGGGAGGAACAAGTGCACAGGAGTTGAAACTCCTGAAGCCTAAAGCGCTGGAGGAAATATGGACCATCGGACCCAGAGAAGGATGCGTGGCGCGAGATCGTGAACTCTAGGAGAATCGCGAAGGAGGAGGTTGAGATATGAGATCGTCGAAGCCCGAACAGCCGAAGCGAATGACAGTCGTAGATATGAAAGAGGATGCATGGCAAAAGATCCGATGTGTTCGTGGAATTAGACATCGAGAGATTTGCAAGGAGAAGAGGAGAAAACTCATGAAAGGTGAACTCATAAAATCATCCTGGACCATTAGATCCGAGGTGATAGGTGACAAAGATCCATACACATTGGAGGATCAGAAGTTCGAGGAGCTGGGAGCCAAAACAATTTGAGTCGTCCATCGAGAGGGACACATGGCGAGAGATCATCATTTTGCTGACTCGCATAGGAGAGAAGTCAAAGGGAATAGGTTAAGAACTTGCGAGGCCCGAAATCGTGATTAGATCTGAGCCGTCATATCGAATAAGGAGAGTGGATTGTTGATCTATCGCAGAGTAGATTTCAACATTTCGAGGATCAAGAGAACAAATGTTAAAGGTCTTTTGACCTCGTGATACGCAAAACCCTGACAAGATCTGAGCCGTCATAGTGTGGGGGGAATCAGGACCGTCGGATTGGGAGCTCCAAAATATCGACATTTCAGGAGTCGGGAGAATGGAGGTAAATCACATCGGGAATTCCCGGTACACGAAATCTCAACACACTTGAGAGTTGGGACCCGGGTCATGGTGAATGTTCACATGGATGGAGGCCAAGGGAATATATAAGCAACATTAAGCTCTTTTCGGAGTTCGGGAGTTAGGGAGTCAGGGTTGGCTCACTCGTAAAGTCCCAACACTCGAAATCGCGATGGGCCTTTTGTGTAGGCAAGCGATCACAGCCCATGGTCGTGTGGAGGTGAGGCTCGCTCTTGGTTATTGTTCACGCAGGGCAAGTTTCATAAAAGGACCTCTGGATTTGTTCGTAATATTCCAGCAAGGTCGAAGAGCTTCTTCAACTTGATAGATTGAAGAATGATCCTTGACCAAGAGGTTAGCGGACCCTGCCGAGGCAGAGGTAGGTGGTCTGCATCAATATGGTATCAGAGTGAGAATTTTCGTCTGTAGATTTCAGGTGGAGGAGAAGAGGAAGACAGCGTGTTGATTCTCTGTACGTGGAAATTTTTTTGCATGAAGGCAGCAGACATTTGGCAGTCAGGTGGGCTAAAACTAGAGAGGAGGATGGCTACTGAAGGCAAAAGGAGTGGTCAAGGCAAAGACCGCCAGCAGAAAAGAAAGGTTGAGGTGGACCAAGATCTCATTGAGATGAGAGAACAAATGGATAAGATTGCATTTAAAATGCAGCAGGATGCAAAAACACATTGGTTATATGAGTGGCCCATGAAGAAGAAGGTGAAGTGTCCCGTTCATAAATTGTTTCCCAGAGGACAAAAAAGTTTGTTAAAGATGTGGCTGAGGTATGTTGAAATCCTCAGAGGTGAAGAGGAGATGGTTCATATTTGTGAGCCAGAAGATGGGAAGAATCTCAGTGATGATGAGCAGAAGAGATCAGAGAAGGGTCTCAGAAACTGCTTAGTGAGCAATGAAGAAAGTTCAAATTGTCAGGTGGGAAAGGGAGAAGAGATGAACTCAAAGGTGATTTAAAATCAACAAGGAGAGTTGATGGAGGAGGGTCAGAGATGCATTTTGATCATTAGAGGAATTGAGGTATTCCTGCCACATAGATCAGTTGAGGCCAGAACCTGTGTTGTAGATGCAACAACAAAACGACATCCAATAGATACTGTCAAAGAGGAGGAGAAGGAGCAGATATTGATGTCTGCCCCAGCAGAAGAAGAGCATACAGTTAATATGCTCACTCCATGGGAGAAGGAGTTGGATATGCTGGAGGATTGCTTGAACCATCCAGAACCAGAAGATGGCTGCCAAAAAACAGTCATGTAGATCATAGGGGAGGAGCATTTAGCGGAAGTTCTCAGAGTTTTCAACCAGGAAGCTGAAAAGATGATTCCTGCAGCATTGAATCCTGCAGCAATGGATGAAATAGAATTCCAGTCTGAATGGTAGCTGGAGGAAGCTGGAATTGAACTAACACAAGAAGAACTGGCAGAAACTGATCTGTCAGGAGATGAAGAAGCTGAGCAGCAGCTCAGTGATGAGACTGCAAAATTGGAGTCTGTAGCAAGGTGGCAAGCCAAGGCCACAGGAGGAAAAGAAAACCGCAATGGGGACCAATATGATCCACCCATTGATAAAGAGGAGTTGCAGCAGAACAAGCAGCATAAAGAGAGCCATCCACTAGAGCAGCTGGACAGAGAGATAGAAGAGATAAGAAGGCTGATGTTGAGGTCAGCAGCAGAAACTGCCAGTGAGGAAAAGTTGAGAAGATGGAAGCCTACCATAGCAGCAGGGAAGAAGCAGCAGCAACAACATCAACAATAATGGAGAAAATGGAAATCTCCAAAGAACATTTTGGGATCCAGGTGGATTTCAACAGAGATGGGAAGGTCAAGAGAAGGAGCTCATGATTTTTTCGCAGCAGTGGAGTATGATGCAGGAGCATCGCTCCAACCCAGCAACGTGCCAACTAGACAACACATCAAGCACACAATCAAGGGAGGGAGAGGCGCCAGCCCTCTCATTTTCAAAATTCAAAATGTAATTAAATGTTTGTAAGGTTGGAAGAGCCACACTGATGCCTTTGAGCAGGATGAAGATAGAGTCTCCTTAATGGTTGACAGGCTGCTAAGATCTAGATCCATTTCAGACTAGACAACCATTGAATGCAATTCATTGTAAATAAATGAGAGTAGGTAGCTTGGAGGGAAGAGATCAAGGAGCCCCATTTTGTAAAAAGATATTTGTATCTAGATTCATTAAGGGAGGAAGAAGCAAGATTAGAGAGAAGAGAGGAGAGTCGAGACTTTGTTGCAGTTTGAGCTTTTGTACACATTGTAATTTGGCATTCATATTAATGCAAAGAGCATTTTTCCTGCATAAGAATATTTATGTGTTTATGCATTTATGAATGAATGTCTTTTATGATTTTATGTGCATATGTTGTAGATGTATGTTAGATTCCATCTGCAGGGGTAGATATATTTTCTCATCTATTCAGGAGTTTTCTTTGATTTTTAGTCTCGGTTCTTTGTGGCTTCATGCAAGGGGTTGCATGACAGAGTACTGAGGACTTTGTAATCCAGTGCAAAGACTGCACATATGATTTCTATGGAATTCAGGAAAATACATGCCAGGAGGGCGCACCAGAGGAATCATAGACTCAAGGGATAAGCCTCAAGGTTTTTGAACACCTTGGAGGTAAGATTGTGCAAAGGAAGGAACAGGGAGGAGAGACAAAATTACTAAGGATTATGTGAAGCTCTACTAGGAGGGCATTGAGTGAGTGCAAGAGGTGCACAAGAAGAACTCTATTTCGAGTTTAGAGATAAGGAAAGTGTCAAGGAGAAGACACTTATAGGGTTACTGAATACTCTGTAGACTCGGCAAGGCATGATTGAGTAGAATTTGCCAGGAGGACACTTACATCCTTTCAAGGAGAGAAAGGGACAGAGTTGTTGAATACTCTAGAGGAAGACCTGTGCAAGGAGTGCACCGGGACAACACTCAGATGAAGTGTTGAAAGATGCAAGAGGGTCGAGTCACTTAGAGACTAAGCCAGCTGAAATCGTAGAAGACATAGCACAAGGAGTGTGCAAGAGTGGACTTATTTCAAGTCCAAAATATCAGGAGGAATAATGTGAAGCCACACACAGAGTGAAAGTGTGTACAGGGCCAAGGTCAAGCTCCATTGACAAAGCTTGGGAGATAAAGCGTAGTGAGACCCAAAGTCACCAGGGTTCGCAGAAGGATCGAAGGCTGAGACCTTCGAAATTTGAAATCTTCCAAGTCAGGGAAGAAATCCAAAGCTCAAGAGGAGGATCTTTTGCAGCCATAGGATCAATTGCAGGAGAGGATATCTGGACCATTTGATCTATGTTTAGACAATTAGCAGAGCATCGGAGGAGATCAGATCTAGACCATGGGATCTTCACGCATGGATCAACAACCATTGATCTAGAGGTAAGGTGCATGCACCTTATCCATTCGAAGTCAAACAGGGAAGCAGACTATGTGAAATCGTGAAGTCCCAAAATCATTGGGGTCGTTCATTGTCGGGAAGGACGCGTGGCAGAAATCCACACATTTCGGGAAAAATCACTCCCGGAGGAACGAGTGCATAGGATTTGAAGCTTCTGAATCCCGAAGTGCCAGAGGAAATCTGGATCGTCGGACCCAGAGAAGGACGCGTGGAGCGAGATCGTGAACTTCGGGAGAATCGCAAAGGAGGAGGTTGAGATTTGAGATCGCCGAAGCCTAAACAGTCGAAGTGAACAACAGTCGTAGATGTGAAAGAGGACGCATGGCAGAAGATCCGTGGTGTTCATGGAATCAGACATCAGGATATTTGCAAGGAGAAGAGGAGAAAACTCACGAAATCATCCTGGACCATTAGATCCAAGGTGACAGGTGACAAAGATCCATACACATTGGAGGATCAGAAGTTCGAAGAGGTGGGAGCCGAAATGATTCTAGCCATCCATCAAGAGGGACACATGGCGAGAGTTCATCATTTCGCTAAATTGAACAGGAGAGAAGTCAAAGGGTAGAGGTTAAGAACTCACGAGGCCCAAACTCGCAATTATATATGAGCCATCAAATTGAAGAAGGAGCGTGGACCGTTGATCTGCTGCAAAGCAGATTTCATCATTTCAGAGATCGGGAGAACAGAGGTGAGAGGTATTTTGACCTCGCGATACGTGAAACCTCGACGAGATCTAAGTCGTCATATCGTGGGGGGTATCAGGACCGTCTGATTAGGAGCTCTAAAATATCGACATTTCGGGAGTCAGGAGAATGAAAATGAATAACATCGGGAATTATCGATACGTGAAATCCCAACACACTTGAGAGTTGGACCCCGGGTCATGGTTAATGGTCACATGGACGGAGGCCAAGAGGAGAGCTAAGGAACGTTAAGCTCTTTTCATAGTTTGGGAGTCAAGGAGTTAGGGTTGGCTCACTCGCAAAGTCCCGACATGTGAAATCACGACGCGCCTTTGGTGTAGGCAAGCAGTCACAGCGCGTGGTCGTGTGGAGGTGAGGCTCGTGCTTGGTGCTTGTTTGCACAGGGCAAGTTTCATAAAAGGACCTATGGATTTATTCGTAATATTCCAGCAATTAATCGAAAAGATGCTTCATCTCGATAGATTGAAGAATGATCCTTGACTGGGAGGTCAGCGGACCCTGCCGAGGAAGAGGTAGGTGGTCTGCATCAATGTGGTATCAGAGTGAGAATTTTTTTTTGTAGATTTCAGGCGAAAGAGAAGAGGAAGACAGGGTGTTGATTCTCTGTACATGGAAATCTGTTTTCATGAAGGCGACAGACATTTGACAGTCAGGTGGGCTAAAACCAGAGAGGAGGATGGCTATTGAAGGCCAAAGGAGTGGTCAAGGCAAAGAATGCCAACAAAAAAGCAAGGCTGAGGTGGACCAAGAGATCACTGAGATGAGAGCACAAATGGAGAAGCTTGCATTTAGAATGCAATAGGATGCAAAAACGCATTGGGTATATGAGTGGCCCATGAAGAAGAAGGTGAAGTGGTCCTTTCAGACATTGTTTCTCAGAGGACAACAAAGGTTTTTAAATATGTGCCTGAGGTATGTTGAAAGCCTCAGAGGTGAAGAGGAGATGGTTCATATTTGTGAGTCAGAAGTTGGGAAGAGTCTCATTGATGATGAGTAGAAGATATTAGAGAAGGGTCTCAAAAACTGTCTGGTGAGCAGTGAAGAAATTTCAAACTGTCAGGTGGGCAAGGGAGAAGAGATGAACTTAGAGGTGATTTCAAATCAACAAGGAGAAATGATGGAGGAGGGTCAGAGATGCATTATGATCATTGGAGGAAACGTGGTATTCCTGCCACATAGATCAGTTGAGGCCAGAACCTATGTTGCAGATGCAACAACAAAAGGACAACCAGAAGAGATTGTCAAAGAGGAGGAGAAGGAGTAGATATTGATGTATGCCCCAGGAGAAGAAGATCATGAAGTTAGTATGCTCACTCCATGGGAGAAGGAGTTGGAGATGATGGAGGATTGGTTGTGTTAGGACCACACAATGTACCTTTTTGCCTATACTTTTTGCCACCATTATACTCTTGATCACCTGCATTTAGACTCATACTATCACTTTATCTGATCATCTCAAAGGTATACAACGTCCCTTCTCATTACTATACATTTAATATGTTTTGCATGATATTTTACAGCACTCTCGTACTTAACTATTGATTAGAAATGCATAAGTGTCCAAAACTGCAGATTATCATTTGAGGCCTATTGCTGAAACACAGAACTGTCCAAGATTGCTGTTGCTGAAACATAGAACTGATGCTGAAACACAGAGCTTCTATACAATCCGAGGTCACAGATGCTGAAACACGGAGCTGCCTTATAGTTTGAAGACGCAGATGCCGAAACATGAAGTTGTTACACAGT
>JZKD02S1726948.1:257414-327955 GCA_000966675.3 Picea glauca
GGGTTAAGGGTTTCTGCTCAGAAAGGAAAGAACCAAAACATCCTGTTCTCTGTAAACTTTCATTAGTGCTAGCCAGAAACTGGGTTAGGGACCCCTGCTCAGAAAGGAAGGGATCGGATTACCCTGTTCTCTGTAAACATCAACCTCACAAGTGTTCTAAAACAGAAGTAAGGCTCAAGGCTCCTGCTTAGAAAGAAAGGAACTAGGTGGCTTTGTTTTCTGTTAGATAGAGTTAATTATTTTCTGCATTACTATTTTCATGAAAAGAGTGTTAGCACCGAAGTCTCTGTTTGAGAGTAAGGGTCATGTTCTCTGATTGCAGAATAGTTGCTCTTTCCCATTTCAAGTGTTATTTTAAATGTAATCCAGGATTCTTAGATTGATCTTTAAAGGTTTGCAATAGGGAAGTTACTTTCCTGTGATTTAATTCAGAACTTCAGTTTATTTGAGCAAGTGAGATTAGTATAAGTTTCTTTACTACAACACTAAGCTGCTTTTGGAATTGAGCATATATAGTGCGTGGTTATCTTTGAAATAAAAGACTTCCCTGGGTTGATAATTTATGTTTCACTTGGTTGTTTAAATTCAATTAAGAAATTATAGTGACCAACAGGTTGAACCATCCAGAACTAGAGGATGGCTGCCAACAAACAATCATGCAAATCATAGGGGAGGAGCATTCAGGGGAAGTGCTCATAGTTTTCAACCAGGAAGATCAACAGATGATACCTGCAGCATTGAAGCCTACAACAAAGGATGAAATAGAATTCTAGTCTAAAGGGCAGCTGGAGGAAGCTGGAATTGAACTAGCACAAGAAGAGCTCGCAGAAGATAATGTATCAGGAGAGGAAGAATCTAAGCAACAACTCAGTGATGAGACTGCAGAATTGGAGTCTGCAGCAGGGTGGCAAGCCAAGGCCACAGGAGGAAAATAAAACTACAAGGGGAACCAAGATGATCCACCCATTGATAAAGAGGAGCTGGAGCACAACAGGAAGCATAAAGAGAGCCAACCACTAGAGCAGATAGATAGAGAGATAGAAGAGATAAGAAGGTTGATGTTGAGGTCAGCAGCAAAAACTGTCAGTGAGGAAAATCCGAGTAGAAGAAAGCATGCCATAGCAGCAAGGAAGAAGCATCAATAGCAACAACAAAGTAGTGGAGCAGATGGACATCTCCAAAGAACAGTTTGGGATCCAGGTGGATTTAAATAGAGCTAGGAAGCTCATGAGAAGGATCTCATGATTTTTTCACAGCAGTGAAGTATGATGCAAAAGCATCGCTCCAACCCAGCAACGCGCTAGCTAGACAACACATCAAGTGCGCATTAAAGGGAGGGAGATGCACCAACACTCTCATTTTCAAAACTCAAAATGTAATTAAATTTTTGTAAGGCTTGAAGAGCCACGTCGATGCCTTTAAGCAGTCTGAAGATAGAGTCGCCTTAATGGTTGACAGGATGATAATATCTAGATCTATTTCGGACTAGACATCCATTGAATGTAATTAATTGTAAATAAATGTGAGTAGGTAGCTTGGAGGGAAGATCTCGAGGAACCCCCTTTTGTAAAAATATATTTGTATCTATATTCATTAAGGGAGGCAGAAGCAAGATTAGAGAGAAGAGAGTAGAGCCGAAAATCTGTTGCAGTCCGAGCTTTTGTACACATTGTAATTTGGCATTCATATTAATGCAAAGAGTAGTTTTCCTACATACGAATATTTATGCGTTTATGCGTTTAGGAATGAATGCCTTTTATTATTTTATGTGCATATGTTGTAGATGTATGTTAGATGCAATCTGCAGGGGTAGATAGATTTTCTCATCTATTTAGGAGTTTTCTTTGATTTTCAGTCTGGGTTCTTTGTGGCTTCATGAAAGGGGTTGCATGACAGAGTATTGAGGATTCTATAAGCCAGTGCAAAGAGTGCACATTTGAGTTCTGTGGAATTTAGGAAAAGACGTTCCAGGAGGGCGCACCAGAGGAATCATAGACTCAAGGGAGAATCCTCAAGGTTGTTGAACACCTTGGAGGTAATATTGTGCAAAGGAAGGCACAGGGGAGAGAGATATAATTACTGAGGATTATGTGAAGCTCTGCCAGGAGGGCATTGAGCGAGTGCAAGGGGTGCACGAGAAGAACTCTATTTAGAGTTCAAAGATAAGGGAAGTGTCAAGGAGAAGACACTTACATGGTTATTGAATACTCTATAGACTCGGCAAGGCATGCTTGAGCAGAAGTTGCCAGGAGGGCACTTACATCCTTTCAAGGAGAGCAAGGGATAGAGTTGTTGAATACTCTGCAGGAAGACTTGTGCAAGGAGTGCACCATGCCAACACTCAGACGAAGTGTTGAAAGACACAGGAGGGTTGATTCCCTTAGAGACTGAGACATTTGAAATCTCAGAAGAGATATCACAAGGAGTGTGCAAGAGTGGACTTATTTCAAGTCCAAAAGCTCAGGAGGAATAACGTGAAGCTACACGGAGAGTGAAAGTGTGTGCAAGACCGAGGTCAAGCTTCATTGACCAATCTTAGGAGATAAAGCGCAGCGAGACCCAAAGTCACCAGGGTTCGTAGAGGGATCAAAGGATGATACCTTCGAACATTTGAAATCTTCCAAGTCAGGGAAGAAATCCAAAGCTCGAGAGGAGGAGATTCTACAGTCGTAGGATCAGTTGCAGGAGAGGATATTTGGACCGCCTAATCTACGTCCAGACAATTAGCAGAGAACCGGAGGAGATCAAATCCATATCATGGGATCTGTACACGTGGATCAACAACTGTTGATCTAGAGGTAAGGTGCATGCACCTTAACCATTTGAAGGTATCTAGGGAAGAAAACTTTGCGAAGTTGTGAAGTCCCGAAATCATTAGGTTCATTCATCGTTGAGAAGGACGCGTGGAAGAATCCACACATTTTGGGAAAAGGCACTCTGGGAGGAACGAGTGCATAGGAGTTGAAACTCCCGAAGCTCGAAGCGCTAGAGGAAATATGGACCATCGGACCCAGAGAAGGACACATGGTGCGAGATCGTGAACTCTGGGAGAATCGTGAAGGAGGAGGTTGAGATCTGAGATCGTCGAAGCCCGAACAGCCGAAGTGAATGGAAAATGTAGATCTAAAAGAGGATGCATGGCAACAGATCCAGGGTGTTCGTGGAATCAGACATTGGGATATTTGTAAGGAGAAGAGAAGAAAAATAATGAAAGGTGAACTCACAAAATCATCTTGGACCATTAGATCCGGGGTGACAGGTGACAAATATCCATACACGTCGGAGGATCGGAAGTTCGAGGAGCTGGGAGCCGAAACGATCCTAGTCGTCCATCGAGAGGGACACGTAGTGAGAGTTTAGCATTTCACTGACTCACACATGAGAGAATTCAAAGGGAAGAGGTTAAGAACTCTCCTAGCCCAAACTCGCGATTATATCTGAGCCGTCATATCGAAGAAGGAGCGTGAACCGTTGATCTGCCGTAGAGAAGATTTCAGCATTTCGGGGATCAGGAGAACATAGGTGAAAGGTATTTTGAACTCACGATACCTAAAATCCCGATACACGAAACCTTGATGAGATCTGAGCTATTAGATCATGGGGGGAATCAGGACCGTCAGATTGGGAGCTCCGAAATATCAACATTTCGAGAGTCAGGAGAATGGAGATGAATCGCATCAGGAATTCCCGATACACGAAATCCCGACGCACTTGAGAGTTGGGCCCCAGGTCATGGTGAATGGTCACATGGATGGAGGCCAAGGGAAGATCTAAGGAATGTTAATCTCTTTTCGGAGTTCAGGGGTTGGAGAGTCAGGGTTGCCTCACTCGCAAAGTATCGACAGGATAAATCATGACACCCCTTTTGTGTAGGCAAGCGGTCACACCCCGTGGTCTTGTGGAGGTGAGGCTCACGCTTGGTGCTTGTTCACGTGGGGTGAGTTTCATAAAAGGTCATGTGGATTTGTTCATAAGATTCCAGTAGGGAATCGAAGAGTTGCTTCAACTCGATAGATTGAAGAATGATCCTTGACCGGGAGGTCAACAGACCCTGTCAAGGCAGAGGTAGGGGGTCTGCATCAAAATGGTTTAGGTTGCAACAAGGATGATTGGTGGGTGGTGTGTAGGTGAAACCAGTATGGATGGATGGAATTGAAAAGGTGGGGGGGGGTCGGTGGCGATAAATCCACAGGGATTGTATGAGGTATGAAAGAACCCTTAGGGAGAAAAGTGGTATCCCAAGAGTTAGGGAAGGGTGGCCAAGGATCGGACTTGCCATGTAGCTGAGGGAAAATGATAGGGGGAACATCAGTAGTGATGAATGGGATGGTGGTGGTATGGGTGACCTATTAGTTGATGAACCAACTTAGATACACATTTATACTATTTTTATTAGAACAAAAATGTGAAATTCAACCAAAACAATATAAAAATGTTCACATTTAAACAAGAGTTAACTTGACACATGATACCTGGGAAGGGGGTGATCTATCCATCCTAGGTGGACATGGTTCATTGTTGTATGATACTACAACTTGTAGAAACACAAAAACATTATATTTAATTTCTCATAAACAACATGTAGAAGCAAAACAACTATATTACAGGTGTAGTAGAATAGTAGGAGATCAATGAGATTGCTAGAGAATAAGTAGAGCACTATGGTGAATTTATCAAAGGTCACGTTGAATACACTAGTACACAATATTTTAGAGAAAGTGTTGAATTTTTTGGTATTTTCAAACAAGATACTTTTGGTAGGAATGCATGGTGGTGCTCAATCTACCATACATGAGTTTGTGATACATCGAACCAGTGGGATGCTACTATTACTACTGCATAAGTGGTGGAAATTAGTATTGATGCATTTTCCAATGTTAATGGTATTACTATGGGGATTGAAGGCCCGGTCCCTACCCCAACATCACTTGTAGGTATCTCTTGGTGGGATAATTTTATAAAAGTGTTGTGTTGCACCAGGATAGAAATCAAAGTGGATATGGATGTTTGTGTCTAGATGATGCTTTCTGTGATGAGAGGATGTTGGGAAGGGGGGGTAGGCCTTTTCCTAGGAGGACGAGGACCTATAAATGGATAATGCCTAGCATTTTCTCTCTCATATACAAACCCATAACTCACCCCTTGGAAGTCACTAATGTCAAATTAGTTGACATGGAGAGCTAACATAAATTTTGTCTAAAGCAAGTTGGTAGGTGCGGAAGTCTATGCAAATGCGTCTCTTTGTGACTGGTGGTTGTACTTTGGTTATTAGGTCGATAAGAAATGTCATTAATTGTTGTTTTTAAATGTTTAGGTCTCTAACTTGGTTTTTATCTAGCTTTGTCCCATAATATTCATGCATTCTAGCGCTATAATCAGAAATATTAGTTAATTGGCCTTGGGCATTTACAATGGAAGATACAATGTTGTCTAGGGAATTGGTTAGTGATAATCGTGAGGGCTCTCTGGTATTTCATAAGTCTTGTGAAAGGGTTCTAAGAGACCCCAACCCTGCATCAATTTCCATGTTTATGTTTGTCAATTGTGGATTGGGGTTTGGTGTGCCTTCCTATGGTGATTTTGGGTTTGGATTTTCTCCAGTCTCCATATTAATTAAGTTTGATGCAATTTAATAAGAGAAAAATAAATTTAGATTTATTTTTTAATTATTTAAACAAATTATGAAATTAAAAAAAATGAAATTCTATGAAAGTGCATACCTGGAATTAGTTTAAGATTAAGTCAGTAGAGTGAGGGAAGTGATTTTTCAAGCTCTCGTTAGTTTCTTCTCTCAAATTTACTCAATAACACTAAAAAATGCATGCACGTCGTAGTCTATTGGTTTAATAGACCATCCACGAGCATTTTATAAAATCATGCTACAGGAACGTGCACACATTCCTAGAGCACATGCACATTATTAGGAACGTGTGCATGATCTTGTTGATGCCCACCTAAAATTGACTTTGCATCCTTCATGGAAGTTTAAGGGATCATGTCGATCATGTCAAATCAAGAACACATGAGTGCATTCGTTCTCACCCCATTGCCACTTTTCGTCCATCAAATTCTTGTAGACACCCATATATATATATATATATATATATATATGAAAGAGAGGGATATGTACACCTAATATAAATATGGTTATGAAAAGATATATAAAACTGATAAATAGAGAGATAGAAAAAGAGATATCATACTTACACATAAATAGATGTATTGTATATATTTTCACATCCCCATAGTGTGTTTTCCCGAATATTGTGATCATGCACCTCTTGAGGACATGCGACATTGCGAGTCACACTCCTACTGTAGTGCAATTCTTGTATACTTAGACAATTTGTTAACCGTGTTAACACTTACGCATTTAAGCATGTATCTATGAAATGAAGAGAACAATTGTGAAACAAGCAAGAAACACACATATATAGTGCAGGTAGCACAAACCGTGTCTAACATCCAGCCAAGTCTTATTATTGTGAAATAGTTACAATATGAGAATTATTGACTCAGTTTACAACATAGGAAGAGTCACACAACTCACCTCACCTTTCCAAGACACTCATACATATATTCGTCACACCAAGACTCGTCTATCATAACAACTTTCACAACTTCTATGGGGCACCCCAAACGTGTGTCCACCACATACTCACCATCTCTTCTATGTTGCAAGAATTCACACAAACCTGTGGTTTTGTCTCATAACATGCCTCACTTATACCTACAACAAGACTTCCCCAAACTCAACCCAAAATAAGGTCACCCCATCTCTATCCAAAAAATAACCTCAAGGAAACACAAGTCCTCCCATGTGGAACGACTTGGCTCCTTGAGGGAGATCGCCTCTCTTCATCCAATTCTGCCTCAAAATCACAAATATGATCTTGCTCTCCTTATTGTGCAAATTTGTCTTCCTTGGTTGTGCATCCTTGTTTTCTTATATGGACTCCAAAGTTCACAATCACGAACCGATGCGTCCGTTGGGTGTGTCATGCCCCTTTGTGAACCATCATGCCCAAATGAATTTATGTGCCACTTCGTGGATCTGGTGCACCCAAATTAACCTTTGGGTCCATCAACCATCGTGTGCCTTAAGATCAACACTCCCCAACCTTGGTGCACTCCTCATGCTAACGTGCCCCAATTTCTTTTGTGTGCCCCGTCTCTTGGTCACTTCCACTCCATGTGTCTCCTCGTGCTTGGGAAAGTACCTTGGCGCATTCACATGCCCAAGACACCCACTTTCCCAACTAGTGTGACTCTTGGGTGACGGAGCAACCCCAAGTTTTTTCTCCTTAAGGACTTGAGTAAGGGTCTCTGCACCATTCTAGCTGATGACCTTACATATATGACATATAAATATTGTTACAATGAAAATATAAACATATTAACAACAATCACAATTGTATTTTTACATATCCATATATACAAAAGTTGTTAATTCTAAATTATATTGATTTGAATGAGACTACAACTAGCCCAAATCCATCATAAATGATAAAAATATTAGCATCTCAAATTGTGTTTTTACATATTTGTATTTCCAAAAGTTGTGATTTATAGGTTTTATAGAAAAATGATCAAAAACTTCACACAAGAAATTTGATCCCTCCAAGTGTTTGATAAATCCATAGTCAAAATCTATGTTAGTAATTGAAATAATCCCTAGAATAGTTAAAACATATGGAATTGTAATTGAAGAGAAAAACAATGAAATAGGGAGGTTGCAAGAAGTTGTTTTCTGAGCCCAAATCCACCATTTAAAAAGAGTGAGATTCAATCCTCTATTTAATTCCTAATCCATCTTTGAAGAAGAAAATAAGATGTTCTTTATAAAAATTAGATTTTTTTTATCTAATTCTTAATCCATCTATGAAGAATAAAATAAGATGTTCTTTATAAAAAAATTTATAGAAAGATATAGAAAACCGCTAAATAGAGAGAGAGAGAGAGAGAGAGAGAGAGAGAGAGAGATCATACTTACACATAAATAAATATATTATATATATGACATAGAAATATTGCTACAATGCAAATATAAACATCTTAACAACAAACAAAGTTGTAATTTTACAAATCCATATCTACAGAAGTTGTGGATTTTGAATTATATTGAGTTGAATGAGACTACAACTAGCCTAAATCCATCTTAAATGATAAAAAAAATTACATGTCAAATTGTATTTTTACGTATCCATATTTCTATAAGTTGTGAGTTCTAGGTTGTATAGATAAATGATCAAAAACTTCACACCTCAATAAATTTGATCCCTCCAAGTGTTTGATAAATCCATAGTCAAAATGGATCTATGCTAGTAATTTAAGTAATCCTAGAATAGAAAAAGCATATGACATTGTAATTTAAGAGAAAAAAGAGTGAAACATGGAGGTTGCAAGAAGTTGTTTTCTAAGCCCAAATCCACCATTAAAGAAGAGTGAGATTCAATCATCTCTTTAATTCCTAATCCATCTATGAAGAAGACAATAAGATGTACTCGATTCATGTCCTAGAAGACGAACCAAAATTAGTGGTATTCTTTATGTAAAAGAACAAGGCCCCAAGCCTTGATCCATTCCCAATAGACTTCTTACATGATATGTGGCACACCATTAACAAAAACATCTTAGATATTGTGGAGGAATCAAAGTTATTTGGAAAAAATTTAAAAGATCAAAACTGATAAAAGTATAAAAAATAAAATGTTTATGGTTTCAATGCCTACAAATTTTTTTACTTATGTCACAATGTCAACAAGATTATTTCTCTCCTCTTTCCCTGAGCACTCAACTTCCCATACACCCTTTCACACCTCCCATGAAACTATAAATAAAGAAATTTCTTGGGCTTACTTTGATGGGTTTTCTCAAGGAAACCCTACTATAGGAGGATATGGAGGTATTCTACACCTATTGGATGATCAAAAAATCTCCTTTTTGGTTGGCATAAGCAATGAAATAAGCAATGTACATGAATTATTGGCCCTCAAGCTTGTTCTATGTTTAGCCTAGGAAAAAGGAATTTCACACCTTCAAATCTATGGGGATTTTTTGTTGGTCATTCAATGGATGAAAGGAGTCTTCACTTTACAAAATTTATTTGAAGATATCAAGAGAAATATTACAATTTTCTCTCACGTTACTTTTGAGCATGTCTACAGGCAAAGGAACAAATAAGTTGATCGATTGTCAAAAATTGGACTGGCATTGGAAAAGTGAATCTAGAAAATCTCAGAAAACCTCCAAGCTCATACCATAGAGTATTTTCATGAACCTTGGTCTTAAGTTCATATAAAAATGGTTTTCAAGTGTATTTATTGAGGATTGTATACATCTTTTTGATGTACCCATACATGGCTAGGCTGAAGAAAGTTTTTTTTTGTATTGTAAATGGTTGATTATGGATAAAATCAGACCTTTTTTAAAATATGCACAATAACTTTTTGTATAAAGCAAGAAACTAATAGTTTCATTCCTGTATAGCCTAGTAAAAAATGTCTTCTACAATTCTTAATAACATCTACTTTTGTAATTTTGTTATATTTTTTTCCACGGAAAAAAGCGTAATTTTATTCATCCAAAGAGACACAATACATTATGTAGGTGCTTTGAGAGCACATCTATTGAGAGAGAGAACGAAGCCAAGGAAAAAAAATGGCATATGATAAAACTAAGTCTAATAACAGAGCGTTCTGTTAAAAAAGAGAACAACATCATAGGTATAGTCCTGATCAGTCCAAAGGAAGGTCCTTCAAAGCCGAAGAAAAAGTTGGAAATATAAATGTTGATGGTAGAGTCGTCTATGTGAGATTCCAAGAGATATCAACAAATAGTAAAAAACAATACAGAAGCTATAAGAAAGAAGGATGTCAATGCCACGATCCATTAATTACTGAGTGAGTGCGGGACCATTGATAAAAGGGCGATGATAGTACTAAAAAAAATCATCCTTGATAGATTCAGAGACATGACATTGACCAAAAAGAGCTACATACCTGCTTTTGAAAGAGCATCTGCTACAAAGTTTTGAATCATGTATTCATGTTTTAGAACAAAAAAATTAAAAGTAGCCATAAACCTGAAGATCTCCTCCAAAATAGGCATCAAAATAATATTATGACAAATTTGTACTTTACTAGTCCAATTGATGTCATTCATAGAATCTCCAAAATTTTGAATGGAATGAACCCCCTTCTCCCTGAAGAATTGAAGAAGCAACTTTAAGGCCATAATCTCAGCATAATTATTGGTCCCTTGACCTAGGCCCATTTTGATTTTGAAGAAATGGTTATCAGAGAGATACAACACCGCGCCGCCCCAACATGATTGATTATCGTTCTGAGAAGCACCATCGAAAAAAGCCCAGGGCTAAGATTTATCAATTGATTCAGGCTGGTAAACACGGATAGCAAGGATGTCTTTTTCCTAAGGAAAATGAGATAAAATCGAGAGGCCTTGCAAAGCAATGAGATCTTGAAGAGTGGGTTTATCCTTGAAAATGATAGAGTTACGAGCCAACCTAATGCCCCAACAGACAATCAAAGGTAAAGATTTAATTTTCTTTTGGATTGGCACCTGAAGCCAGTCCTTCCAAGCATGTTCCAAAGAAGGGAGCTCCCAAACAAATGCTAAATTTAGAAGGGACGAGGCTTCTTTCCAAACTCTTAGAGTAAAAGGGAAGGATATAAGAAGATGAAAAATATATATGTTGTCTTCTTTACATTGGGGGCACTAGCCCGACCCATCATACTTCCTCGTCCACATGTTTTTTTTTTTTACAAGAATGGTTATGTTGCATTAATCGGCTTTCTGGCAAGCCAGAATCAGAAGGTTACAACTCTGAAGAAGGTTGGTGACCTCTAACAATGCTGCCAACCTTCTTGTGAATGTCTTGGGAGACAAATCCCATCTGCTTCTTGAGCTAATTCGAGAAAATGACAAAAATTGCATACATGAGTAAATTCTCACAAATTGTGAGCACAGTAGAAGACATAAGCAAAGCATTAAACCGAGGGGGATGAAATTTTCCCCTTAATGTAGGGGTCCATATTTTTCTGAGAACCTAAAGAAATGTTGGAGGCTGCCTCCTTTTCTCTGCGCGCTTTGTTGGTCCTTCTCCCTCGGGTAAGGGGTGGAGACGGAACTGATTTGTCTTCAGGTTTGGAAGTTTCCAAAGAGCCGCTAGAGGGGACTGAAACAGCCAGACCTGTAGAGGCAGAAGGTTCCGGAGCTGAGGCTCGAGTTTCTCTCGCTGCCATTGATTCTGGGGGGGTGGAATCTGGAAGGCTTTCGTCTGTCGGAGGATCTTCCTTAACTTTTGTTGCTTCTAGATCTAGGGCTTCATCTTCCTTCAGCGCATCAAAGCTGTTTTTATTTTCTAGAGTTGCCTCTGTAGTATGAGTGGCCTTCGGAGCCCGGGCTATCGGATCCTTTCGCCTTGGCTGCCTTCGACGGTTAGTTACTGGCTGAAAATCATCTTCTTTGACTGGTCCCGGCTCCTCAGAGGCTTTGGGGCAGCTTTTTGTGAAATGACCGTAAGCATGGCACCGGAGGCACTTAAAAGGAATCTGCTCGTAGTCCAGCTCTTGGATGTGGCACCATTCCCCCAGGGAGAGCTTAATGGCTTCCGGAAGTCCTTTCTCGAGGTTAACCTCAACACAAATACGAGCGCAGGTAAACTAATCCCCTTTCGGCTCCGCCCTGTCCAGGAAACGCCCAAGCTTATTTCCAATGTCCTCCAAAGATCTTACCCCCCAGAGATGCAAGGGAAGATGAGGCAGCCTAACCCAAACARGGGCTGYTGTGATCTCGGCTCCAGGATTGAATTCAAGAGTCCAGGGGGCTAAGAACAGCCCTCTCAAMCCCATGAAATAGGGTCCAGATCTGAAAACTAGATCACGATCCTCTTTCCTCGTGAAGCTGAAGAAAAAAAAACCCCTGCCTATTGCGCACAGAGAAACGTTTCCCTGTATCAGCATCTTCCAACGATCATCCATCCATGCCTCCACCATTTTTGGGCTAGGCCATAACCCCGTAAACTTTCCGATGAGGGCCTTTTCTGCTAGAAGGAGGGAAAGATTGCAAGGGTCCTCTGGAGATAGCTCCAGAGAAGGGATCTCCTCCATCTTCTTAACAAACTTAGACGAGAGAGAAGGCTTGGATTTAGGTCCTACTGAGTGGACTAATGTTTTGAATGCTTCCAAAGGATCTTCTTCCAACTCGGCAATCGGATCTGGGGCCATCGTAGCAGGGCGACAACCACCAACAAGCAAGAGGACGGAGCAAGTCGCAAGCCAAGCCCACTGCTCCAAAACGCATGCCAAACTGAGGAAAACGCAGGCGAGAGGGACGCTCTGATACGCCGATCCGTGGCTCTGTATTCAAAGGGGAACCCTGGTCGGCTGCTACAAACGAAGACGCGCCCCTGCAATCGAAACCCAGAGCGGAGTCGGCTAGGGTTTAGGCCCTAGCCGCATTGACCTTCCGTCTCGCTTCATCCGGCTCCACTGTTTCCTCGTCCACATGTTATCTCAGGTAGGGACCTTATTATTTATAGAATACCACATGAAAAAATTTTCCTTCTGAGGGAATTTTATCTTCCATAACCCGCTCCACCATCAACATGGTTCCCTATGAAGAAGTGCTACATTAAGAGCAATATAACCCAATTTGGGTGTGTAAACCCCATGTGGAGCCTTTTGCCATATCGATTCGTCCTCTCTGTCAGTAAGCCTGATATGACCAACCCTAAGAGCAGAGATAAAATTATCCCAAAGAATGGAAAGATTGTATTCTAGTACCAGTGAGGCAGAGCTCCTCCACCCTTGATGCCAGAGGGAATTTGTTACTGAATCTGAGGCTTGATGAAGAAAGAAAATACCCTGATGATGAATTTGAGCTAACATATCATCTAGAATAATATGTGAAATTCCACTTCCTATCCAGGGATCAGCCCCAATACAAACCTAGTTACCTCTACCAACTCTCCAGGAAAAACCATTGCCCACCACTAGTAAGGAAGAAACCACAACTTTCCAAATAATAGAGCAATTTGAATGAGACTTGGTTGGTATCCGAATCCATTCTTCTAGAGTATTCAGAAGGATGTATTTGTGATTCACCACAGTGGTCCATAGGTTGTCAGTCGATAGGAGACACCAACATAATTTAGCAGCCAAAGCTTTAGAAAAGAAAAAGTAAACCCCATCCACCCAAGGCTTTTGGCCAAGCAAGATGCTCCCATTTTGACCATGGCATAGAATATTTTTATTGAGACCTTGAAAAAATGAATCTAAAGAAGATACACCTAGCCTTTTCTAATATTCCCTTTGGAATCCAAGCAAGATACATCTAGTAAACATGGATGGATTCCAACATCGATTTTGATAGGGTTAATCTTCCAGCCCTAGAAAGCCACCTAAAAATACATACTTTTAGCCTCTTTTCTAGTTTGGATAGAATCCATCTCCAATCATATTTTAGATAGAATATGGGATTTAACTGGAAGCCCAAATATTTAATGCCTTCAGAGAAATCCTAAGTCGGAAAAGGAAAGAAAGCCTGATAATATTCAATACCTTCAGCCTCCAAACCAGTGAAGGTAAGGGTATGTGTTTTAGGATTAATTATCATTCCTGTGGAAGAACGAAAGAGACTGAGGATTTCAACAAAATTCTCTTCATCTTTAGGCCGACCACTGCAGAAAATAATTACATCATCGACAAAGAGTAGATGAGTGATTCGAAGGCCCCAGGCGATCTGGATGCCATGAAATTCCCCATATTGGAAAATCGACCCAATAGCTTTGACTAAGCCCTCTACCACCAACAGGAAAATAAGGGGTGAGAGAGGAAAAAATTGTCTAATACCCCTTTCTGAAGAGAAGAAGGGTGAGTCTGCACCATTAATAAGAATTGAAAAAGAGATTGATGATATGCAGTCCATCACCCATTTTCTGAAAGGGACCTCAAACCCCCAATGAGTGAGCAAAAGTCGAATGAAGGACCATTTGAAACTGTCATATGCTTTTGATAGATCAATCTTTGGAATTGTGCCTTGGGATCTGGAGGATTTAAGGCTGTGAAGACCCTCCTGGGCCACCCCTATAACTTCATGAATCTGGTGACCTTCCAAAAAGACAAATTTTTCTTTAGAAATGGAGTATGATAAAAATGGTTTTAATCGCCAAGCAATTATTTTTACCACAATTTTATAGATGCAGTTACATAGAGAAATAGTCCTGAACTCATCAAAATATTGAGGATCATCAGATTTTGGAATGAGCATAATAAAGGTTGAGTTGAAAGGGGCATGAATTTTGATCCAGATTATTTTCGGCACGAAATGAGAGAGGAAATATAACACAGAAATATACATATATATTGCAAGAGAGCCAATAATATAATAGAGATATATCATATACATAACAAGAGACACATATATACAATAATACACAATTTCTATTAACAAGCGAAATGTACAAAATTGTAGAAATACAGAGTGAAAGACTCACTAGAATGGTGACAACTTATTTATGAGAAGAGATGTGATGGATACTCACATTCGGAAGAATATTATTGTTACAGTGAGGCTCCAAAGGCCTTTTTAACATAAAGAAAATCCAAAACCCTAACCTCAGAAGATGCAAATCCAACAGTTGTGTGGACCTTGTTTTGGGTAGTTTGGTGTATCAACTTCCCAGGGGCGTAACTTTGGCATACGATCTCCATTTTGGGTGCATGATATCTTCATTGGAAAGATATCGACAAGGATCAATCCTCCCTCCTTAAGAAGCAATGGTCTCCATTGTGTTGAGTTCCCGGGGGAGAGGGGAAATCATTTGTTGAATCTGCATCTTGATGAGTTGTTTGCCTTGCTAGAGAAGTTGCACTACTTAGCTTGTTGAATGTTGACACGAACCTATGGATGGAAGGGATGGACCTTTTTAACCATTCTGGCTACATGAGATGACTGTGTGCTGAAGGAATCCCTACGCTTTTCTTCAATATTGTCGACCTTCTTCTGTTGGACAAAAGGTGCTTGGACTGAGGTTGCAGTGGTTGCAGTGTCCTTCTATTCATCTTTTGAAAAAAATGTGAAGAAGCTGAATTTTGTAGTATGAGATACTACCTTGAGGCACTGTTTAGGTGGGACAGTAGTTGGAACTACCTCTGGTATCCTTTAGAGATAACCCCCTAGAGTAACAATGACACTACAGGGTCGAGACTCATAAATAACATGGTCCTTCCACATATATGGTTGGCCCAAAAGAACATCATAGACATCTAGTGGGGAAACATCATATAGTACCTCATCCTTGAAGGGTTGGATGTCGTATGCCAATCAACACTGTTGGTTGACATGAAGATCTTGTCCCTGGTGAAGCCACTCGATGTTGTATGGCTGCGGATGTAGTGTTTTCGACAATCCCAACTATTTGAAGACCTCTACTAAGATGAGGTTCTGCTAGCTTTTGTTATCAACAATGAAATGAAACATGGTCCCCTTCACTCGCATCTGTGAATGAAAGAGGTGCCCCCCCTCTTCACGATCTGCTAGTTCTTCTAGTTGAATTGTTGAAGTTGTGAAAATAGCAGTGGGGTTTGCGCCGATGATCTGTCTTCTCCCATTATTTTCTGAATCAGATTCTAAATCAGGGTTTATATCCTTTTCTTTGATCTCATACACTAATGATTGTTTTGAGCGACATTCATCAGTGTTGTGCCAGGGGATTTTGTGGAAATCCCACCACTTTCCAGTGTCCTTCTTCATCTTTTTGTTACCCTTCTTTTCATGTGGCTTGGACTAGTTTTCAGGAGACTATTCATTAGGGTCATCTTTATCATACTTTGGTTGTTGCGGATTTGCAGTCCCAAACTGTCGTTTGTTTCGTTGCCTAAATTTCTGCTTGATTTTGGTAGCATATCGATAAGAAACACCTAGTGATAAGATGTCTAGAAAATCCATTTCATTTTGGATGTATTTGTGTAGATCCCCACGGTATTTCAGAAGAAAATGTCGCTCAAAGTGATCTTTTCCCTAACGAAGAAATTGTGAACAAAGAAATAACATTCTAGTAGATTTAACCATTTTTCTAGGGCATCGGCATTTATTTGTCCTTCAAATACAGGAATATCAAAATTAACTTTTACCTTGAAAGGTGAGGTGCCTCCAAAGTGGCCTCTTGATGAATACACACCTATTGTTATTGACAGGCATTGAAGGATGTGGGAAAAGTTCTCCATCATTTCATCCCTCTGTCACGTGAGAGCTTGCTCAAGCAACAGATTAATAGAATCATTTTCTCGGTTTTTTTTTCTTTTCTTCCACCATGGAGGGTTTCTTGGGTGTGTGAGAGTGATTTTCTTCAAGAGAGACAAGCTTGAGACCCAACTTTCTATACTCGAACCTCATCGGAGACATGCACTGAAAAAATGATCAAGAGTAACTTTCTTTGATACCACTGATCCAGATTATTTTTGACACAAAATGAGAGCGAAGATATAACATAGAAATATACAGAAATATTGCAAGAGAGACAATAATGTAACAAAAATTTATCAGATATATAAAAAGAGGCACATATATAAAATAATACACAATTTTTATTAATGAGCGATATGTACAAAACTATGGAAATACATAGTGAAAGACTCGCTAGAATGGTGGCAGCTTATCTCTGAGAAGAGATGTGACTACTACTTACATTCAAAAGAAGATGTTTGTTACAATGAGGCTCCAAAGGAATTTTTAACATAAATAAAATCCAAAACCCTAACCCCGGAAGATGAAAAGCCAATAGTTTTGTGGACCTTATTTTGGGTAGATTGGTGTATCAACTTCCTAGGGGCATAACTTTGGCACACGATCTTTGTTTTGGGCGCACAATATCTTGTTGGAAACATATCGACGAGGAGATTCATTTTAGGGGCTCAATCAGAGCCTTTAACTATTATTGATATGCCCGATCACAAAAAACCGTCGTTTAGGCCCTCAAAATGGCCCCAGAAGTTTAGGAACCGAAAAACTGCTAAAAATAGTAAGTTGCCAACAAACTGTTTTGAGCTAGTTGGAATAGGTGGGCAGCCACCGATATCCACCTGGATAAAATTATCCCATTTATTCTAGACTCCTCTACAACTTTCAGGAGGTCAACACCAATAATCTCATAGAAACCCAAATAGAATTCAACCGACCACTCATCCAACCTCGAGCTCTTATCTTTCTAGAAACTGTGAATGGTTTCTTGTAGCTCAACTTCTGTTACTTCAGAAAATAAATCTCTATTTCCATCCTTATCCACAAATATGGGGAAGGATAACACTAAACGAAAAATATCAACAATATTAACTCTCGGCTCGGCCTTCAAAAGGGATTGGAAGTGATTTTTTGCCATATGGTCGAGACCCTCGAAAATGGAAACTTCATGGCCCTCCTGATCCTTTAGTTTCCATATGGTATTTGAATCTTTCTGGCCTTTTTCATAAGCTTTAAAGAATTTTGTATTCTCATCCCCTTTGTCAAGCCAAATAACCATGCTCTTCAACCTATAAGGATCCTCCTGATCAACGAGCAATTGTCTCTTACGAGCCTCTAGAGCCTTTAGCTCAGCCCTGGAGGATGTCAAAGAAAAAGAAGCATCTACCAATCGGTGGATTTGTTCAAGTTGAGCTTAAATTAGTGTAAGATATTGCTCATCATTTTTCCTCTTCTCATGGGCCCAAGAGATCACCAATTGGTTGATTCTATTTATATTTGCTGCAAATTGTACTGCAATAGATTGACCATTTCCAACATCATATCCGACCCAATTTTCCTTAACCAGGTTCAGAAAAGACTCATCCCAAAACCAGGTTGCATTGAATTTGAATGGGGATGCCAACTTTTTTGGCCCCCCTTTGATTTCCAGACAAACCCACGAGTGGTGTGATTCACCCCCACAACCGACCCATTGACAAAATTGAAGAGGAAGCTACATCAACTTATTAGAGACCAGGAAACAATCTAATTGTTTTTCCACATGGGCATCCCATGACCTCATATTTCTCCAAGTAGGGAGAAGCTTCCACGGAGCAATATCCAGGCGACCATTTGCTGACAAAAGATAATTGAAATGTTCATATTGAAGGTCAAGGAAAGAATTCGGACCCTAGACTTCAGCTTCCCCCAGAGAAAAATTTAGGTCCCCTTCTAGAATCAGGTTATAAACTTTGAGAAAATCGAGATTGAGAAGAGAGTCCCAAAAAGGGACCCTTTCAACATAAGTACCATACACATTAAGAATCTTGAATTCCAAGTCCATCCCTTCAACCAAAATTTCCACACCGATGCACGAAGCCAAGGCCCACGAATTCAAAATATTAACATGATGGGAGTGCCACCCAATCGCTAGACCCCCCAATCCCCAATAGACCATTTGCATCAATGCCTGTAAACTGCTAACAAAGGGGAATTGATTCTAAAACTTTAGGCACCATCATCGCATCTGCCATCGTTTCTTGAAGAATAATAACACCAGTCTGGTAAAGAGATACCAACCGCTTAAAGGAGGATTTCTTCTCGGGGCTCACCAGACCCTTGCAATTAAAGAAGAGAAATATCATGGGAGAACGTCGATGGGGGAAATCACTACTCTAAGTGCCCTAAGAATTGATCATTTCCTGCCTGAGATAATGCTGAGAAGAGATCGATTTTGAGCCTTTGAGATATGGGAGAGACGATTGTGTCCCTTCTTTGAGATATAAAAGTCTGAGTTAGTGCCAAGCCCAGAGCCACTCGTCGAGGAAGCCAAGACCGATCGATTCTGACGCTGAAAGTGAATGGCCTTGTCCTCAGAGTCATCGGAAGATGGCCCAATAGAGGACTATGAGGATGGATATTCAAGAAGGGACACGGGGAGGAGGGAGCAGGAGGCGATCGGAGAAAATGAGAATGAGGGAAGAGGGGGGTCAATCCATTGAGCCATAGGGAAGGAGAGATCTGAGAGAGAGGGAGCATAATCGAAATTGAGAAAATTAAAATCATGATTCAAACCATTAACGGGAAGGGGAATAGAAAGATGCATACCCATGAGAGAGCCAAAAGGATGGAGAGGGTTAGATCCCAGAGTTGTGGAAGGAGCCGATGCAAAAACCAAGTGCAGTGCCAGAGATTAAGCCTCCGGCGAAGCAGCTGGAGCCTTCCCATTCGATTCCTATGGAAAATCCAAAGAAGCATGACCTGTTGAGTTGGAGGTACCCGAAGAAGAGAAGAGTGTGTTGAGACCCACACTGGCCTATGAACTCTGATGCTTCCTAGCCCCAAAAAGAGTGGGGTTTTCAAAATGGCCGCAAAAAGGAAAGGAACAGTGTTTGGCAATGTGATCATGCATATTACAACGACGACAGCGGAAAGGCACACCTTCATAATCCAAAATCTGGACTCGATATTGACCCCTATCTGTAATATTTAATTCTTTCTTCAATCCCTCCCGAAGATTTAGGGAGACAAGAATACAGGCCATCGACATCTCCTTAGACTTGAAAAATAATATATTTGCATCCAAGAAATGTCTCAACACATTGTCGGTATCCTGGAAGCATTTTATTGACCACAGATGGGGCAAGAGACTGGGAAATCGAACCCAGATAGGAATAGAGTCCAGTCATTCTCTTGAGGCATCGAATGTAGGATCCCACTGCTTTAAGAGAACCAGAGAAGATTCAATAGACCAACCCTTCTGAAGGACCGAGTTAGCCTGAGCGAGCTCCACAAATTTAATCATAAACCACCCCCTGGAGAGATGACTGATCTTCGGAGCAAGGTTAAACATTGTTCCCCAAGAGGAAATCGCCCATTCCTTTAGAGTTTTCTCACTGAAATGTCATCCATAATATTTCCCCACAATGATTTTGTCTACCATTTCAACAACTTCATCTATGGATAGATCTTCTCCTAAAACGAGATTTGTAACCTCTCTAGAAGTCGCCACACATTTGTTTCTCTTTCGACGCTTTTAACCAGAGACATTTGCCACAAGAGATTGATGAATCAAGGGAGTCGTAGCCCCCGGGATCCCCTCAAAGACACCATCCCAACCATTTAGATTTGAGGGGGGGGATTTTGGAGCAATAAAACCTTCTGAGTGTGGAAACGAACCTTGATATGTGGGCGAGCCTGACCCTATTTTAGAATAAAGACAAGAAGAAAGAAAGTCCGAGTCCAATACCTGAAAACCACCAGAGCTTTGAACCTGAGAAGTCTGATCCAGACCTTGAAAGCCCTTGGACCTTTGAACTAGTACTGGTAGTCCTTCCAAAAGGGAGCTTGGCAAGGAGGGATCCAGAAAGGTCCAAGAAACCTGAGCCCAAGGAAATAAAGACAAGGGTGTCTGTGAATATGATAAAGGAAAAACCCTCGGGAACGAGCAAGCCCCAACAGAACCAAATTGTAGTTGAGAAGAAAGAATCGAGAGTTGGGAGTGAACACAACCTAGGGAACAATCCCTAGAAGGCAGAGGCTCGAACACCGAATAAAAAATAGAGCCCTCGGCAACAACTTCAGATACATGGGGAGGATGAGAAACTTGAGGAGAAACCCTAGACTAATCCACCTCCGACATACATGAATCCAAGGGAAAAAGGGAGGGGGAGCTGACAACTGGTTGCTCCCAGACCAACAATTCAGAAGGGTCCAGAGAATAATCCACCTCATCATCATAGATCGCAATATTTAGCAATAAGAAAACCACAGGCATGCCTGATCACTGGAGAAAATTCGCTAAACCACCTCCAACCACAAGCTATTCACTGATAAGAAGAAAAAGACGTAGGCTCAGGCCTACGAAAAAGGAAAACCACATAACCCCCATTATTTTTTATGTAATTATAATTTTGTTATATATAATAAAATTATTCACTGATAAGAAGAAAAAGACGTAGGCTCAAGCCTACGAAAAAGGAAAACCACATAACCCCCATTATTTTTTATGTAATTATAATTTTGTTATATATAATAAAATTACTTTGACATTTTTCCTTGAAAAAAATCTCTAAATCAGTGTTTCTAGATTGAATCTCATCCTTCCCAAATCAAATTAATCTTACATTACAAAAGCATAACCAACCACTTCACTCCAGGGATATAAAATGCCAAATTATTATGTACAACTTCATAATTTCCCATACCCATAAACTATTGATAATGCAAAATAGAAAATGTATGCTTCTCAAACCAGATATAGAAAAAGCACAAATTGATATATAAAACCTTTTTTTGGTGGAACAAGAAACATTTAATAACGTTGACTGTAAAATTTAGCCAAAAGTAGTGTGGTTCACTAAATGGTTTTGTACAACATCCTTTCCTTTGCATTTAATTTTAGTAAATGAGGAGCCAAGACAAAAATTTATTTATTTTTAATCATTTTAGTAGATTCTCTCACTACAATTATGTTAGTGGAATCTCTCACTACAATTATCAACATAGCCATAAGGTTTAAGAAAACGAAACCAAGTTATCATCACATGACTTCCGTCCAAAACGATCATTCATTTGGAAGTATTCTTCAACATAGGATTTAAAAACGAATCGAATGTAATTTAGCGCTAGAACGGATTTAAAAACCAATCAATTGTATTTTAGCGCTAGAAGGAGGGCTTGAACCTCCGACCTTGTGGTTAACAGCCACACGCTCTAACCAACTGAGCTATTCCAGCGTTCGAAGTCAATTGTCAATTGCATTATCCTCATCGATATAATGTTATATACGATATCATCAATGAAGTCATATTCTAATTTGAGCAAAACAGCCGCCATTTTATATCAATTGTTGTGATGTCACTGCGACTATTTCTAACTCTAAGATCGACAGTAAATAAAATAAAACAAATGGACATATGTACAACATGGCTCTTGGCTCTTGTTTATGGAGAATTAACTTAGTTTAAAAAAAATTATATAGTAAAATTTTATTATAATAAATTATAAAGAAGATATTTAAATGTAGATGATTATCATGTATATGTATTTTTTTTAAAATTTATAAAAAATTAATATTATTTATATTTTAAAAAATATTTTTATATATAAAAATTACATAAAGTTTTTAAATGAATAATAAAAAAAAATTAATAAGATACATATACTAAATTATAAAAAAAACTAATTTTTGATCAATTTTATATAGTTTTTTCAGTTTTTGTTTTATGTATAGTTTTAGTTTTTTTTTAACTACGATTAAATTAAATTTTCCATACAAAATTACTTAAAAGTTATATATATATATATATATATATATATATATATATATATATATATATATATATATATATATATATATATATATATATATATATATATATAACATGTGCCAATCGTTACCTCTATTACCTTTCATACAATATTTATCATCATGTAACAAACTTGCCTTTTATTGGTGGATCAATTTCTAGGTTGCACACTAGTAACATTATATACACACTCACAAATACTATCAGTCTAGGCTTCTAACATATGTAGAGATTGAATGAGTTTATAATGTCCACATTTATATTGTATTTAACTTTGAAAAAAAGTTGAAAGTGAAAATTGTAAACATATAACATTATATACACACTCACAAATATTATCAGTCGAGGCTTTTAACATATGCAGAGATTGAATGAGTTTATAATGCCCACATTCATATTGTATTTAACTTTGGAAAAAAGTTGAAAGTGAAAATTGTAAACATATGTCAAGATCAAATGAGTTAATAATATCCACATTGCAAACATGCTCTAATATATTGCCAACAAATCAAATGCTAGATTTCAATCATTATGTGTTTGAACTTAATTTCTCCATGATATTCAATGACACTAATTTTTTAGATGGAAGATGTAATTTCCTGATTAATACATTTTTCATAATGTATAATAACAACAAAATATAACCACCCTAGTAAATTTGATATCAACCTAATGTAGGTATTGATAAGTATAATCAAATTTTGAAGTAAATATCTATAAAAGTGCAAAATTGACCATAGGTATTAATAAGTATAATCAAATTTTGAAGTAAATATCTATAAAAGTGCAAAATTGACCAAAAATATAGACAATGAGCATTGAATTCTTGGAACTCTTGCAAACAAATTCAAGAGAAAATAAAGTTAATCAAAACAAAATTGTTCATCATAACAATTTTCAAAGACCAATGACGAGTACTTTTTCATAAGAAGACTTATTTTCAATTAATAAGAAGGCAACCATAAAATATCATCTTCTAGATAATTACAACCCGTGATATTTTCCTAATTACAACTCGTAATATTTTCTTGGTGAGAGTTCGAGAGTTCAAATCCTCCACTAGTTTACATGCAATTCTGATCCCACTGCAATTTTGAATTACTTATGAAAATAGCGATAAAGATTATAAATTGCATTGACTTCAAAGTAACATGTAATCCATTCAAATTGTCTAATTCACAATTATAGAGCTCCATTTATCAATTATAGGCGATCTACATATAAATGTTTCAATAGTAGCCAGTATTAATCCTTACGCCTCAACAAAGTATAAAACCAAGGTAGATTGGAATTGGATTTAAATACTTTGAAATAGTGACAACCAACTAAGAGATGCTATTGTCTTGTCTATGTAAGTCCGTAGAGGTAAGGGTGTGGGATGAGTGTGAGAAATGGTTGTAAGTTTGAGTTTTGTTGTAATTCTTTCTTGAATAATAAGAAACCGGATTATCATTGTCCAATGAAAATTTTCAGTTTTACCAAATAAATTTGTTGTATTTATTTGTATGATTATTGTATTATATCTTTTTGCCGTTTAATCTTATTTGGTTTTTGCTTTCAAAATAGACTTTAGAAGACTTGAAAATGTGATTATCAATTCTATATAAGTAAACTAAAAGTGCTTGGTCTTGATGATCACTGAGCAACAAGAAATAAAGAATGGTGTTGTGTGAAAGAGAGTTTTTCACTGCAGATGAACATCAGCATGCATTCTCTCTCTCAGCATCAGCATGCTGCTTAGGTTCACTCTTTGTTTGATTGCAGAGGTGGTCAGGTGACGACCTTCCCAGATTGCCTGCTCTTTTTTTTTGGGGAATAGATTGCCTTTTTTCTTAAGGAAATGGAATGTAAACAAAGATAGGAGGAGCCAGATAAATGTACTACTATACCGTTGTATATCAATTCCCCCTAGGAGGAATTGTATGAAATTGTTTAATAGTTGCAATAACAAATAACAGTTAAGAGAGTTGAACAAATTCAAACAATGTGTGGCGCCCGTGGCCTAATGGATAAGGCGTCTGACTTCTAATCAGGCGATTGTGGGTTCGAGTCCCACCGGGCGTGTCACTGAATATTAAATAATATTATGTGTTTTTTTTAATATTTTTTAATATTATGTGTTTTTTTTAATATTTTTTAATATTATGTGTTTTTTTTAATATTTTTTAATATTAGTTTTTTTTAAATATTTTTTAATATTAGTTTATAGTATTTTAGAAATTAATTACTTTATTTTAATATTTTATTTCTAGTGTTTTTTTTAATATTTTTGAATATTATGTGTTTTTTTTAATATTTTTTAATATTATGTGTTTTTTTTAATATTTTTTAATATTAGTTTTTTTTAAATATTTTTTAATATTAGTTTTTTTTAAATATTTTTTAATATTAGTTTATAGTATTTTAGAAATTAATTACTTTATTTTAATATTTTATCTCTAGAATAAGAGAAGTTTTATTGAATCTCCTAAATAATATTATATGTTTTTTTTAATATTACTTCATAGTATTTTAGAAATTAATTACTTTGTTTTAATATTTTGTTTTAACGAATTTAGAAGATAGTCTATATTACAAATATTTTGTAATCCTTATTATGCACAATGAAGATTCTTCTCTAAATTCCTTTGTATCTCTTACTTTTCCATTAAAAATGTCTTCTCCACTCCCTAAACTCCAATGGCGGAGTGCTAGATAAAAGAGATGAATTCATAAGGTAAACTCCTTCCATTTTTTTTATAATCATATTTATCAGTGATACCATTTAGATAACATCACAATGTTTGAATTGTTATGGGCTATGTATCCAAAAGTTTGATTTGTAATGTTTCAAGTTAATAACATTATAAGACTAATTACCATTTGCATTACCATCAACTTACATTTTTTTTATAATCATATTTATCAATGATATCATTTAGATAACATCACAATGTTTGAATTGTTATGGGTTATGTATTTAAAAGTTTGATTTGTAATGTTTCAAATTGATAACATTATAAGACTAATTACCATTTGTGTTACCATCAACTTAAGTAAGCCTTGTGAAAGGGACCTTGTATGAAGATGATGGGAAAAAAATTGGCAATGGACATATGAGGAAGATGCTCATGTAGAAGTGTGCCCACATTCTTAAAAGCATGAATGTGTTTCTTTTACATTAGCCTTAGACCTATCTAAACAACCACACAAACTTGCCAACTAGGTCAGCAAGTCAAATTTAAAAGAACATGTGCATGTTCTAGGAGCATGCACACATTAATAATGCATGCATGTTCCTAAGTGTGTGTGTATTCCTCTGTCTATGAATTAAAAAAAAGTTGGGGCTTGTTCATTATTTCTAAACTATGATTCACACCTTTTAACAGAAGGAGGCACATTCTAGGGCAGTGGAGTAGTGCATATTAGCATAATGTGGATGAGGGAGGCTTCCATCACTGCCAATCATTGTTTTTGACAATGATAGAATTTCTTCTCCATCATTCCTTTGAATCTAAGGTAGGTTTATATGTCAATTGTTATGATTACACTACTTAAATTCTATAAACTAAGAAAGGAAATAAAAATTGTTTAACTCTTATTCAATCTTATCCTATAATTTATATTGTAATGGAGCCTACCCATGAATAGAACCCAAACCCACCACCATGAGCTAAATAAATTCATAACCTTAACCTTTAACCACCAAGTGGAGATGCAAACAATGACATAGACAATGCCATTGAAACATTGAAAAATCTAGTTAGCTCTCTTAGAAGAAGTAGAAGCCATCGTGTCTTTCCCTCCCCACATACCTTGATATAATTATATCTTCCTTGACATACGATGTCGATATTCATGGGTCCTCATTGATACCAATAGAGACCACACAACGCTTCAAGGAAAGCTTTGGTATTTCATTGAGGAAATGTTGTAATAATATTCAAATTATTTTGAAGTGGATTACGGATAATAGATATTCACATCATCCAAAAATCATCCCTTTCATATGATTATTTTCCCCTTCTTTCTCTTAGGCCCAGCGAAACGTCCATAATCACTTCAACCATTCATATCTCATTATATTCAATGGCTTCCACATGATCGAGCTCTAACACCTCATTGTTAATCACTTCTCATTATGAACCTATGATTCTCCCACCTGTGTCCTCCATTTGTCAAGTGTTTCTCCATCTTTGTCAATACATGTCATATGGCCACTATATCATGTCTCACCAAATACATACTTTGGATTGGCATGTGCATGACTTCATCCATGCCACAAATTACAAGAATTACCTCCATCAAGGGTTGGATGCAACAACCTACACATAATTATTATTCTAACATATATATTCCTTATATAGGTGTAACCTATCCATGATTTGAAGACCTAAAACATAACTACCAAACTTGAATCATGCATCTTGGATCCCCTAATCATCTAGAATAAGATAAAATAAATTCATAAATTCATGAGAAAACCAAATTGAAATTTGAAAATATTTTGATTGGTTTAGGATTTTACTTAGTCAGAAATGTTCATCCATTAAAACCCCTTGGTAATTAAAATGCGGGATTCTAGGCCACATGATGGATGTCATGAATCCAATAGTTGACCCTTGAAAATGACCAAATTTCATCTTTGAAATCCATGTAGTATCCTCATAACTCCCTTGCTTCCATCGAACCAAGTGCTCTTTGTACTTCTCCTTCCTTAATTCTCAATAACTCACTCTTCAAATACTTCTAAAATTTCTTCTCTCTTTTGTGGAATTTGATTTTTCCAGTTTGCAACTTGATCTGCTTCATTTTCACCTCTTATACCTTAAAGTATTCATATAAACATGGCAATAGGGAACATCAATGGGATATCCAATCCTTCTAGAAATCTCAACTTGCATGCATTATTAGAAATATTTCTCAAGACTCTACATGGGCCTATCCTTTTTAGCTTTTAGTTTTATATGTTCCTTTCAAAAAACTCTCCTTTCTCAAGTTTTCTAACACCAAATATCTTTCCTCAAACTTATTCCCCCTTCTCTTCTCATCATCTTTTTCCTTAAACCTCTAGTTTCTCTATTTTAGTTGCTACTTTATCTATTCATGCACATCCCTCATGAATTCTGCAAATGTCTTTGCATATGCACTCTTCAAGTATACTTCTAGCAAACTTACCAAATATGTTAGTTCCTATAGAAATCTCCCATACAATATTTGGAAAAGTGTATTTCCTATAGGTCCCTATTCATGAGTTTATTATACACAAATTCAAATTTCATGAAGACTGTATCCCATATTTTAGGGTTCTCTCCAATCAATCATCTCAACAAGTTACCCAAAATTTTGTTCACTACCTCGATCTTCCCATATAGTTGTGGAGAATACTTTGAACTAAACTGCAAGCAATCTAGTATATGACTTCATCCACAATGTCGTCAAAAAATGTACCAAAAAAATTGCATTCTCTATAAGAAGTAATACTTTGAAGCAACCCATGTAATCTTACTATCCCTTTAAAGAATGGAACTATTGCATTTGTGGAATCACACATTTTCCTACAAGGAATAAAATGTGTCATTTTAGAAAATATGCCATGTAATAACAAATATGGAATCACTATGTTGTCATGTTTTGTGAATCCAAGGACAAATGCTATTCTTAAAATCTCCCATTTCGTTACAAGTACAGATAACAATGTCTACAACCTCATATTCTTACTTCTTCTTTTTCCATGCTGACATATCCTAAAAACTCAATCCACTTCTTCATATATTTGGTTAATATTGACCAATAATATCTCTCTTATACTAATGCTTTATTTTTGTATATTCCAAAGTGTCTTCCTAATCCATTGCTTTAGAATTCTCTTATGATTTCTCCCTCACAAATCCTCTTGGGATGCATTACTATTTATTTATGAAAAGAAATAATTCTTGTGCAAAATACTCCAAGTGTGATCCTATCACCACTTCAAGTCTCCTTACACACTTCCCAAGTTGTTGCAAAATCTACATCATCCTCATACAACTCTTTCTTCTACTCCATACTAACTGCTTCCACACTCACAGTAGTCAACAATGTAGTTCTTCTCCTTCTCAAGGCATCCATAACCTAGTTTAATCTTCCTAACCTATGGCGCTTCCACACAAAATTGTAACTTTGCATAAATTCTACCCACTTCATGTGCCTTTGACTTAGTTTTCCTTGACTATTTAAGTATTGTAATTCTTGATGATCAATATATCAAAAAAATTCTTTGGGTAGAAAAAATACCTCAACTTCTTCAATGATTTCACTAGGATAACATAGAAATTTATAATCATAAATTGAATATTTTTTTAGCATCATTTAACTTCTCACTAAAGAAAGAAATAATCTTACCTTCCTAACTCAATACTATGCCTATGACCATTCCACTCACATCAAAAGAAACTTGAAATACTTTAATAAAATCTCATAGTGTCAACATGGTTTGCTTTGTCACCTTCTTCTTCAACAATTCAAAAATTTTGTTTGTTGCAACACTCCTTTGGAAAATTCTCTTCTTCATACTATCTATTAGTGTGCACAAATTCCACTAACATTTATGATGAATTTCCTATAGAATCTTTCTAATCCATTGGAACTTATCACCTAAACACACTTCTTAGAGTTGGACACTCAACTATGCCTCTTACTTATCTATGTCTCTTACTTATCTAGATCCATATCCAACCTTCCTTGATATATAACAAATCCCATAAATACCAATTCGTCCTAAAAAACAAACACAGCTTCATTTTTATTAGATACTTCTCTTTCCTTACATGTTCCAACACTTGTTTCAAATGTTATAAATGATCCTACGTGTTCATGTTGAACACAAGTATGTAATCAAGATGCACAATCGATTATGAATCTTCCAAGACTTATAGATCCAACACTTCATTCATCAACCTCATGAACATACTTGGTGCACTTGTCAATCCAAATAACATACAAGACACATGTATAAGTCTTCCTTTGTCTTGAAGGTTATCATCCATGCATCACCCTCTTTGATTTGGATTTGGGGATACCAACTCTTCAAATCAATTTTTGAAAAATGTTGAATGCTCCTCTCAAGAAAATCATTAAGTCTTCCAATCTTGGCAATGGAAATATATATTTTATGGTGATTTTATTAATTGCTCATGAGTCCATACACATTCTCCACTCACCTCCTTTATTTAGTGTAAAATATGGGAATTACACAAGGAATCAATCTTTCTCATATTAAACCTTTGTCCAACAACTCTTAGAGACATGCATGTTCAACTCTTCACTCTCAAATTGCACTATTCAATGTGATCCTTTGTTCAATAAACTTGATCCCATGACAAGCCAATTTGGTGCACAATACTCCTTATAGGTGCAAATCCTCCCATTATGTCATCTATGATTAATTCTTCAAGTTCTCTCAACGATCCCTTTACTTCTACTAGAACCTCACTCTATGCCACAATGTTCTCCCTTGTCATAAGAGAAAATTAACATTTCCCACTTCATTTCTTTGAAAAATTACTTTTCCAAATATAACATCACTATGTTGTTGCTACTCTTTGCACTCTCGTCCTTCATGGGATGCAACCAGAACTTATTTCCACCATTTTCAAGTGAAAAGGTTTTCCTCTTCTTGTCACGAACAACATTCATATCATATTACCATGGCCTACCCAACAACACATGGCATGCATCCATCAACAATACAGCACCCTTACTTCATCATGGTAGTCTCTAATACGAGAATTGACCGAACATTGCTAAAACACCATCAAGTCATGATGTTCATAATACAACTAGGACATTTTATACACATTTAGATGAGGTGTACATTTCAACTTCAACTTTTGAATGACTTATGTGGAAATTGGATTTTCAATTATATCTCCATTTACAATCAAAATACAACACTTACCAAAAATATTACATTTTGTCTTAAAGACAACCTTTCAATGCTCAAGCTTCTTCTTTTCATGTCACTTGGGTTTTTATGACACTCTAAGTATAAACATGAGATTTTCTCCATGTTCTTGTTGCACATAAACAACATTCTCATTTGTTTCACCCTATACATGCATAACATGTTTTCTTTCTTCCCTTCTCCTTCATTCACTTGAGTTATTTGGGAATTCGAATGATCCATGCCCATGTGCTCCACACTTGAAGCAAATTCCATCGAATCATCCATCTCTAAATATATGAAAACCTTATCCTCCAATGGCATTACATCTTTCTCTTGTATTATGTTTAGTGTTGCTTGTGTTGGTTTTTCAATTCTTCTTGTTTAACTATCCTCTACCAATATTTGTTATTCCTCTACCTCTCATTCCTCTTCCTTTAGAACTTTGTTGATGCTTAATTTATTTTTAGCTTCTACACCACCCTTAAATCTAGTTGAAGGATTCAGTGTGTGTGAACAAAGTTGGTGGACAAAAAAGTGGCAAGGGGGTCAGCAAGAACGCACACTCATAGGAATGCGTGCACATTCTCAGGAATGTGCATGCATTCCTAACCCTATAGGTTTGGAAGTTCTCGGAACTCCACTTAGCTTGCCACATAACTTTAGTGACATGAACACATGTACGTTCCTCTGCTAAACATTTTTTAAAGGGCCATGAGTGCGCTTTGTGCTCATTTGCAGAAATCACGCTCATGTTTTTACCCTCATTGAGAAAATAGAGAGGAGATCGAGAGGATAAACAAGGTGAAGATCTTGCCATCGCGTCCCAGTAAAGCTAGGTATGTTTGATTTCTCTTATTTTTCTCCCAAGAATCCAAATTAAAGAAATTTTATATTTTATATTTTAATTAAAAAACCAACCTAATTTACATGCCATGGCTTATTAAATTGCAGCCTATAAAATGGAACCCAAAGACAATGTAAACCGCTTAGAAGAAAACCAAGGAGAGAATAACCCCAACCCACCACAACCACCTAATATAAACACTCAAATTGATGAGGGGTTGGTTATATTAAGAACCCTTGAGGAACAATTAAGGGACACTAGATATCCTAGTAGATTCTCCTTGACCACTTCTTTGGAAGTCATTGTGAAGTCCATTGCAAGTTCCCAAGGGAAATTAACCTCTATTTTTTATTATAGGGAAATAATGTGTGGGTACTATAGCATTGGTTTGGACATAAACCAAGTCAAAGACTTGGGCATTTCAAAACAACACATATTGAATATTTTTAGGGATCCTAGAAATGGACAAGAACTACCAATGACCAAGAAACACATCTCCATTGACTATTTCATCCATCCCTATATTAGTCAAAACCGGATGGATAGGTGGTATATGGTATTTGATAAACCTCCTTGCAATAACAGGGAGGTGCCCCTATATTTTCTGAGAAAATTAAGGGTTGAGTTTATTTTTGGTAAGCATGTCAACTACTTTGACATGGGTGACTTCTAGGGGGTGGGTCGAGGGTCTTCACAGGACTGAGAGCATGCTAGGCGTTGTCACATGTTAGGTCCTCGTCCCCCCAGCTGAAGGCTTGACCCCCCTACCCAACATCCTCTTGTTACAGAGAGATTGTAATAGGTAAAACTAGCCATTTCAGCATTGACTCATAACCTAGTGCAACACAATAGCTTTGATGCACTATCTCAACAAGAGGTGCCTTCTAGTGACATTGATAAAGGGGTTTGAGCTTCAACATGCACAACAAAGTACGGTGAGGAGAAAGCACATGGACATAATAGTCGTCCATGTGAACCTCACAAATTCTCAAGTTGTGGGAAGACATGGTATGGGCCTATAGAGCCCAGTGGACAACATAGCTTCATGGATGAGGTTAGTATCTTAAACCTCTCTATGTTCTTCATCGTTATATATTTATTTTTTATTATGTGTATTTATATCAATATTTTATTGTATGTTGTTTTGTAGTTTCTACGTCCTAGTAGACCCTCTATGCCCATGGATGCATCAGTGCCTAGACCCACCATTGATGCAACATTAGAGGAAGCCTACTCATTGGGCACACCCCACACACAAGTATGTGTCACATTTGATAAATTCACAATAGTCATTTCTTTATTTTATGGCATCCTCAAAATTTTTAATATTCTTTTGTTTCTAAAGGATTTGGGACTAGGCGATGTCGAGGAATGTCCATCTGGGATGGACAAGTCACCTACATCACAAGTATCATGTGTAGAGTTAAATATCATATAATTCTCAATTTTTTTGTGTTTATGTTTTTGAATTCTACTATTTGGTACTAATAGTTCAATATTATTAATATGTATGCAGGTTGCAGACATATTTTCTAGCTATAATATTACTGCATTCCCTGAGCACCTGCGATTTGCTTCTAGGTTACCTTTCTCCAGGCCTAGTAATTTGCAATCACTTGTACAACCTATGGGGATATATTGTAGACCACCCCCAACATATCTCTTATTGCACGAATCCTCAGTGGATTCACACACATGCCACCCATCTTCACCACCTCTTCCATCGCATCCATCCATAGTGGTTGGACCTGTATGTCACCGACCCCCACCACCATTTCCATCAGCCACATCCACCAAGGCTACGACAATAGAGGTTTCCTCGGATCAGGTTGTACAACATAGTTCTCCATCTGCTAGAGAATCTCCATCGAGGCCCAAGATATTCACGGTGAGATAATGTGTTGATGATAATTTTTGTGTATCATGAATTTGATTTTACGCATATTTGTTTAATTTTCTTGACTTGATCCTTGTAACCAATACAGGGTGGAATCACAGAGAGATTTGAGTCACAGAGGAGGGTAACACCCTCAATATTGACAGTAGCATATGTGGTGAGTTGTCTTAGGTTAAATTACAAAGTATCATTTTGTATGTCTATTAATTTATCGAGAAAAAAAACTTATAACAATGTTTTTTCTTTGTGCAGTATCTAAAGTGTCGAAGCACACCCAGGCCTAGAACCACTCGAGGTGCTTCCTCAAGCAAGAGAAGAAATATAGATTTCCAGGATGCTCTGGAGGGTGGCGAGGGTGGAATTGGTAAATGATTGACCAACTACTACCATTTTGTATCTGGGTCACCGTATGGATGTTTTTTTATGTTAGGGCACTTGTTGTCACTTTGTGTATTGGGAACGAGGTGTCATTTTGTAAAAAATGTACAATTTAGATGATGTTGAATACAAACACACACACATATTTCATGACACGTTTTTTTATGAATCTCATTGTTTATGCATTTTATGTTGATGAATATATGAATTTCAAAGTGTATGAATTTTATGTGTATTAATCCCTTGATTTTTTTTCTAAAGTGATTATAAATACTTGCGTTACTCATTAACAAATATCTTATGGTGGAAAATATTGTTAAGTGTTAAATCCATAATGGTTCTCAAGTAGAATCACTTGCTAATCAACCATGTATCTCTACATCGTTGATAGATCATTACTTTTGAATTATTTTCATGAATGTTGTGGATATCCATATTCTAACTCACAACCAACAATATGGACTACCTCTTGAATTATCTCCATCTAAATCCAATGACAATCCACCCTCAAATAGTGGTCACTTGAAAATATTGTGACCTAAAAAATGACATATTACAATACTTTATTATAGAAATAAATTTTCTCATGTATATTCTGCATATTTGTAAATAACTTAAGAATCTCAGCTCAATGTTATGTCAAATTAACCTCCTTAACTAGTACTATAATTACTCAATTATGAAGATGACATAAGCTAAAATTCAATTATGCAAGTACACAACATTTGGACAACCCAAACACTTCATATATATTTAGAATATGAAGTACATGCACCTACCAATATCTTATCACAGGTTGTTACAAGTCGGTCTCTTCAAACCCTAGCGAGGGAAACCATAAGATAACATTAGCCAATATCTCACTCCATTAGAGATCATCAAAAATATAGCATACAAAATGGTAAGTCCTTTTTGGAACCTACATTTTTATCCCACAATTGTACAAGATCAACTCCCTCTGTATTATTAATAACAAGCACAATAGGTAGAACTAGGGTTTTCAAATGCCACAAAACCCTAACTTCTCTTACCAGAGCTACATGATAAAAATATTTCTTTTCTCCTCTAGGTATATGTAAGGTAGCTAGAGAGGTAGTGGGGAGGCCCAGAGGGCCCATAGTGATAATAGTGGAGGCCATTCAATGTAAGGTGGACTAGGTCCACTATATTATTAAATAAGGCCCACTATGGTGATTAGATATAATAAATGGGTAGTCAGATATAATAAATGTAAGAAGACTTCTTAGAAAGTTCTACTTCTTAGAAAGTTCTACTTCTAGAAGACTCCACCTCTAGAATGTTCTTAAGTGATGGTAGCACTATATAAAGGGGTTCAAGCAATGTAATGAGATATGAAGAGAATTATTGTATTGTGAGTCGTAGCTCAATAGGAGGTTGCCCCCTCGAAGAGGCAAGTGAATAAGAGAGGATCCCTTCCATAATAGGATCCATTGTATGGTGTTTCCATACCTTAAGGTTTTGATAGTAATAAAAGATATTTTTCATATTGTTCTTCTATATTTATTGTGGTGCTTTTGTATTCAGTTATTTGGTACTTAACAAGTGGTATTAGAGCACTTTCCTTGGCCAAAGAAGGGAATATTTTTTTTCTCTTTTTGCAGAAATTTTCTAGGGAAGAAAAAGAGGGCGACGTACTTTAGGTTTAGATATGAATATTTACGAGCTGAATTAGGAAAAACAAATTGGGTATTTGAATTTCTCTCTGAAAAATACCCAATTTCAAAAAAACAATCAGCCGAAACGGAGTTCGGGAAGTGAAGTTATGAGCATTTTAAAGTCAACAATTTTTCAGGGTTTTTCTAGAAAAAGTCGTGATTTTCTATCGTAATTTATTGTTCTATTTTTTGATGTTTTTCGTGAAGACAGTGAGACTACAGAGTTCATAAATTTTCATAGGGTGCTTGGATGGTTATTTCCTTTCAAACCCTCAAATAAATTCTACAAATTACTGAAGCATTCAAATTTCAATTGTATGACACATTGAATGACAGATTGGATAAATTTGTAGATGGCCTCACAGACGGCCTCAATGATAGTTTTCGTAGTATTCAAGTTTCATTGGATAACATGCAAGAGAGATTTATTATGGTAGACATCAAGGATGCACATAATCAAGAAATATATTCTTGGTATGATTTTGAGGCCGATTGCGATAATTGGTATATAGATAGTTATCATTTATGGGATGACAACCACTTCAATTCTTTATTTGATGACTCTACTCCACATTCTATAGAGAACATCAATGTCCCACATCAGGAGCTAGTTATAATTACCAACGTCCAGCCTGCATATTCTACAATGGTATTGTTTCTTCCAAATTCAATTTTGACCCTTTCCCACTATGTGGATGGATATTCTTATTTGGATCCACATGATAGGTGTCAGTGTTGGGAGCATCATTTTCAGTTTGTTATTGGGTGCCAATATCTTCCATGTGGAGTTCACATGAGCACTTGGACATGGGACCTTGGTTTATAATGGAAGTTGGACTAATTCAACATGGTGGCTTTGATTTCTCAATGGGACCCTAGTTCTCTAGTCTACTTCATCACTATGGTTCACACTTATCCATGGGACCCTAGTTCTCTAGTGTACTTCAGCACTATCGTCCACTCTTATCCATGGGACCCTGGTATATCGTTGTACATCAAGCATTGAGGACAACGCTTTCATAAGGGGGATGAAATGTAAGGTAGCTAGAGAGGTAGTGGGGAGGCCCAGAGGGCCCATAGTGATAATGGTGGAAGCCATTCAATGTAAGATGGATTAGGTCCACTATATTATTAAATAAGACCCACTATGGTAGTTAGATATAATAAATGTAAGAAGAATTCTTAGAAGGTTCTACTTCTATAAGATTCCTCCTCTAGAATGTTCTTAGGTGATGGTAGCATTATATAAATATGTTCAAGAAATGTAATGGAATATGAAGAGAATTATTGTATTGTGAGTCGTAGCTCAATAGGAGGTTTCCCCCTCGAAGAGGCAAGTGAACATGAGATGATCCCTTCTATAATATGATACATTGTATGGTGTTTCCATACCCTAAGGTTTTGATAGTAATAAAAGAGATTTTGCATATTGTTCTTCTATATCTATTGTGGTGCTTTTGGATTTAGTTCTTTGGTACTTAACAGTCCTAGCAATCCCAGTCTCCTTAGGAAAAAACCTTGACCCTAGTCTTCCCTTGACATTCCTTTGAGAATCCTAGTTGTTAGTTTCTTAGTTGATTCAATCCATAATTTGACCATTTTCTAGGGCACACACATTGTTCCCCTCTTTCTATGCATGACATATATAAAATAATTTGATTTATGTGTAACCCTTCATAAATGCCAAAAAGACTAGTCAATGACTCATTAATGCACTCATGTTTGTTTAGATTGTGTAGTGGGTATATGTAAATTTTGTTAAACCCAACAATTATTAATAACATTTATTCAATCTTCCATGATGTACACTAAAATTCTTGATTTTGACCAATACAATGAGAGAGTTCACATGGAAACTATATCTTAGAATGGGTATCATTTTCCACCTACAAATAAAGGTTTTGAGGTTAAATTTCATAACACACCATAGAAAGTAATGCTATGCTACCAAAATTCCTCCAGTGAGATTTGAAACCATTATTCTTTTCCCTTCACCCTCTATGAGAGTTTATTGCACATTCCTACCCAATTTTTTGGTTAGAGCATACAATGAGATAAAGGACCCTCCCAAACCCAATCCCACAAACCTCTTCATGTCATATAATTTCCATGTCATGCCACGCCATTTCCATTCCATTTTCATGCCTTGCCAAACCATTCCATGTCATGCGATTTCCATGTCATTAACACGTCATTTCCATGCCATTGCCATTCCTTTCCATGACATGCCATTGCAATGCCTCTCCAATCCATGACATGCCTTTCCAATCCATGACATGCCTTGTAATTTCCATGCCATGCCATTTCCATGCCTTGCTATGCCATGTCATTCCCATGCCAGTGTTATGTCTTTCCAAGCAATCTCATGGCACGCCATTGTCATGCCATGCCATTTCCATGTCTTTCTATGTCATTCCATTTTCATGCCTTTCCATGCCATGCCATTTCCATCCCATTTTCATGCCTTTCCAATCCATGCCATGTCATGCCATTGTCATGTAGCTTCCCATGTCTTGTCATGTAGCTTCCCATTTTAACCTATACAACAATAAATATAACTTTCCATAACATTATGCAAGGAAAAATTAAAATCAAAATGTGGATTGCAATGAAACAAGAATAACAAAAAAAGAAATCTTTCTCATCCCAAGAACTAAAAAACATTTTTTCTAGGGACATATGACTTAAATTTATATCAAAAAGTTCCTTTCCATCCAATGAATTGTTTATGACATTTAAAGTCTAGGTGAAAATGTTTGCATGCCTTTCCAAGTCATGCCATGCCTTGAATTGCCTTGAGTTTCCATGCCATGCCATGTCATGTCATTCCTTGCCTTTCCAAGCCATGCCAAGTCTTTCCATGTCATGGCATTCCATTGCATGTCTTTCCTTGCCTTGCCTTTCCTTGCCATGCCTTTCCATGCCTTGCCTTTCCTTTCCATGTCATTCCATGCCTTGTCTTTCCATGTCATCTCTTGCCTTTCCATTTCATGCCTTGCCTTTCCATTACATGCCTTGCCTTGTCATGCCATGTCTTGCCATCCCATACCATGGCATGCATTTCCTTTCTATGACATTCCATGCCATTCCTTGTCAAGACATGCCATGTCATACCTTTCCTTTCCATGACATGGCATTGCGTACCTATCTTTTCCATGCCATGCCATTGCATGCCTTGCCTTTCCATGCCATGCCTTTCCATGCCATGCCATGCCTTTCCATGCCTTGTCATGTGATTCCATGACATGCCTTTCCTTTCCTTTCCTTGCCATGACATGTCATGCCATTGCCATGCCATTTTCATGCCTCGCGAAGCCAATAAATGCTATTAACTAAGTTACAACAGGACAAATATAACAACCCTTAAAAAAAGTAATCATTAAATGAAAGGGGCTAAAAATGAAAGTCTAAACTAGGATTTGGATAAAAAAAAATGCTTGTTGGAATGCAAGATGGCACATAACAACCCTAGAATATTCAAGACATCAAGCCCTAAAGGGATGAAAAATACGACAGAAATGTAATAAAAAATGTCAAGGTGTATTCTAAGGGTGAAATATGACAACTAAACCTTAGACATAAAGCTAACAAGGATGGAAATCTAGGTAAGTCCTAATCTAACTACAAAATTGAGGGTTTCAAGATAAGGTTAATTCAAGAAGAATACAAGATAGCCTGGAATATCACCACTTTGATAAAAAAATTATTTAATACATACAAGAAATAACCATCAACGACTTAGAAAGAGCACTTACTAGGTAAAACAATGATCATCTATGAATTCCTAACCATAAAATCATCCACAAAACTCGAAACGCAGACCTATACCTATACCTAGACCTAGACCTTGCCTTGTCTTGACTTGCCTTTCCATGCCATGCCTTTCCTTACCTTCACTTCCCATGCCATGCCTTGTCTTCCATTGCCTTGCCATACCATGTCATGCTTTGCCTTGCCTTGTCATGCCATGCCATGCCTTTCCATGCCATGCCTTGCCTTGCCTTGCCATGCATTGCTGCAATATTCCATATATAATATAATATGCATAACATAAATATTGAGAAAGAAATAGCGGAACAACAATTATATATCCAAAAAAATATCAGAATAATAGCATAATAACACCATAAATAACACCTTTATTAATGATAGCAATGTTCACTTTCCTCTTCGAGGAGAAAACCTCCAACAGAGCAGAGCTCTATTATTATAATATCCGAGAAAAACTTCACCCATGCCTCCTACACTTATTTATACTAATTCTACCTTCTAAGGAAACTTCTAGAGGAAGATCTTTCTAGAAGCATAAGCTTCTATTAGGTCTTCTTACATTGACTTATTCTCATTTATTTATTAGGCCTTATTAACTAATGTCGGCCTTTATTACATCAAAAAAATATCTTTCTAACTAATGACCCATGGAGAGGGGTTAGGATCAAATCCTAACATTCCCTCTCCCTTCAAAATCAACCTTGTCCTCAAGGCTGTAGGTGCGGAAATTGTTGAAGTATGGTTGTTGGTTCCCAGGTTGCATTATCTGGTGATGTGTCATTCCACTTGATCAACACTTCCTTGATGGTTCATCCACACAACTGATGTTCCCGGTTGTTGAGGACTGCTTCGGGTTGGAGCCATGGGGAGCCCTCTTCATCTAATTCTGGTAGGATGGTTTGAACTCGACAATTCTGTCCGACCACTTTCTTCAGACATGAAACATGAAACACTGGGTGAATTTTGGAAATAGCCAAAAGAGCCAATTTGTAAGATATTGAGTCAATATGCTTGATGATATCGTAGGGCCCATAAAAATCGGGTTCCAACTTATGATATCCTTGAGCTTTGAGAGATGTTTTATTGTAAGGTTGGAGCTGAAGAAACACATGATCCCCTTCCTGAAAAACCATTTCGGAATGATGTTGGTTAGTTTGTTGCTTCATGCGATTTTGGGCCATATGGAGGTAATCCTTTAGAACTACGATGGTGGTTGTGCAACCTTGCATCATGGTATCAATATATTGAACTGTGGATATGCCTGGAAGATAGGTAGCGAATTTTGGAGGTTTTTGGCCATGCACTGCTTCATATGGGGTCATTTTAGTGGTCGTGTGATAGGAAGTATTGTACCATAATTCTTCCAATGGAAGCCATTGCACCCACTGGTGTTTTTTGTATGAAGAAAAACATCATAAGTAGGTTTCCAAACATTTGTTGACCACTTCTGTTTGGCCATCAGACTGGGGGTGATAGGTTGTGCTCATATTTAGTTGGGTGCCCTGCAATTTAAACAACTCTTGCAAAAAGGTGCTAGTGAAAGTGGGGTCACGATCCAATACAATAGAGGTTGGCATGCCATGTAACTTGAAAATCTAATAAAGGAAAACTTGTGCAATGAGTGTGGTTTTGAAAGGGTGAGGTAAAGCACAAAAATGAGCATACTTGGATAGGCGATCAACCACCACCATGATGACCGATTTGTTCCTAGCTTTAGGAAGGCCCACTATAAAATCCATGGAGATGTTTGTACACATTAAAGCTAGAATGGGTAGGAGTTGTAGAATGCTTGGTGGCTTGACCAATTCACCTTTATTATGTTGGCACACCTTACATTTAATGATAAATTGAAGTATATCCTTCTTCATGCCTTCCTAGAAAAAATAATTACGAGCACGAGTATATGTCTTTTGGAAGCCCGAGTGACTTGCAATGGATGATGAGTGAAACTCTGTTAAGAGTTGTGGCTTGAGTGTTGAAGAAAGGGTATAACCAAATGATCCTTATATCAGAGAGTATTGTACTGCCAGGTGTAGCCAGTGGGAGAATTAGGGTCCTCCTGAAGACACTGAATTATCCCGGAGATAGTCGGATGTGTGAGCCACTCCTATCATACATTCTCAATCCAATTAGGGACTGGTAAGGATAAGGAAAATAGGGTGCCATCCTCCTCATGTTGTTGTGAAAAAGAATCAACCACTATATTGTCTTTTCATTTTTTTTATATGATTTCATAGTCATAACCCAACGTTTTAGTCAAACACTTGTTTTGTTCTGGGGAGGATAACCTCTACTCCAAAAAATACTTCTGACTATGGTGATTTTTTTTAATCTAAAAATGGTGTCCCAAAATGTAGGGCATCCATGTCTTCACCCCATGTAGAATGGCCAACATTTATTTTTCATAGGTGGATCTACCCAAGTTGCGGCCACTCAACGCTTGGCTTGTAAAGACTAGAGTTCAATCCTCTTGGGTGAAGACTACACCTATACTAGTTTCCGAAGCATTTGATTCCACCACAAAATTTTTGTTGAAGTCAGTAATTACTAAGACAGGAGTAGTGCACATGGCTCAATTTAAATCAATGAAAGCTTGCTCCACCTCAGTTGTCTAATGAAATGCATTATTCTTGAGAGTGTCGGTCAAGGGCTTAGAATTTTTTCCATAATGGTGGACAAATTTACAGTAATACCCCGTGAGACCAAGAAAACGTTGTAGGAACTTTAAGGTCATGGGTCGTTGCCACTCCTGCATAGCTTGTATCATTTTGGGGTCGAATTTTACACCGTCGCAACTGATAATGTGTCCCAAGTACTCGACTTCATTGGATCCAAAGGAACACTTGGTATTTTTTACAAAAAAATGGTTGTCCTATAGCAAGTGAATAACTTTGTCCACATGAAGAAGGTGGCTATCTCAGGTGTGATTGTAAAGGAGGATGTCATCAAAGAAAACCAAGGAAAACTGTCGAAGGTAAGGTTTCAACAGTTTATTCATAAGACTTTGGAAGGTGGATGGAACATTGCATAGGCCAAAAGGAATGACCAAGAATTCATAATTCCCTTCATGAGTTATGAAAGCAGTCTTCAGAATATATTCCTCCTTCATCTGAATTTGTTGATATGTGGAGAGAAGGTCCAATTTAGTGAAGACACATGCCCCTTGGATTTCATCCAATATATCATCAATGACCAGAAAGGGAAACTTATCTTTGATGGTCAATTTATTTAAGTTTTGAAAATCTGGACACATGCACCAAGTACCTTCTTTCTTTAATACCATCACTATTGGTGAAGAATATGGGCTTGTACTATGGCGAATTACACCTGCCTCGAGTAATTCTTGTACCATATTTTCAATCTCATTTTTTTGAGCAAATGGATATCTGTAGGGTCTTAAATTGGGGGGTTGATTGTTCGGAAGGAGAGGGATACTATGATCATGATCACCTTGGGAGGGAGGTAAGGCGATGGGTACCTCAAATACCTTTGGTTACTTTTCCAAAACAAGTTGCAGGCTAGGAGGAACTACTTGTGAGGCACGTTAAGTGACCTGGATGGCATTAAATTGAGCAATCACACCATGGTAGCCACTAGCCTTTCTTCAAAAAAAAATTCATCTTGTGAGAGTTGATGATTTCACGAGAGCCTGCTTGAATACCTCAAAGGGTATAAAATCTCATATATAATTCTTGATAATCCATTGTGATTGGTCCCAAAGTGTGAATCCATTGCACCACCAATACAATATCACAACCACCCATGGAAATAGAGAACATGTGGGTTTTCAAATGATAATCATCGATTTGGAGTTTCACATTTTCACAGCGCCCCCCACACTTCATATACCCCCATTAGCAATGAGAATATGGAATTAGAAACAGGGCAGACAAAGCAATGGAGCTTATCAACAAGCCTTGGATGAATAAAATTATGGGTGTTACCACTATCAATCAATACCACAACCAACCTATGTTTGATGTATCCCTTGATCTTCAATGTCTACGAAGTCAAGATACCTGAAAGTGCATGAAGTGAAATGATCGGTTCCAGTGATGCCACAGGATTGACAACTAGATCTTCAAAATGATCATTGGACGGAGCCTCCTCTAGGTCCGGAGTTTCATCTAATGGGATGTATTCATAGGGAGAGGAAGTTGAGGCATCAATCTGGAAGAATTTTTGTTCTCTACATTTATGCCCTGGTGCTTACTTTTCATCACAATAGTAGCAAATTCCTTGCTTGCGTCATTCCTCCATTTCGACTGGAGAGACATTTTGGAACTTCAAGGTTTGTGTTGGATCCAGGGTGGCCCCTAGGTGAGGATGATTGGAAAATGGAGCCTTCATGGATGGTTCCTAAATGATGGTATATGCTTCCCTGGCTAATTGACATGCCTGCAACCAGGTAGTAGGATGATGCATACTCACATGAGCCTTGATGGCATCCTTTAAGCCACTGATAAAACATTCAAGATAAAATTCATTAGATAAGCCTTTAGTTATGATAGCCAACTTTTCAAATGTTGTGATGAAGTCTAATACTGATCCAGTTTTGCATAGCTTTGTGAGCTTGCCAAAAAAAATAGATTCACGTTCAAAATGGGCACAAATTGCTTGAGTGAACATGCTCCAAGTGGGGAATCTATAATAACACTTCCTATGCCACTGCCACCATTTCCATCATTCTTGATATAGGTATAGAACCCAAACATGGAGTTTGGTCTCATCATCCTAAATATCATGGAGGAAAAAGTATTGTTCCATTTGAGACACCCACCCAGTTGGGTTAGAACCATCAAATTTATGCATGTCAATTTTGGGAACCTTATTCCAAGAGTGTGTAGACCCCCAAGGGGAGTGGGAAAACTGAGTATGGTCATGTTTGGAAGAATGTGGGTCAGCTGGAATGTACTCAACATGCTTACCCTTGATGTTTTGCAACACCTATTCTAGTTTCTAGGAGATTGATTGTTGGGATACCTTGATGGATTTAAGGTCTTCCTCTAGGGTTGTTGTCTTAAAATTCAGGTCGTCGTGGCTCTGGGAGTGGGTAGTAGGCATGGAGGATTGGGTAGTCAGTGAGGTTTCGGGAGGGAAATATGGGTCACAAAATTTGATAGGTACTAGGGTGATCATTTCAAAAAGAGGAATCCAATGGGATAGGTGTCAAATAAGGGTGTCTTGGAAAGGGGTGGGACCGTGGAGAAAAAAGGCTTAAAAGTGAAGGGTACCACTGCGATCAGAATGAAGAGAGGAATGCAATGGGCTAGGTTAAAAATAAGGGTGCTAACAAGCCCCATAATTTATATTTTTTTTTTTACTCCTGCAGAGTTATACTCCAAGTTGAAAAATACTGCAGTGCTGCAATGGCCAAATTCTTAATAGGAAGAAATGTGTAGGAATTTCAGAACTAGAATGCAGTAGAAATAGTTGCACAACAATAGATCTAGTCGGTTCTATTGATTTTGTTGTATCAAGGGTTAGGGGATTAAAGGGTTCTACAAAAAAGGGTTTTCCCTATGCTATAGCTCTCGAATATATGTGCAGGGTCCAACTGTAGTACTCATCCCAATATCTCAGGGCACCAACTAAGGATACTAGACTGTACCCTTATCCGTACTACCCAACTACCTAGGTACGAGAAAGTATCTTCCCGAGTGTTTTTCTCGGTGACACTATAGTAGTCAAGCGACCAATAGGTTTATTTATGGAGGGATTCATGATGCCTAGGATGATCTATATACAGGTGTTGTCTAATGCACTACCACTCGAAGGGGTACCAACAAGGGTTACAAGTGTGGCCAACATATGTATGCTTAAAATCCACTTCTATTTCCTGCATGTATGACTCCCCAATCGTGGTTCTATGCACGTAACGACAGATCTTTGTAGCTTAAAGATGTCAGAATATGTCCCTACCCTGAAAAAATGATTTACCCCACAAGTGGTGCCTTGGAAATATCTCTAATACCACTTACAATATTCCATATATAATATAATATGAAGAACACAAATACTGAGCAAGCAATAGCCGAACAACAATGATATATCCAAAACAATAGCAGAATAATAGCAGAATAACACCAGAAATAACACCTTTATTAATGATAGCAATGTTCACTTGCCTCTTCGAGGGGACAACCTCCAACAAAGCAGAGCTCTATTACAATAATATCCAAGACAAAATTCACCCATGCCTCCTACACTTATTTATACTAATTCTACCTTCTAAGGAAACTTCTAGAGGAAGATATTTCTAGAAGCAGAAGCTTCTATTAGGCCTTCTTACATTGACTTATTTATTAGGTATTATTAACTAATGTCGCCCTTTATTACATAGAAAAAATATCCTTCTAATTAATGACCCATGGAGAGGGGTTATGATTGGATCCTAACGCTTGCCTTGCCATGCCATGCCATGCCATGCCTTGCCTTGCCTTGCCATGCCATGCCATGCCTTTCCTTTCCCTGCCATGGCATGGAAAAGCAAGGCAAGTAATGGCAAGGAAAGGCATGGCATGGCATGGAAATGAAAGGCAATATGGAATGGCAAGCCATGGCAAGACAAGTGAAGGCAATGCCAAGCCATGCCTTTCCTTGCCATACCATGGCAAGGCGTGGGAAGACAAGTGAAGGCAATGCAAAGACATGCCTTTCCTTTCCATGCCATGACTTGCCTTGCCTTCAATTTCCATGCCAATCCATGCCATGCCTTCCCTTTCCATGCCATGTCATGCCATGCCTTGCCTTTCCTTTCCTTCCCATGCCATTCCATGCCTTGCCTTGCCATGTCATGCCATGCCCTGCCTTTCCTTTCCTTTCCATTCCATGCCATGCCTTGCCTTTCTTTTCCATGCCTTTCCTTGTCTTTCCTTTCCTTGCCATTCCATTCCATGCCTTTCCTTGACATGCCATGTCTTGCCTTTCCTTGTTTTTCCAAGCCATGCCTTGCCTTTCCATGCCATGAATTAGCAAGGAAAGGCATTTCATGGAATTCCAAGGCAAGGCATGGCTTGGTAAGGCAAGGCAAGGCATGACAAGGAAAGGTAAGGCAAGGCATGACAAGGCATGGCATGACATGTCAAGGAAAGAAATGCATGGCATGGCATGGCAAGGAAAGGCAATGCATGGCATGGCATGACATGAAATAGCATTGAAAGGCAAGGCATGGAATGGAAAGTTATGACAAGACAAGTGAAGGCAATGCCAAGCCATGCCTTGCCTTGCCTTGGAAAGCCATTCCTTTACTTTCCATGCCATTCCATGCCTTTCCTTTCCATGCCATGCCATGCCATGCCATTCCTTGCCATACTTTTCCTTCCCATGCCATGCCTTTCCTTCCCATTCCATGCCATGCCATGCCTTCCCATACCATGCTTTCCCATGCCTTGTCATTCCATGCCTTTCCATGTCATGCCATGCCTTGCCTTTCCTTCCCATGACATACCTTCTCATGCCATACCATGCCTTGCCTTGCCATACCATGCCATGTCATTCCTTACCTTTCCATGCCATGCCTTGTCATTCCTTTCCTTTCCACGCCATGCCATGCCATGCCATGCCTTGCCAAGTCATCCCTTTTCTTGCATTGTCTTGCCTTGCCATGCCATGCCATGCCTTTCCATTCCTTCTCATTCCATGCCATGTCTTCCCATACCATGTCTTCCCATGCCTTGCCATGTCATTCCTTTCTATGCGATGCCATGCCTTGCCTTCCCATGCCTTGCCTTGACTTCCCATGTCATTCCTTTCCATGCCATGCCATGCCTTGCCTTTCCATGCCATGCCATGTCATGCCTTACCTTTCCATGCCATGCCTTGCCATTCCTTTCCTTTCCATGCCATTCCACAGCCTTGTCTTGGCTTTCCATTGCCATGCCATTGTCATTGTTTGTAAAAATATAGTTATTTTCATCTTTAGAGAGAATTTGTTATCAAGTTAATTTAATAAAAAAATAATGGAATTCATGTATCATACCTTATTTTTTTCCTTAAAAAAAATGCTTGTACTAAATGAACAACTTCAAGACGTAAAAATTACAATCAAAGAATTCATTAAGCATGTAATTCTACAACTTGTTATCCCATCTATCATAGATAAAAATACTTGCATGAGAATTTCAATGTCATAACATAAGATCTCTTTATTCATATATATAAGGTATTTTCATAGTTGTGAAACATGGATTATCATAATTAATAGGATTTACCTAGACCCAGACCTAGACCTAGGCCTAGGCCTTGCCTTGCCATGTCTAGCTTTGCTTATCCTTGTCATATCTTGCCTTGGCTTTCCTTTCCTTTCATTGCTTTTCCTTTCCTTGCATTTCCATTCCTAGACCTAGACCTATACCAAGAAATTGTCTTGTCGTGCCTTGCCATGTCCCCGAATGGCTTGAGGAGGCAAGTTGTAACTCATGATAAAACTCAAACCGGGACTCGTATGGATGAACCGTCAGTTGCATTGGATCTGAGTCACTGGGTTTCAATGATTGAGGCCCATCCATTGTCATTATGTTGAATGAAAAACCATTTGTTGGAGGATCTTCCGCACTAGGGTTTTTCTCAATGAGGCATAGTGCAATTTCTGAACAAGAGGTCGATTTGCAAGAACATTGTGTTAGGAAATTGTGGGTACTTTATTCATGTGGGCCTTGGAAAAAAAAACATGCAGGAGATAATAAAACTTTGTTATGCTGCTCAGTTTGGATATTATGCCCCTAGACCAAATTGTCTACATTTCCCTAAATGGATTAAGGAGTAGAGTTGCAACTCACGATAAAACTCAAACCAAGACTCGAATGGATGAACTGTCAGGTGCATTGGATCTGGGGCATTGGGTTTCATCTAATGGGTCCCATCCTTTGTCATTTAGTTTCCTGAAAAACCATTTTTTGGAGAATCTTCAGCACTAGGGTTTTTCTCAATGAGGCATAGTGCAATTTCTAAATGAGAGGTCAATTTTCAAGAAAATTGTACCAGGAAATTGTGGGTAGTGTATTCACGTGGGCCTTAGAAAAACATATGCGTTGGAGCTTACGTAACTTTGTTATGCTACTTGGTTTGGATTTTATGCCCCTATACCAAATTGTCGACATGTCCCTGAATGACTTGAGGAGGCATATTGCAACTCGCGATAAGACTCAAACCGAGACTTGGATGGATGAACTGTCAGTTGCATTGGATTCAAGGCACCGATTTTCAACTAGTGGGGCCCATCTGTTGTCATTCCATTGATCGAAAAACTATTTTTTTGAGGATCTTCGGCACTAGGGTTTTTCTCAATGAGGCATAGTGCAATTTATGAATGAGAGGTCGATTTTTAAGAACAATATGCTAGGAAATTGTGGGTAGTGTAGTCACATGAGACTTGGAAAAACTGACATGGGAGAGATTACAAAACTCCATTATGATGCTCGGTTTGGATTTTATGCCCCTAGACCAAATTGATGACATGTCCCTGAATGGATTGAGGAGGCGAGTTGCAACTCACAATAAAAATAAAACTGGGACTCAGATGGATGAACCATCAATTGCATTGGATCTAAGACACTGGGTTTCAACTAGTGGGGCCCATCCAATGTTATTCCATTTCCCGAAAAACCGTTTGTTGGAGGATCTCTGGCACTAGGGTTTTTCTCAGTGGTTATTACATATGTTTTCCAATTTAACACCTTGTTAGACTAGGCTCGAAAAGGCAAGGCATGGCATGGCATGGAATAGCATGGCATGGCATGCCACATGAAGGCAAGTTAGGGCATGGAAAGGAATGGATTGGAAAGGAAAGGCAAGGCATGGCATGGAAAGGAAAGGAAAGGCATGGCATGGCAAGGCAAGGCATGTCATGGCATGGAAAGGCAAGGCATGGCATGAAATGGCATGGAAAGTGAAGGCATGGTAAGGGAAGGAAAGGAAAGGCATGGCAAGGCAAGGAATGGAATGACATGGAAAGTCATGTCATGGCAAGGGCATGGCAAGAAAAAACAAGTCATGACATGGCAAGGCAAGGCATATCATGACATGGCATGAAAAGGAAAGGAAAGGCATGGCAAGGAAAGGCATGGCATGGCAAGGCATGGAAAGGTATGACATGGCATGGCATGGCAAGGCAAGGCATGGCATGGCTTGGCGAGGCAATGCAATACATGCCACTGCATGGAATGACATATCAAGGCAAGGAAAGGAATGACATGGCATGGCATAGTATGGCAAGCAAAGGAAAGACAATGCATGGAAAGGCAAGGCATGGCATGGCATGGTATGGCATGAAAAGTAAATGAATGGAATGGGATGGAAAGGCATGGCATGGCATAATATGGCAAGTAAAAGAATTACAAGGCATTTCATGGCATGGTTTGGCAAAGAAAGGCAAGGTAAGGCATGGCATGGCAAGAAAAGGAATGGCATGGAAAAGCAAGTCAATGGAAGGCATGCCAAGACATGTCATGAAAAGGCAAGGCAAGGCATGGTATGGCATGGCATGGCACGTGAAGTCAAGGAAAGGCATGACAAAGAAATGCATGGCATGGCATGGAAAGGAAAGGGAATTCATGGCTTGGCAAGGCAAGACAAGGAATGGAAAGGCAAGGCAAGGCAAGGCATGGAATTAAAAGGTAAGGCATGACATGGCATGGCAAGGCAAGGCAAGGCATGGAATTAAAAGGTAAGGCATGACATGGCATGGCAAGGCAAGGCAAGGCATGGAATTAAAAGGTAAGGCATGACATGGCATGGAAAGGCAAGGCAAGGCATGGAATTAAAAGGTAAGGCATGCCAAGGCAAGGCATGACAAGTTAAGGAAAGGAAAGGTGTGACAAAGCAAGGCATGTCATTCCATGGAAAGGAAAGGCATGGAAAGGAAAGGAAATACATGGAAAGGCAATGAAAGACATGGCATGACATGGGAAGGAATGGCATGATAAGGCAAGGCATGTAAATGAAATGCAAGGCGATGCATGGAATGGCATGTCATGGCAATAAATGGCATGGAAAGGAAATACAAGGCATGGCAGGGCAAGGCATGGCAGGGAAAGGCAAGGCATGACATGACATGTTAAGGCAAGGTGAGGCATGTCAAGGCAAGGCATGGCATGGCATGGAAAGGAAAGGAAGGGCATGGCTTGGAAATAAAAGGAAAGGCATGGCATGGAAAGGCAAGGCAAGGCATGGCATGGAAAGGCAAGGCATGGAATGTCATGGCAAGGCATGGCATGACATGGAAAGGCAAGGCATGGCATGGCATGGCATGGAAAGTGAAGGCAAGGTAAGGCATGGTATGGAAAGGAAAGACATAGCATGGAAAGTTAAGGCATGGAATGGAATGGCATGGAAAGTGATATAAGGAAAGGCATGGCATGACATGGCAAGTGATATAAGGCAAGGCATGTCATGGCATGGCAAGTGATGGAAAGGCAAGACATAGCATGGGAAGACAAGGCATGGCATGAAAAGTTAAGGCAAGGAAAGGAATGGAATGGAAAGGAAATACATGGCATGTAATGGAATGGAAAGACAAGGCATGACATTGGCATGGAAAGTGAGGGCAAGGCAAGGCATGGCATTTCAATGAAGCAAGACAAAAATACCATAACAACCATAAAATGAAGCCAAAATTTCAATAACTCATAAATATGAAATATGTGTTCAATTACTCCTTTAACATACCTATGGTCATTCAAGTATACCATCAGGATCACTTATAATATTGACAAACTCCATTAACTTCTTGTTCTCAAAGTAAGGCAAGAAGTAGTGTAGCTTTGATGAGTTCTTACTTGACATTGTTTTTAGTTGGAGGTTTGTACCAACAACCAAGTTCATAAAGTGGTATACAACTTGACCTAGTTTATAATCTTGAAATACATAACCACCTTTCTTCCGTGTTCTTTCATCCTGTGTCAGATATTCTCCTTTAATAACCCTCGACCCAATCTAAAATTCAATGCCTTCGGAGTCTTTTACCAATCACATAAGGGTAGTCTTTCCCTCTAAGCAATGTGTCAGCCAATCATCAGTGCCCCATTAATTATCTATTGGGGAAACCATTGCACATATGTGCTCTTCAAAAAATGGAGTGCCAACATGTGACTCCACTAAATGACCAAAGAATAAAACATTGATCCTAATTATTCAAATTTTAATATAAGGTTTCAATGAACTTAGAAGTAAGAGATCTAAGACATGATCATAATCTGTTGAAATACTTGATTGGTCCTCCTCCAACTGGGATAATTCCATAGTTATATGTTGACCAATGGGGAGTGATACACGATCCCATCTATCAACCTAGTTTGTCGATTCACACTCAGCCCATTCATTACTACTACATGGACCACAAAAGGAAGAGAGTTTTTATCCATATTTCAACTATTGCATTGTTTTTCATTCATACCACTATGATCGATCTACATCGACCACCTCCCAAAATTATCTATGTACATGTCCTTTCCTGTGTGATTGGTCTTCATGGGTTCTTGTTCCCTCTCTCATTATTTAAGAACCCCATTCAAGAATGGATTATGCATCTCGAATGAGGGAAGAAGTTGTGAACTTCATTTCTTTCCTGCATAACGCTCTTTTTATGCATGCCCCTACTACATCATGTTCCCCTGTCCCATGCCCGACCTCAAAATAGTTCCTAATGTGTGGTACCTTAAGTTTTTTGTGCAACATACACAACCATTGAAATGCACGAGCATTTTTTAACTGACCTGCACAACTATCTGACCAAATCCAATGTTGATACATCTGTATGTTCTTCTCCTTAAGGTGATTGTAAAACAACTGAAATAAATGGTGTACGTAGGCTTAAGTCATGGAACCGATCATCTCTTATGTATAAGTGACACTCCCTCAATATAACTCTATTTTATTTGTTGCTATCTGTCCCATGCCTGTATGTGATATGGAACATTATGTTGAACTTCTCTGATTGATAATATTGGCTTCAAATCTCATTTTGTATTTGAAGGGTGTAGTTATTTGCAAAAGAAACCATTGATAACACAGTACCAATGGGAAATGTATCTCTGCATATTCTAAAATGGTCATCCTTCCATTGAGACACATGGACATGTTGAACATAATGTCATTCCTTTTCAATGCATTCTTTCATGAAGTCACATACTTGTACTCAGGAATTCACCAATTATATCTTTTTTCTTTCCCATCCTCCATCAATTTAAATCTTTTTAAGGAAACCTCCTTCCTCCCTAATTCATACTCATCGCTTGAATGGATGCACTTGCTCAGTAATGTCATTCCACTACACTTGGGGCATGTCCTATCTAAGCAATCTTTTTTATAAAATGTACAACCCTTTGGTCTTGTACATAAGATGTTGTGAATAAAGTCTCTAGATGACAATGGCGACGATATAACTGAGCATTCCTGCAAAATGGTGTTATGCAAAACACGAATTATGTGTGTGTGTGTGTGTGTGTGTCATAATAATAACCATACTCAATTTGATATATGCAACATGTGTTACGAATTGTGTTTATTTGAACATACAAAGACTTTCATTTATGGAAATATATTTGGCCCAAGTTAAGTGCACTATGTACTCCTATGTATTGTCCTAAATCTCTCATAAAATTATGTCTATGTAATTTCAATAAAGTGTTTAATATGGGGTTCGCAGTCCCTAGATCCCCTTCTCAAATTTAGTACATCCTTTTGGTTGGAAGAAGGCCTAGTGTTCTCATGCCAAAAATCTTGTACTAGTCTCTTAACTGCTCCAATTAAATTCATGTCAAAATGAGGTATCCTACCAGTGAAGGCCCACAAATATGTTGGGACACATATCTCGAGGCTATATCATCTATAAGAATACTTTCTAAGGGTTTTGACATTTCATTTCATGAGGTGTGAGGTTTGTTGTAGAAAATGATGTTTTCTTGTGATCTTGCTAACAATTGATTGTGACAAGACACGTCAGGTTGCATTGTGGTCTTTAGAATGAGATTTATTACCAATTCTTTGAAAATCATCTACAAGGTTTCTAACAATATGATGACTTGTTTCTAAAATTTTGATTGTTTTAATGCCTAAAATTCTCCTGACAACAGTCAAACTTCTAGATTTTAACACAACCAAAAATAATTGACATTTAGCAGCATCGGATTTTGGTTCAAAATATTCTTTAATGATTTTATAATAATGATAACGAATAGTACAGTTAGGTAAATTACCTTCACATGATGCTAGACCACTTTCATCGACCTGAATGCATTTAGGAGTTCTTTGTCCCACAATGTTCTATCTAGGTAGGGACGATGAAAACCTTTTCTGGCACTCTTGACCTCCCTGTTGTGGAGTTAACAATGCTGTAGTTCTCTCCCCTTCAATCCCTGGCAGATCAAATCTAGGAGGAGAGTGGACATGGGATTGACTAGTTTCAGGAACGTTTCATTGTCCAACAAGAGGTTTCACCACATGAACTTCTTCACTACAATGTTGTACACCAGTTGATCTCTAATTTCATCCATTGTATAATCAACTCCAAGAAAATCCTCTATCATCTATTCATCCACAATAAGTTGTCTTGATGAGATACTGGATGGATTGGTCTCTACTGAATTCTTGTGCTTTGCTTGTGGTGATGGAGGAGAAACAACGACGACATATATTTTTCTAGAAATTGGATTGGCCTCTTCTGAAATCCTACACTTTGACATACATAACTTTTCATTATCTCTTTCTTTTTCTACCTTTTCAACCTATGTATCTTTTCTCAAGTAATTTCTTTCTCAAATTCATCAATTCCCCATGTTTAAAGAGAAAAATTGGCTTCCAAACACCCTACCAAATTTTTTTCTTGGTATTACACAATAAGGCACAACTAACAATTCCAAATCCAAGTGGACAAATTTTTCTTCGTATTACAAAAGAAGAAACAACTAATAATTCCAATTCTAATTGGAAAAAAAATTCTTGGTATTACACAAGAAGACAACTAACAATTCCAATTCCAATTGGATAAATTTTTCTTGGTATTACACAACTAACAATTCCAATTGGACAAATTTTTCTTCCAATTCCAAGAAGACACGAGAAGACAAAAACAACAATTCCAATTAGACAAATTTGTCTTCCAATTCCAAGAAGACACAAGAAGACACAAACAACAATTCCAATTCCACTTGGACAAATTTTTCTTTCAATTCTTCCCAAAATGGTCTTGCAATAGCACAAAACTGTCTATGAATCAAACAACAATACTAAAATAAGAAAAACTTGTTTTTGCGCACTATTTTTGTGTACAAATGTCGGGAAATCTTTGTCAGGCTTGAGATAGATGAGGTAGTGGAGTGTGCTTGGCACCAAAAAATGCCCAATAGGAACGCGTGCACATTCCTAGAACACATGCGCACTATAGCACATGCACATTCTAGGAACACACACATGCTCTTGTTGGGCATAAACGAGCAACAACTACAAGGCTATCAAGTCACAAGAGCATGTGTGTGCTCTTAATGCAACAGATATAACATTTATTATAGAGAAAACATATTTATGAATAAAGATGTATAGGGGTATGGGGAAACCTAGGACCTAAGGGGTTAGGATTGAAAGTGTTTTCAAGCATAGAGTAATGGTTAGAGCACCAAGATGTGGGTGATGTGGTTGAAAGGGTTGAGGGGCCTTTAACAAGAGGTATATGCATACTGCACTCAAGGATCGAGTGTGGAGGGGTTTAAGGGTTGAGTATAGGTTATGCATAGGATTAGATGGAGTTAGGGGGGTCTAGGTCATGGTTTAGGTCTATGTCATGGTCTACGTCATGGTCATCATATATGTCTAGGTCATGGTATAGGTCTTTCCATATCAAGATCTAGGTCTAAGTCTTGACATGTCTAACTCAAGGTCATTTCTTTCGTTGCGATGTAGGCAGGGGGGGTATAGAGAGAGGAATAAAGAGAGTGTGAGAGGGGGAGAGGGGAAGACACAGAGAGTGAGAGAGAGTGAGGGAAAAGGAGATATAGAGGGGGGCAGAGAGAGAGAGAGAAAGAGAGAGAGAGAGAGAGAGAGAGGAAGGGGGGGTTAGATATAATAAAAGAGACAAAGGTGGGGAGAGTGGGGGAGAGAGAGGGAGGGGGATACAAGGATCAAGAGAGCGAGGGTTAGATGCAATAGGTAAAGCGATAAGGGGGTAGAGATGGATTTTTTGAGAGTGTGAAAGGGTGGGAGAGGAATACCAAGAGGGGGGGTAGAGAGATAGAGGTGGGAGAGAGAGTGAGAGTCATAATTGTAGAAGTTTTACTTATACAACTAGCAGTTACAGTTATTTTTTATTATTATAATCATTTATCACATTAGTTTCATAAATAAGATCATTGAAAGAGAGGAAATCGTAGAAACAATAGAGACACATAGATTATCTTGGGAAACCCTCATGGGGAAGAAAACCCAACAAAAACTTCCTCAATATAGATAGACCAAAAACCGAACATAAGATCCTCCTCTACTCCTTCACTAGGAAGAGTAACACACAACTTAACCAAGAGATACCAAGAGATAGACAAAAACCCTCCTTGATGTCACCCCTAGTTGCAACAACTACTCCTCCAAGACTTGCACAATTTTTTCTCTTGTTGCAGAGCACATGAGTGAGTGAGTGTGAAAATGAGGTGCTAACCTCCTTTATAAATAGTAGTCTGGACTCCCTTAAATTAGGTATGGGCCGACCTATCATGTTAACCTTTTAATTTACATTTAATTATCAAGGAACAAAAGGGTCGGCTTTTAGAAAGGCACAATAGGGCCTAATAAATATAATAATATTATTCAACACTCTCTCTTAGGTAGAATATTCTTCGAAGTTACAATATTTCAACACTCCCCCTTAACAAGAAGGGTATTATACTGACAACATCAATAACAACTCATTGGACTCAATACATCATCAAGAGGAGGGGACATCTTCATCAACATCAGGAACAATGTCGGTCATATCTATAGGTCATCGAAATTTTTTCTCATCATCAACATTAGTAGAAACTGAACATCATCATCATCTGCAGCGCAGAGCTGGAGTAACATCATCATCATCAATAACATGAAGCCAAAACATCAACATCAACAAAACGAAGATGGAATAACATCATCATCATCAATAACATGAAGCTGGAACATCAACATCATCAACAACATGAAGCTGAAACATCAACATCATCAACAACATGAAGCTAGAACATCAACATCATCAACAACATGAAGCTGGAACATCAACATCAACAACACGAAGTTGGAACAACAACACCAATGGCAACAGAATGAGACAAGAGCATCATCATCATCAACAACAACAACAATAACAATGGGAACTTCGACAGACCGTCCATCTGGACCTTACGTGATCTGTCCAGGGATAATAAAATACCCTAGGATATAAATCCTAACTGAGCTACCACACCACTGACCACAACAAGTATATACATACATAGGCACTCTGATAGGCTGTCCATCTGGACCTTACGGGATCTTTCCAGAGATGATCAATCCTGTAGGATACAAATCCTAACTGATCTACCCAGTTGGTGGTCAGGATACTATAGCATCATCAACATCACTCCCCCTTTCGAGGGAATTCCTTTCAGACAACACCAAACTTGTCTTGGAAGTTCTCAAACTTCACACGAGATAGAGGCTTAGTCAACGCATCTGCTACATGCTCATCTGTGCCAACATACTAGAGCTTCACAACTCCCTTTCATACCATATCACGAATGTAGTGGTACTAGATATCAATGTGACTTTTCTTATCATGGAACACTGGGTTCACTGTCATCTTTTTGCATCTCTGGATATCACAAAATATCATGGTAGCTTCCATATCTAGGTCAAATAGACCTGTCAACAACTTCCCAAGCCATATGGATTCACAAATAGCAGAGCATGCTGCAATGTATTCTGCTTCTTCCATACTGAGAGAAATATTGGATTGCTTCCTACTTTTCTACGAAGTCATGGATGACCCTAAACTAAAACAACATCCTAAAGTGATTTTTCTATCTGAAGCATTGTTGGGTACCATTTTATGCTTATTTTCACTTCAAAAATCCTACTTTTGTCTCCAAAACCATCCATTTTACCTTCATTTTATTCCATATTTTCCATAAAACAACCTATGCAAGGTACATTTATCATTCCTTAGCTTAAGAATTGAATTTTTGAATTTTTAGCATTACATTTTATCATAAATTACAGGATTTGACTAAATCTCATAATTGCTCCAAGGTTCGTGTACTTTTATGATAGCTGAGAAAAACCAGAGACATGTATCATGATCCTTGATGTACAAGGATGGATGAATATCTATCAGGTTCGAGATCTGAGCTTTCCAGGTGTTCAGTCAATGCTGGTCAAACAAGGCCACTTCAGCAGAAAATACCCTGTTTTAGCATAAAATTATGGACAGTTTTAGATTTTCTTGGGATTTGTGCATATTTTGTAGATATGAAGGAAGGATTAGTATATTTTGTGGATGTCATCCTCAGATTAGAAATTTTTTTAGTATTTTCAGTTTCAAACTTCTTGTATAAATACTTCAAGACATGGACTAGTATGACATATGGTGTTAATGAAGAAAACTCTGAATTTTCAGTCTTGAGATCAGTTTGATGTTTTGTTATTGATGATGTTTATGAGATGATTATGTGAATGTTTCTGCAAATTATTTCTTAGCTAAAGCAACTCAAGTGTACATGTGAAGCATTGGAGGGCCTCCTTTGCCAAACTAATACACTCTTCCTTTATGTTTTTTCAAGTAATCTTTGACATATGTTTTAGATCAGATCTTGTTGTAGATGAGTTTTATTTGTGCATTTGTTGTAGTTAGATGAATTCAATAGTTAAGTAATATGCTTAATGTTTCAAAGCATTACTCATGTTGTGAATGGTTTCTTGAATAAGAATTCAATGTGTAGTTTGGTTTCAAGCATTAAGATGTTCATGAATGCTTTTTGAGTTATTTATTCTTTCAATACTTTTTATTTAACAAGAATTAGTGATGATTGCTAATGAATGAAAGAAAACAATGAATGCATCTCTTGAATAAGAGTTTTGTCTTTCTAGCATTGATAAGCCTCTGAGCTAGTTTTGAATGTCTTTTTGAATGCTTATTGTCAATCAAATTCTCTTTAGGAAACATTTGTTGATTAATGTCATGAGATCTATGAATAAGACTTCTGAATAGAAGCTTAGAATCTCCTCCATATTCAGCTCTTAGAATAGGTTTTGGTTTATATCATTAAAAGCAACTAAGTCTATCTCTAAGCTCATATATTTTGAGTGTGTATCAAATTATTACAAACTCTGGATTGTAATTAATGCACTCTAATTTACATTAGTAGATTGGAGCCCAACATTTTGGCGTCGTTGTCGGGGATGCACATTTAGAAATATATTTAGAAGCTCTTTTAGAAATGATGCTTATAAAACAACAACAAAACACAAAAACAAAAACATTTTTCATTATGCTTATTCATGCCTATACATAGAAATTATGAAGGTAGATCCTCAAAACGAAACCCCCAACCACTTAAAGAAAAAAAAAAAAAAACCCACAAACTACTAATCCATTTGCAAAAAAATATTTAAAAAACATGATGTTAAAGAAGTCATTTAGGGAAGGAGGGTATGCCACCACAAGGATCTTCCTAAATCCTTGTCTACAATTTAGAATGGTCACTAGGGATGAATCTTCATTTCAAAAGTTAGAAGAGGAACAAAATATCCATGAAGAGGATCCACAAGAAGAGAACCTAGAAGCTTCTTCTAGTTATCTTTCTAAGGAAATCACTGAGTCATGGATGACATGAAATGAAGATCAAACATTAGAGCCAAAAATTGAAGAATTTCTAGCATGTATATCACAAGATCCCTTGTGCATTCAAGATTTTGAACAAGTGCCACAAGAAGAGCTTTGTGTTATGACAATTAAGGAGAGCCAAGCAAACCAAGATCAATTCAAAATTTGGTTTCAATTAGTTATTAGGCCACAACACCACTCCATTTTTCAAAATTCTTTAGCATCAAATCTTTATGATCAACAAATTTTTCATGTCCAAGCATTTATTAAAATATATTTTTCAAACTTGAATGTGAGTCTACTTATGGTCTTGTTACGCAAATGGATGCATTGGAAATTCTGTTATACTTGAAAGAATGACTTATTTTTCAACAATAGTGTAGGATAGAATAGAATAAATAAACAAATAGGTAAAATGAATAAGACTTTTGCTTCAAAATTTTATGAATAATTCTTCAAATCATTGTTCAATAATCATTTGAAAGGATTTCATGGCAAAATACAGTAAAGACAATCTTATTTCGGGTAACCATATAGGATCATTTTGAAAACATGTTTTTAAATAATATATATCTTGAAATCTAGTTTTTAAATCCATTTTTAAATTTTCAATTTGGATCACAAGTCAAAAAGATATGTTCAAAATAAAAACTAGGTCTCAAGTGAAATTTTGAGGACAGAGTTAGTACAACCTTGATTTGAGGGGTCTAATGGAAACATTTTTATATGATATTTATACGAAATGTATCCCTTGGAATCTAGTTTCCAAATCAATTTGAATCACCTCAATCCAATATCGTATGAAAAAGTTATGCTCAAAATACTAACTGCTTGTTAAAAAATCTGCATGGTGACAATTCTAGGTCTTGACTATTCATAGACATATTTCATGTATAAAATAATCTTATTTTCAAAACCTGTTTATATGGGAGATATATATGCAAGTATATTTCAAAACACAATTTGAAGCATCCGATTTGGAGTTCAAATGAAAAAGTTATGACTCATTTAGTGACTACATGTCTTCAAATCAGCATAGTAAAAATCTACCTCCTAGGTCTGTTCATCAAACATTTTGTGATATCAAACCTAAGGGTTTTAAAAAATTGTTTCTACTGGATACATAAAATGAATCTACTTCACTCTCCAAGTGTAATCACATTGATCAGATCTTTAAGGAAAAAGTTACACTCCAAATAGTGATTGTTGGTCTAGCCAAACATTCACAAGCATCTCTATCAAACAGTGAATTGTTCATCATTTTTAGCATATCATATTAAACCATTTTGAAAATATTTTTATACTGGAAGTATCCACATGAATTAACTTTAACTTGTCTTTGGAATCACTCTAATCGGACATAAAACGAATATTGTGTGAACAAAATACCGCTAGGAGGTCGAGGTTGGCCACCATTCCTAAAAGGGGTAAACAAATGCATTTTCTTTGAATATCATCTTTGGACTTGTTTTCAAAGTATTGCTTGTATTCAATGGAAGAAGAGAGACTGTACACCTCTCTTCCTTCATCATCTAATATTGTGTTGTAGGTAAGTGTTATGTTTTTTGTTTTTTTTTTTCCAGGTCACAAGGAGATTCAAAGGGTGAACTCCATGGACGAGGACTTTTCAAAATCAATCTTTAAAAATTCACATATACAAATATGAAGTGAAAATATTCAAATTAAAAAAGAGGAAATTCACCTGATGTTGAGTTCATCTGATGAAACTCAAAGCTCTTGAAGGATGCTTTTAGTTGTCGACCAACAACACCAACAATCTTATAAGATGGATCAAGATCAAACCAGAAGGCATGAAACTAATCATCAGAAGAAGACAAATTCATTTTCAAGTCACATCCATTGCCAAATAAACCTTTCATATTTCATATTGTTCATGGTTTCATTCATCATCCATCCAATATGTTAAGCTCCATGAACTACCATTGAATTATAAACCTATTATCCATCTATCCATCTACTCCTAGATCATGAATTCAACCTATGTTACTTTTCTAAGATTTCCATACTTCCCTACTCCATTTTATCTCACTTCCATCTAGGGAAAAAAAAAAAGGTAAAAAATAATAAAGGGGTTTGGCTGTGAAAATCCAAGTTTCTGGCACAGTACAAACCCGAATTCATATTCGAAAACCAAGTTAATTGGCCAGTATGAATTCTGAAAAATAAAAAGAGTTCTACTTCATTTCATTTCATTTTGATTTTTACTAGAAAATATTTTCTTTCTTGCAAACGAAATCTCAAGACTTGAGGACAAGTCTCAAAATAAGCAAGAGGGAGAAGGAAACAAAAGCATCATTGATTTTGTTATATTTTTCATCTCAAACCTTGCATACTTTAGAAGGGACCTATTCATAATCATCATTCATAAGGGACCTGTTTAGGATCATTCAGAAGGGACTTGTTAACATGTTCAAGACATAATTTCTAGCAAAAAGGAATCTATCAAGCATCCATCTTCAGTACATGGGACCTGAAATATATATTCAATCAGAGGGACCTGAAAATATCTTGAAGAATACTCGAAGTTAAAAAAACAAGATCTCCACTCAAAGAGAATCACTGCAATATACAAAATCTACAAGGAAGCAATAAACAAATGTCAGCAATCATTTCAAAAAACATATATTTTAGTAGAGGGACCTGAAGAAGTACATCCAGCAAGGACCTGAGAAAAACACAATGCATATCAAATTCATCATAGCAGAGGGACCTAAGGAAGATACTAAGCAAAGGAATCTAAGAAGATCTTCATCAAATTTTTCATAAGTGAGGAATTGCAGCAACATTCTAGCCAGCTTCAACCAAGCAACATCACCAACACAATGAGCAACAAACAAGTTAGTATAATTTTTTCTTTTTAATGCTTTAAAAATTTGGAACATTCTTCATAAGCTAGAAATGATAAATACTTATCTTTCCCTTCCCCTACACTATCTCTTCATCACTTCATATCATATACCCTCAAAGCATAAAAAATTTGTACTCAAAGCAACCAATTTGATCTCCAAGGGAGCTATAATGAGAAATTAGGTTTTCAAAATCAAACAACAAGAGCATGATTAGAAAGAAGGTTATTCTTGTAAATATTTTTATGCTTTCCAACCTAAAAATCTTTACAAACATTTTCAAAACAAGTTATCAAGCTGATTATACAAACACATTGTTTTAAATATGTCAATTGAACAATGCTTTGTTTTATGGAGACATACATGTGGAGACATAAGTTGTTGTTTGCTTAAAAATTAAGGAAGGGGTCATAAGGAGAATGCATTTAGAGTTATAAGTTGAATGATTGCTCAAAGGAAAATGCATTAGGGAGTTATAATTCAAAGATGAATCATAAAGTGAACACATTTGAAGCCATTTCCTGTGAGGATTACAAGAAAATGAGTGGAATTTCATAAACAAGAGAGGTATAATGAATTTAAAAGGGGCATATTCAGCTATGATTGATCATTTAAAAGGTTGTACAAATGCATAAACATCATAATACCCTTGTAAGCCATGTTTTTCCTCCACAAAGTTGATTTTTTTTTTTAAATATTGTTGTTTCTACTCCTGGGATTTGCCTTGTTGCTCCAACACTCCAACATTCCCATTTTTATTTCTCTCCAATGCTCCAAACACATACCTCATTCTCATATCTGCTCCAACGAATTCTATCTTTGTTTCAACGTTTTACCTCCACTCCAGCGCCATACCAAGTTGAGAATCCCTATTTTGCAGAAAATTGTTCCTTCCTATGCCTACCCCAACCCGAATTTATTGATAAGCATCTAAAAAAATGAACTGTATGTTGACAATTTCACTATCAACATACACCATTTTCGCCCTGTAGAAGAAAACATGGCATTAAAAAGGGAATATGTGGGAAGTGAAGAATAAATTGTGGAGAAAGAACGGATCCAAGTAGGAATAGTCCAAGGAAAAGTAAGTTTGAATTCAATGTTAAGAATTTGTTAAGTTAAGTGCCAATTTCGACATCCTGAGGAACGTTTTGAGAACAGAAACAATTCATTTTTAGCAGAGGTTGATTGTAAGAAGAAAAACAAAGTTGGGTTTCAACAAGAAGGCAAAGAAGTTTTAAATTGCAGATTGAATTGCCAGGTATGCCCTTTCATCAAAAAATTTATGGTTAAAAATAGAGAAAAGTTTAGGAATTAAAGGAATGATGAGATTTTCTTTATGTTAACAGAAAATTCTTGATGAAAGAAGCAATCATAGAATTGAAACAGACTCTGCAAATTCGAAAGCTTGAAAAACTACAAGGTTGAATTTTTGGGACAAGGGTAGACCTTCTTTTTAAGCAATGAAATATTCTTCAAGAAACTTTCTCTTAAAAAATTGAAAGGATGGTATCTAGGTTTGAACCAGAGAAATTTGACCCATCAGAAATTCACAAAGACTACACAAATTCTTGAACAAAATCAATGGATATCTTTCTTTGAGAAATTTGATGGATGTTATGAGAAGGTTGCTTTAGAGTTTGCTTATTCATCTAATGGGGAAAGGGCCACTGTTGGTAACATCACCATTAGAATTTTTGAAGATGTAATTGCACAGATCACTGGGTTACCTCAAACTAGAGAAAGATACTTCAAAACTAAACACTTTAAAGAAAAATCATGGGCACCTTTTGTATCCAGATCTAGGGTTGCGACAATAAATTGGAAAAAAAGAATTCCAAGAAGTTGGTTGATTCATCCTTGGGATGAATTAACCTATCTCATCCAGAAATTTATTACTTGTGAAGGAAGGTTTAGTATTGTCTACCTGTATCACATCAAATCGCTGCAACATTTAAAGAGTGACTGTGAAATTAACATGCCCTACTTTCTACTGCAAAACCTTTCTAAGATGGCTAAGCTTGTTCAAAAAAAACAAAAAAGGAATACAAAAAAAAATTTATACCACTACGGCTTCATCAAAATGATCATCACACATGAACTACAAAAACAGAACATGTCATGGCAATAGTTTATCATTGGAAATGGTTTTGAAACAGTGGAATAGAAAATAGAAAAAGAACAGATTTGATTGTGACAGATGATGAGGAGGAAATGCAACAACCCAAGGCAACAAGCTCAAAACAACCTATAGGGAGGAGAAGAACAAGAAGTATGGTGAAAATGAAAAAAAAAAATCCAAGAAAAAGATAAGATTTTCACCACATATGAAAGGAAATCAAGAAAACGCCAACAAGTCCAAAAAGGAGAAATAAAAGAAAGTGATGATGAAGCACAACAAGCACAATATGCACACATTCAAACTTTGGAGAAAGAAAAAGAGGCAGGGAAAGAACAATCATTAGAAGATGATGATTTTGAAGAACAAGATATTTCCACATATGAGAAAATGAGAGAAGAGGTGAAACAATTAATTAAAGACATGAAAGATGAAACTCAATCACCATAGAAAGTAGAACAAATAGTTGGTGGGTCCACATCAGGGCTTGATAAGAAAGGCAAGAAAATTAAAAAAAAATGAAGAAAAAGATCAAAGAAATAGAGGTCCTGGAAAGATATTTGAAAACAAAAAATGAAATGTGGAAGACTCAAAGCTATAAAACTCATGAGGAAAATGAAAAACTGAAGAAGAAGAATAAGAAGCTTCAAAAGAGAAACAAACTGATCTTCGAACAAGCATACACATGGCTTCAGCAAAAGAAAGTATACAAGGTAAAATATCAGAGGTTAAAAGTTCTTCATACAACCCAAGCCAATGTGGATACATTATTGCAGGCAACAGAGGTGGCAGAAGACTATTGACAGGAGCTCAAGAACATTTTGTTTGCATGAGGACATGCAAAGTCTTCCTCTTAGGGGAGATGTTGGGTACCATTTTATGCTTATTTTCACTTCACAGATCCTATTTTTGTCTCCAAAACCATCCATTTTGCCTTCATTTTATTCCATATTTTCCATAAAACAACTTTTGCAAGGTACATTTATCATTCCTTAGCTTAAAAATTGAATTTTTGAATTTTTAGCATTAAAATTAAAAATTTATCAGAAATTACAGGATTTGACTAAATCTCGTAATTGCTCCAAGGTTCGTGTACTTTCAGGACAACTGGGAAAAATCAGAGACATGTGTCATGATCCTTGATGTACAAGGATGGATGAATATCTATCATGTTTGAGATTTGAGCTTTCCAGGTGTCTGGTCAATGTTGATCAAACAGGGCCACTTCAACATAAAATACCCTGTTTTAGCAGAAAATTATGGACAGTTTTCGATTTTCTTGGGATTTGTGCATATTTTGTGGACCTGAAGGAGGGATTCGACCTTATTAGTATAGTTTTTGGATATCATCCTCATATTATGAGTCTTTTTAGTATTTTCAGTTTCAAACTTCTTGTATAAATACTTCAAGACATGTGCTAGTATGACATCTGATGTTAATGAAGAAAACTTTGAATTTTCAGTCTTGAGATCAGTTTGATGTTGTGTTCTTGATGATGTTTATGAGATGATTATGTGAACGCTGCTGCAAATTATTTCTTAGCTAAAGCAACTCAAGTGTACAAGTGAAGCATTGGAGGGCCCCCTTTGCCAAACTAGTACACTCTTCCTTTATGCTCTTTTCAAGTAATCTTTGACATATGTTTTAGATCAGATATTGCTATAGATGAGTTTTATTTATGCATTTGTTGTAGTTAGATGATTTCAATAGTTAAGTAATATTCTTAATGTTTCAAAGCATTACTCATGTTGTGAATGGTTTCTTGAATAAGAATTCAATGTGTAGTTTGCTTTCAAGTATTAAGATGTGCATGAGTGTTTTTTGAGTTATTTATGCTTTCAGTACTTTTGATTTAACAAGAATTAGTGATGATTGCTAATGAATGAAAAAAAACAATGAATGCATCTCTTGAATAAGAGTTTTGTCTTTCTAGCATTGATAAGTCTCTGAGCTAGTTTTGAATGTCGTTTTGAATGCTTATTGTTAATCAAATGCTCGTTAGGAAAAATTTGTTGATTAATGTCGTGAGATCTATGAATAGGTCTTCTGAATAGAAGCTTAGCATCTCCTCCATATTCAACTCTTAGAATAGGTTTTGGTTTATATCATTAAAAGAAACTAAGTCTATCTCTAAGCTCATATATTTTGAGTGTGCATCAAAGTCTTACAAACTCTGGATTGATAATTAATGCACTCTAATTTACATTAGTAGATTGGAGCCCAACAAGCACTTCCATCCCAATCTAAATCAGTATAGCCATACAATCCGAAGTCACAATCTCCAATAAAACAAAAGCCATAGTCCAACGTACCCTTAAGTTATCTCATCACATGTTATGGCAGGTACAAGGTGAACACATCTGGGATCCACCAGATACTGACTCAAGGTGTTCACAACAAAGCATATATTTGGTCTGGTATTCATTAGAAACATCAACGAACCAATCATATGTCTGTATAGAGTAACATCAATTATTTTTGATGAAGTGTCAGCGAATAACTTCATATTTGTCTCCATAGGAGTGGACATGGATTTACAGTCCATCGTGTCGACTCTCTTCAAAATTTCCACAACATACTTTCCTTGATTAAGTAAAATATCTTGTGGGCTCTTCCATACTTCAAGACCTAAGAAATAGTGCATCGAGCCTAGGTCCTTCATTTCAAATTCAGTGGCAAGATTCTTCTTACAATCTGTGATGATATTTTCTTCATATGTCAATAATAAGTCATCCACATATAGCAGCAATATAATTGGTCCATCATTATCAATCTTGAAGTAAAGGTTGGGATCATCTTTACTCTTGGTAGAGCCCAAGCTCATCAAGAAACTATTAGTCCTGCCATACCAAGCTCTTGGAGCTTTCTTCAAATTGCGGACATGAGTATTCCTGTCATGTACTTTGAAACCAAATTTTCACATCACATTGTACCAACCTGGTACACTTGCTCATCTGCAACTCAATCTGCATAATCATATGTTGGTTCTATGTGCTTTCTACAAAGAACTATTTGTCTCACTACCTAAGAGTATGTCCCCTATTCTCTCTACAATTGTTCCTTCTGTAACCGAGACACTGCACTTGAAACTGCTATTTCTGAAGCTAAGAATGACTGCTCTATTCTCATTGTAGTTTCTGAACTCTGAGAGTAGCTCCTCTATTCTATCATGGAAATAATTTCACCTGAAACTGAGAGTGGTTGATACTGAAGGTAGCTTTGCTTCTTTCATGGAGGTAACTCAATCTCAAATATAGGGACTGCTCCCTCTGAATATCATATTGTATCAAAATCATGGTTGTTCTAACTGTCTTCATGAACACTGGAACTATTTCTTTGATTACTGGAGAAAGTGTCTCGTCATAGTATTCTCCCTATTGCTGGGAGAATCCTCTGGACACAAATCAGGCTTTCTACATCTCTATACTCTTATCTGTAACATGCTTGATCTGTTAGATCAATCTTGGAAGTCACCACCGAATTCCTTTCTAGTCTCAAGGCAAAATCCATATCCCAGGCCTTCTGACTGTCTTCCTTCTCTGTCACTGAAACAAGGGAATATTCCCAGGATATTTCACATCTCCTAGAAGTATCTAAAGCTCGGATCTAGTCTTCTCAACTCATGGAATTTTTCTATCATTCCTATAAGACATCTCTTTTTCCCATCTGATCCTCTCTAAGATCATGCTCACTCTGATTCTCCATGCTTCCTTTGAGGCTTGACTCCCTCTGAGTCTATATAATCTTTGGAGCCATCTTCTCCCTTTGATATGGAACATCAATGCTATATGGATTTACATCTTGAAAAATTGTCATGGGACCATGCTGGTCTCTTCCTGGTTACTTCATTGATTCTGGGTAGGCCCTTCTGGCTCTACTAACTCTTCCTGATGATCTGAAGAGTGATCAACTACACTAGAGGAATTTGTTTTGTTATCTTTGGAGCCTTCTTCTCCTCATGATCTGTCTTCATATGAGATGTTGTGTATCTAGCAAAAGTAGTTTCTTCTTCTTCGGTACATGGATGTATACGGTCATGTATACAACTTGGATAGTCTACTCCATGTCTCATCTAATATGTTACCTCATGCAATCGTCACTATATCTCCCTCAGGTTTATCACTTGTGACCTTCCCAGAACAAGAGCAACAAGGGAGAAACAATAGACAAGAATAATACTCTTTATAATAATAATAATAAAAACAATAGTGAGAATGATCGTCACAGTAGCTCCTTCAAAGATATCACTTGTGACCTGCCTGTAACAAGGGTAAAAAGTAAGAAATACAATAATAAGGAATGAGAGAAACACTCTTCTAGTGTTGTGATCAATCATTCCTCCATGGTAACCTAGAAACAAAACAAGAAGTTTCTCCTAGAGGAGATGTTAGTTATATCTAGTAAATGATAACAGTAAGCATTTATCTCAATAATTCTCACATGTTACCAAGTAATCAATAATAAAACTTTTCAAAGATTGCTATCACAACTATAGTGTTTAGCAGGTATCAAACTTGATATGTGTAAATTTGAATCAATCAAACTTGGAACTTGGAGTCTTGTCCTCAAGAGTGAGTGTGTTTCTTTTCTTCCGAGTCTCCTTCACTCAAGATGACAAGTATTTTCTTCAACCTGTCCTTTGTACTAAGATAATATGCTTTCTTGACAGAAAACTGGGTTAGAGAATAAACTCTATAATCTCAACTTTAATCAATCTATTGCTTTAACTTTAATTTTGACCAATGATTAGTATGATAGTCATAACTTCAACAGATCAAAATACAACCTAGATGTTCATAAGAACATAACAAATAGAGGCATATTAAATTGATCAAACCTGAGGTGCATTGTTCCTTTGAATGTGTTGGATCTGAGGTCCCTCTGAATGTACGATTGTTGTTTAGACAAAAGATAATTTCTCTTGCAAATACCCTTGAAAAATAATGATACAGTTTAAACATATGTAAATACATACCTCTGATAGTATCGATAGGTAGTGGCACCATCCAACAACAACGGAAATAAATAACAAACCTTCAAAACTTCAAAGGTTCTTCAACTTGTAACTTAAAGTTAGCTGGATATTTTCTAGGGTAAGATGCACTAGAACAATAAAAATCAGTCCCAACACTTCACAAAAACTTTCATTGCAACTGGTACTACAGCTGGTGTTGGCACTGCAACTAGTGTTGCAATTGACATGAAGGACCTGACACAAAGGAACTGGCACTGCAACTGCAACTGCAACTGATATTGGAATTGCAACTTAGGGTTTTATGAGGAAACCTTAATTTTTCAAGCTTCAAATTTCAAAATTCTGATCCAGCGACTAGATGCACCCTCCTAGGGTGAGCTCCTAGATGTGGTTACATCCCCCAATGTCCTCCTTAATCAGGGAAAATGTCACACTTAGGGTTTATGCAGAAACCATAATTTTGCAGCAGTTGCAATATTGAAAACTTGATTTTGGAGAGGGTGCGTTGAGGCTAGTCACTTCTTATAAAATTTGAGTTGGTCTCTTTCATACTTGTTCTGATACCATGTTGAAGTTTTACTTGTACAACTAGAAGTTACGATTCTTCTTTATTATTATAATCATTTAGCACATTAGTTGCATAAATAAGATCACTCAAAGAGAGGCAATCACAGAAACAATAGAGACACACATATTATCCTGGGAAACCCTCATGGGGAAGAAAACCCAACAAAAACTTCCTCAATATAGATAGATAAAAAATTGAATAGAATATCCTCTTCTACTCCTTCACTAAGAAGATTAGCACACCAATTAACCAAGATATACCAAGAGATAGACCAAAACCCTCCTTAACGTCACCCCCAGTTGCAACAACTACTCCTTCAAGACTTGTGCACTTTTTCCTCTTGTTACAGAGCACATGAGTGAGTGAGTTTGCAAATGAGGTGCTAGCCTCCTTTATAAACAATGGTCTGGCCTCCCTTAAATTAGGTCTGGGCCGACCTGTCACTTTATCCTTTTAATTAACATTTAATTGTCAAGGCACAAAAGGGTCGACTTTTACAAAGGCACAATAGGGCCTAATTAATATAATAATATTATTCAACACTCCCTCTTAGGTAGAATATTCTTCGAAGTTACAATATTTCAACAAGACTAACAAAAGAGAGAGAGAGAAAGGGGTAGTATATGTAGGAGAGAAAGAGAGGAGAGATAGTGGAAGGGAGGGACAAAGGGGAAGAGGGAGGGGAAGAGAGAGAGAGGAGAAAACTTGGAGGGGGGGAGAGAGAGGGGGCGGAGGGAGGGAAGGAGAGACGGAGGAGGGAGAGAGAGAGAGAGAGAGAGAGAGAGAGAGAGAGAGAGTCGAAGAGGGGGGATATAGAGAGGGAGTCAAACACTGATTACAAATAAAGAATGTCGAATCCACTAAAATATTATGCTTATATTAAAATTAAAAAGCAGAGTCAATGTACCATAATCATCATTAAACCATGTGAAATTATTATTAAACTGTACGTGAACAGTCATATCCATAAAATATCATTATTAAACAAGAGGTATAGGCATACTGCATGTAGGGCTTGGGTGTAAAGGGGGTTAAGGGTAGATTATAGGTTCTGAATAGGCTTATATGAAGCTGGGGGGGGTCTAGGTCATGTTCTAGGTCTAGTTCATGGTCAAGTTCATGATCTTGTTCATATAAGTACTCGTATAAGTACTCCATTGGAAGAAGAAGAAAAAATTAACACTCACCTTATAGGTGAGGCTACATTTATGTTTTGCACATATCCTTTATTCGTTGTGAGACCTGCCTCGCCTTTAGATGGATTGAGAGAGAGGGAGGTATAACTAGGGGGAAAGAGAAGGAGACAGGGAGGGAGGGAGAAAGAGGGGAAAAGAGAGAGTGAGAATGAGACTAACAACACATAGAGAGAGAGAAATATGTGGTAGATGTAGGAGAGAAAGATAGGAGAGATAGTGGGAGGGAGGGAGAGAGAGAGAGAGGTAGGGGGGG
>JZKD02S1726948.1:327965-337982 GCA_000966675.3 Picea glauca
AATTGGTGGTCAACGCAATGCAGATTCAATCCAGAATTATACTTTATTGGCATTGAACTTCATTTCCATGCAAGAATGCCAAGAAAGCTGTTATATGAGGGAGGGGAATGCATTTCGCCATACAACTCTATCAATTATTGCATAAATTCAGAAATTCTATATCAAGCGCCCGTGGCCTAATGGATAAGGCGTCTGACTTCTAATCAGGCGATTGTGGGTTCGATCCCCACCGGGCGTGATAATGTGTCATTTGCTATTAGACAAATGAGGATTCTGAATTATTTTGCAACTTTGAGGATTGACAAGTTCAGATGGATCGAAGGACGAATGGACTGTGATAAAGAAAGAAGAAAGACCTCGTTGCCACTTGAAATCTCAAATACTTAAAACAGAATTTGAAATACAGTACTGTACACAAAACTACACCATTCAGACAGATGACTGTTTTTCAGTGAAATTAAATAAATTATAATACTTTTCTTATAAAATAAAATGACGAGGTTATCAAATGTCTGAGCCCAGGTTTGAACTGGGGACCTTTAGTGTGTGAGACTAACGTGATAACCAACTACACCACCCAGACATATAAAAAAGTTTTGTTTAGAGTTTCATCATTATTTAAACTCCTCCTTCTAATTAAATGAAACTCCTTCCTGTCAAACTCGCAGCCATAATTTTATAAATCTTGTCAACAAGTTTTTCTAATCTACATGTGTCATATTGATTTGTTCAAAATAGCTTTTTAAAAGAGATTGTTTTTTCTAATCTACACGCGTCATCTTGATTTGTTCAAGATAGGTTTTTAAAGAGAGATTGATAGCTTTTGCCCAAAACTTGTTGTAGATACTTGTAGACCTGGTAAAACCTGTCCACCAATACCACTTTCTACTTTGTTGTTCATTTCACTGACCTCCTGACATGGATTTCTTTGGATTTCTTTGTCAGCCCCATTATTTGAGGTAGTGAAGACATGCCTATCAGTCACATATCCCCTGTCCTCTACCACATCACCTATTCCCTGTCCTCTACCACATCACCTATTCTCTCTGCCACATCACTTATCCACCTTTCTCCTATCTCCTTTACTGTGTTGGTGGGGAGATCGTCGAGACCCAACCTCCAGTGGGTCGGCTTTGAAGAACTCCTCTGTTGCTCTAGTTTTGCTTGGAGTTTCGAATGAATTCTGAGACTATTCCTTTTCCAGAGGAATCCCTTCCCCTTTTCCCACGTCTGCCCCCAGGGAACCCATGATCGAATCCCTCTCCTAATAAATATAAACAAAAACAAGTTTACATGGATAACTTTCACCCTCCCTTGATAACAATTTCTCCAGATTATTGATCTCATCTTCTATGTAACCAAGTCAGAATCCAACGACCTCAAAGTTAGGACATAGCGCCAACGCTGTCCTTAACCAGTTTCTGGTTTTAATAACAAAAGACTCAGTAAAGAAAAAAGTGTACCCCGCGAACAATTTGATCAGGGTCCAAGAACTGAGGCGCATCTGGAGCTTTGGTTACCGAGGGCTCAGTATGTCAAGGTGATGAAATTCCCATAACATTGCTGCTATTTTAGCAGATATTTTAGGATTCTTCAAATCAGGAGGCGACAATGTCTAGAATACTCATACAAATTAAAAAGCGGTTAGATTTCAGTGATTTTGATGAAAGAAAATCATCTTCAATGAAGAATTGTTGCAAAATCTAATGAAATTACCCTTGCATTTAGAAATTCCTCGATGCGGCCATTAGGAAAGGAACAAAAGAGAGGGGAGCCCTGCCCAAGTCTGGAAATGCACTCAAATGCTCGAATCTCATATTCTCGATCAAAAAACACATTCGCACGGGCATCTCCATAGATTCGAATGACTACCTTCCTGGGATTTCCTCCATTTCTGGTCTGCCAGCTAGACTTGAAAATCTCATTCGTCATGCCGTCCGTGAGAGGTGTGATTTCCATTTTCTTTGTGTCTATAACGTCCACCCAATTCAGAGCGAGGGCTTGCAAAGCGCTCCTGGCTTCTCTCGGTAAAATTGAACTCCGTTCTCTGGGAGAGAACTTGGATAACGATGACTCGAAATAGATGCGCCATAGAATTATATGGAACTCGTAAAATAAATGGTTCGTGGAAAGCCCTTAGGAGGATTTATAAACTTGCACATGGAGAGAGAATACAGAGGAAGCAATGGAATGAAAAACTCAGAAAAGAATGACGTTGGCTAAACGTTCTACCTTTTGAGTTTTTTTGGCTGAAATCCGGCCATGTAAATTTGAACAAAATTGCTATTTTCTGTTGTTTAAATTGCATTTCTGAATGCATAAATGGATCCAGCATGATGAAAAACCCTTGGGACACTCGGATTATACAAACTTAGCCACTCAAATCTGCAAATCCAACCATTTAGCACCGAATTTCGGGCAAAATCAAACGGAACAAGTTGCTGGAAAACCTCCAAAAGGTACAACGTTTAGACTACTGCGAAAAGAATGATCATGAAAAGCCCTTTGGAGGGTTTATAAACTTGCCACAAAGAGAGAATACAAAAGAAGAAATTTAATGCGATGAAAATGTGTACGAAGGGGCATGAATCACATCTTGTCGCGCAATAAATACTCAAACCCTATATGTATGTAGAATCGAGGTTGGCTCTGCGGTCAGGTCCTTGTGATGAAATCCATCCCATAGGCTCAAGGGCAGGGGCCGCATGCCCTTTCGTCAGAATCTCTTCCAGGCCCATCCCTCATGCTCGACGCGCCTCACCCCCTCCCTGGCGATTGTCCTTTCTCGTTCAAATTCCTACCATCTAGGCGTTGTTGCTTCTCTGTCAGTTTCACTACAGGACAGATGGACCTGGAGGATGAGCCCGAGGTGGATTATGACCTCAGCCAGGCCTTAGAAAGGGATTTCTACACGATTGAGGAATTTTTATGTTTACAGGATTGAGCAAGATCTTCCCCTCACACAAGCTCAAAGAAGCTATTTGTTGAGGATGGGGTTTTGGCCATGCCTGCGAGGGAGTTTCTAGATATGGACGAGGATCTCGAGAGTAAATTCCAAGGATCAGGTATTCCAGGGAAGGACAAGTTTCTCATTGTGTCGCACTTTGATGCAAAGGGTCATTGGTCTGTCTCTCCAAACAAAAGAGGCAAGGGGAAGACTTCACAATCCCTTATTGCTCAATGTGCAGAGAAGGAAAAAGGGTTAGGTTGTAGAGGGGAAAAAAGAAGCAAGGGTGTGGATGTCCAGTCGGCTTCAAGTGCTCCTCTACTGAACAAAAACCCTAAGTGCATTCGGGAAAGGAGAGGTCCCATCCAAATGGTGGTGGGTAAGGATATCTTTATGTAGGAAGTTTCTAGGTTCCCTAACCGAACCCTAGTTGAAGGATTTAATGGGAAAAATCCCATAGACATAGAGCTACATGGTTAGATAGAACAACATTGGAAACCTCTGCTAGGGTATTCCCCGAAAACCTATGCCTTAGCCAGGGGGTGGACTAGTTTCCTATTACGCTTGGTGGATGGTTGTAATTTTATTATGAGTAAAGACAAGACCTGGGGTCCGTCCGACTTGTCACTCAAGTTTTGGTCCGTCGATTTCGACCTTATTATGGAACCAATGGCTATAATTAAAGTTTGGGCTATTTTACCTGGATTACCCTTGGCGTTTTGGTCGAAGGAGGCATTGGAAGCTATAGGGAACAAGCTCGACGCTTTTGTAGGGATGGAACTTTAATGGGAATCCAAATTCGACCATTGCTGGGCATGGATTTATATTGAGGTGGATGCCAGGGACAACTTGGTGGGAAATATCGATCTAGTGTATAGTGACAAGGTTTGGCATCCGAAAATCGACTATTGGAGGATTCCATTTCGTTGCTTCATATACCATGAAATTGGGCATGTCCGAGCTCAATGTGGTCATGTTGCACCTCTCCTGTAGAAACCTCTTAAGGTTTCAAAGAAAAAATCGAAAGATGAGAAAGGGTGCATAGTGAAGTTGTGTCTAGTGATGGTAAAGGGAAATATTTGGCAAGGAAAGAGGATGACATGACTAATGGACAAGTGATCTGCAATTCAAATCTGAAGAAAAACACACAGAAAACTAAATGCGCAATGAAGAACAAAAATTAAATAACGCGGAGTAGAGAAAATAGAATATACATGAAAATGGAGAAGAAGAATTAGAAGAGAAAATAACCATCACATTTTTTTGAGTGAGAGAGGAGCACCTTCTATAAGAAAGACAATTTTTTCCTTCTCGTTATTAGCTTATTACAATAGAAGTTGCAACAACTAACTAAATGCTTACAATAGTAATTGTTAAAAGCGCACTAAATACTTGCAGCAGAAAGTGTTGAAGAGAACTACTGTCTACAATAGAAAAAGCTAAAACTCACTCCAACACTAACTACAATACTAATTAAGGAGCGCCCCCTCATCATGAATGGGCAAGGAAGTGGGGTGCACTTCCTGGTGGCTCAATTCCTCCCTATTTAGATTTGGAAGCATCCTTTCTTCTGCCAACAAATGAGGGAAATTGTGCTGCAAATTATGTTGGCATTTTAATTGGTATTTGTCCAACAAGAGCCATATATGATCTCCCAAATGAAAGAACAATGGTGTGCACTTCTTATCATGCCTTTGTTTCTCACGGTCTTGGGCTGCTCGTAATTTAACTACTTCTTGAGTATAGTGTTGAGTCAACATATGGATAAAACATTGAATTGATTGATGTTCCTGCTACTCATGTGTTGATTCAGAAGAAACAAGGGTCTCTAAATGGAATTTCATCGAATGAACTCCCTATTTAAATATCACCCCAATAACAACCTCAAATGCATCCTTCTTAATATCAAAGGGTTGATTCCTATTTGGAAAACAAAGAACATGTGCAGATCATAATGCAAGCAAAAGTTGAGCGAAGTGGTGCCCAACCTTTCGAAAAAAAATCTTGAGGTCATGGGAATTGGAGTGCGCTGGCCATTGTGCCAAAACATGTACCCGAGATGGATCTGATTGACCCCCTGTTGTGTCCAGTATGAGTCTCAAATGCAAAATTGATGAGTGTCCAACATAGGAGTTCTTTGTCTGAAGTGTATATGCCCGCAGTAGCTCGAGGATGTTGCAGATGTGCTAAAGATGTTCTGCCCAAGAATTATTGAAGACCCAAATATCGTCAAGATAAATGATCACGCATTTACCCAAATGACTTGTGACATTCTTGTGAACTTGATGGTAGCCAATTGTCAAATACATCTGTGTGAAGGAATAATCCCCTTGTGAGTGGTCCAACAATTCCTCAATCCAGGGTAGCGGGTAACGAGTTTTAACATTGTCTTTATTAAGGGCATGGTATGGGGTCACTAGGCACCCTTTCAAATCATCTTTGTTTTGGATAGAAAATGCGGGCGACACACATGGAGATGATGAAAGGGGGATATGGCCTAAGTTCAAAAGTTGATCAATTGGGTGTTCCATGTCATTGGCCTCTTAGGGAGTGATGTGATAGGATAGGGCATCGGGAAAAGAAACACCGAGAATTAGATCAAGTGTGAGCTCAATAGAGTGAGACGAGGGCAGTTCCACGGGTTGTGTGAAGACATCTGCAAATTCTTGGAGCGAGAGATCCATGGTAGGAGGTATAAGGTTATTCTGATTGTCTAGATTAATGGGGCGAACTAAGCAAAAATAGACACATTGGTTCAGATTAACTTGATTAACAGTCATTTTGTCAGTAACAGGCTGGGTGGATTTAAGAGAAGAAGAAGTACATAGGTGCGCCCCTCATGTTGCAAGTAGTATTGTTGAGATTTAGCATGACAGATAGTGTGCCAGGCTTGTTGATAAGGAATTCCAAGTAACAAATGGACACAATCAAGAGGAGAGACATCACACACCATAGTATCTCAGAAAGGGCCAATTGCAAAGGTAACTGCACAACACTGGTAAACAGTGAGACGAGGGCCTTCCTTTTCTACCCATCCAAGCTAGTATAGGGTTGGGTATGGAGTGGTGGGGAGGTTTAGGCATGTGACCAAGTTCTAAGAAATGAGGTTCTTTTGGATTTTGTTTTCTAAGGTGAGAATAGCCAACTCATGCTTAATCTAACAATTATGTGTGAACAAAGGTATATTAGAGACACCGAGTTCATTAGTGGTCATCAAGATCAAAGAAGGGTCCACTTCGGTAGGATTGTCGAGAGAGACTACTTTAGGATGGTCATAGGAATCTGGTTGAGTGACCTCTACAAATAGAGTTTTGTTGGTGCGAATGTTCTTAAGTTCATGACAGTCTGCAGATGCATGTGATTTGGTCTTATGAAAGGTACACCAAGACAAATTTCTAGGTGTGGATGGGGAAGCAAGGGAAACCGTGGAATTCTCAACATGTGAAGGACTAGTAGCCGAAGGACCATATCGGGTTGGGGGAGAGAGGATTTGAGGAGCCACTTTACACTCCATGGCCAAGGCGCAAAGAAGGGCCTTGTCCAAGGAAGGAGACTCAAACAAATTGACTTCATGACGAAAAATTGTTAATAAACCATAATTAAATTTGACAATCAATACCTCTTTTGGATCTGAAATGTGTAGTTGGATGTGCAACCTGCAGAAGAAATCTATGTAGCTCTGTTGTAACACCCTGTTTCCCCCAGTTTGTAAAAATAATTATACTGGCCAAGAACCATGGCAAACTCAGAAATGTGAATGTATGATGTGAATGGACCTTATGAAAAAGGTCGATGAATGTAAATAATATTATGAATGTATATATTGCAGGACTGCTGAGAGGGAAAGTGCTGAAAAAGAGACCACAATGGCTAAAGATAGGTGGTGGAAGGCACCTGGAATGGTGGCGTGAACTTCCACCGAAAACCAATACCGTATTTGGTCTTCATTGGCCCGGAGAACCAAGAGCGGCTCGCTAGCCTGAATTGAATGCCTCACAGGCTGGTAGATAGATGGCTCCTCAAGAATTAATGAGGGATGGGGGAGGGAAACCGCCCATCCATAAGAGTCTCAGGCCTGACCAATGCGAGGAAAGTCGCGCCACACACAACCTCGCAGGAGGAAAATGCGTGAGGGAGAAGCGCTAAGGGCAGACGCGAGGGAATGCAGGGGAGAAAAGAAAGAGGAGGAGAACTCTGGAAAAAAAACACAGAGTGAGTGATAGCGGAGAAGAAGGAGAGTAACCTTCATTCTCAGTCACTGGCAAACAGAGATGCATTCTTGCAGCATCGTGGTCTCAGCTCAGGGGTGGCTAGTGGTAAATCCATTGGGAGTCGCTGAGCCTATGGTTGGGTGGAAACGAGCACCCCTCTCAGCAGTTGCAAGCACCTCTGGTGTTTTTCTTATAAGTGTTTTTCATCTTGCATGTTGAAATGTATATTCTGTCCTTTATGCTCATAAACTGTGAAATTATGAAGGATTTTAGTATAAGACTGTCTGTGTGGTGTTTTGATTGAAAATGGTAGTTGTATGCCTGTAACAAAAAAACCACATATGGCTTATGTTTATAGATAAAAGTATATATATATATATATATATATATATATATATATGCGAATATTGAACCAATTCAGACTTCAAGTCTATTCTCGGGAAATCTAGGTCTGTATTCATCTCCAGGAATACCCGGAATGGACCTCACCTCCCGAAATACCTTTTCTGGATAGTCGAACCAAGAGTTTGTTGGAGGATTTTTGGGCATAAGTCCTGAAACCCTACACGAGGGAGAATGGCCCCTCTTGACTTCGGCATTTCGGTAACCAGAATGCCCAAAGGCATAATCCCTTGGATCTGCAAATTCTAAAACCCCGACTTGCGAAGTTCCGTAATGGAAGCGTATGGACAAATACCGATCAATGGACAAGATCTTGTCAGAAGATCTGAGGTCAGTCGTGACCATTAGATCAAAGAAAGATACGAGGGCATTAATGTCTTAACGCCCCCCCCCTCTTTCCTTCCATATTCACGAATAACGAAGAAAATTGGGACCGTAAACCCCTAGGGTCTGTGGAAGTATCTGGACCGTTCATCGATAGGGACACGTGGTTGTCGGCAAGTGTTTCGGCATTTCGATACTCGGAATACCGAAGGGTGTATTCCCCTTGTTCTCGCGAGTCCCGAAATCCCGACTCATGAAATCCCGAAGTGTTAGCGTGGGGGTTAAGTTAAGGGTTTTCGGAGTTTCGACTTTCGGAAGGTCTAGATGCGAGCCCTCTCATACTCGCGAATTCCGAAATCCCGACCCGCGAAATACCGAGATGATAATTCATGAATGAATTAAGACTCTTCGGTGGTTCGATATCCCATATACCTTTCCTCTTGCTAAATGCATGAAGGGGATCCCTCCAAAGGATCTAAAGTCTGTCATAACTGTTAAATTTGATGAAGGGACGCCGATGTTAAATGCCTCGACTCCTTCATCGCCTTCGAAAATAACAACGAATTGGGACCGTCAATCTCAAGACTCGTAGGAATGTAAGAAACGTCCAGTTGTAGAGAACATGGTGGCCAATAAAGTGTTTCGGCACTTCGGCACCCGGGAGACCCGAGGATAAGAACCCTTGTCCTCACGAATCTCGAAATCCTGACATAGGAAAACCCGAAAAGAAACATGGGAAGGAACCTCGATATTTTGGCATTTCGGAAATCGGAACACCCAAGGGTGTATTCCTTTGCACTTGCATCTCTTGAAATCTCGACTTGCGAAGCCCCTCAACGAGCATAGTAATGAGTAAAGGTTTCATAGATTTCGGCCCCCGGAAAACCTAAGTGCGAGATCTCTTGTCTGCGCATATCCCAAAATCCCGATGACGGAAACCCCGAAACATGAAAGTATATAAAGAGTTAGCATTTCGGAGTTCGGCTCCTGGAAATCCCCAATGTGAGACCTCTTGTCATCACATCCCCCGAACCCCTGACTTGCAAAATCCCGAAGAGATAGAACATAGAGAAGTGTAGTATTTCGGTGTTTCAGCACTCGGGACATCTAGAGGTAAATGTCTTAACCTCGCATCTCGTGAAATCTCGATACCCAAAACCCCGATGCGCTCTATAGTAGAGAAGAGAAGTCCCGAAGTCCCATGGACCGTTGGATCCACACTATCATAGACCGTTGATCTCCCTTTGGAGGGAAGCTTGGGAGACTTCATGGTTTTCGGGGATTTTGATTATTGAGAAATCGGCGAAAAATTTTGTTTTTTGTAGTGGGCGTGTTACATCTATACTGATTGATGACAAAGTTTTCAGAGATGTAACCATTTGGCAATGAGGTTTTGTAGATATCCCCAGGGACAGAAGCGATCTTTGAGTGCCTTGCAAAATCCCACCCACGTTGTAATGGGTGGTGTTTGTGTCTTGACCGAGTCACCTATGTCCATGACCTAGGAAGAATTCTTGATCTGAGTGTCCCACCATGTATGCATAATTCCCTTGAGTTGCAGACCAATAATCTGAAGCTTCATGTCTTATGTCATCTCAGGACATGTACGGAAGTATGTGGAAAAACTGTGAAGCCAAGAGTCGACATTCTCGCCATTCATTTGGCCTACAAACTTTGGTAATTGGAAGCGCGTATCAATTTGCATGGGTGTTGGAGCTCTGCGTTTTTGCAAACATAGTAGCTCTTGGAGAGCCATCGTTAAATCCCAAATTGGAGCTGTGGCAATGGATGCAGAATCCTCTATAGATGGCTCTCTTCGTGTCGACGTAATGTTCATGCACCTCAAATGCCAATCTATCAATGGATGTTGCATTGAGAATCACTAAACTCCTAAGGGCCTTGATGTAATACCTTTGTTTCCCCCAGCTTGTAAATATAATTATATTTGGATAAAACACTGTCGAGAGACCCGTCATGAGAATTTTGGAAAAGACAATGAACCTTGTTATTAAAGGTATTGTGTGTGTGTGTGTGTGTGTGTGTGTGTGTGTGTGTGTATATATATATATATATATATATATATATATATATATATATATATATATATATATATATATATATATATATATATAT
>JZKD02S1726948.1:339012-358561 GCA_000966675.3 Picea glauca
ATGATGGTTGAGATGACCTTGCCAGACGAGTACGTTGTTGGATATAAATTGCTCAGACCCATAACAATCTTCTAGCCCATAAAATTTAATTACCAGTGAAGCTGGTAGTTGGGAAGTCTTCCTCAAGAGTAAATGAGGAGATGGGCATAGTACCCATCTAGAAAATTCCTGATCTGACCCATGAAATATTTCTAGGAAAGGAAAGAAAAGTCAGGAAAATCGGGGGCAGAGGAGAGAGGATACACATGAATGGGTCGGAAGACCATTCGAGGAAAAAACATAGCATGCGAGGCTCTATGGTTTTGAGGAGAACTAAGAAATATATGTTATTCTGGGTACAAGAGCACTTGTATATTTTTTTCTAATCACACTGATAAACGAAGATGCAATGATTGAGTGAGAAATCACAATAGGTTCCCTTGCTTGGTGGATAGAAAACTGAACTGCCAGGGCCCTGTGGGAAAAGGAGAGTGACCTTTGTCCCTTGCTATAGCTAAGAAAAAAATGAAACTTCATCTATCTCATGGAATCATGGTCTAGCTAGGGGGTGGTCAGTTGAGGAATATTCAAAGAGAAAACTGTGCCTATGGTTGGGTGGAAAAGAGAACTACTTTCATCAGTTGCCAACTAATTTCCAATTTCATATAAGTGTGACTTTGATTTTTTATGTTGTCTTGGCTGTTTTTTTGTAATATGAATTTTGTTATTGAGCTAGAGGATGACCAATTATTTTACCTTGTTTGCATGGTAGAATTCGTGGCTCTGATGGCCTAGTGGCCTGGGAAATTGGCAACAATGCTTTAATATCATATTTTGTAGATGGTTTTCTATCTACCTCTATTTAGAGAAGGAGAATTGTTAGTGATGAGCTTTAAATGAATTTGGGAGCATAATACTTTGAACCCTTTGTTGGTTGGAAAGTCCTCAGGGGACTATCTAGGGATCAAACCTGAAAATATAGAGTCGAGACAAACTCTATGGGATAACTCTGAACCTGTCAGTCCCTTAGAATTACCGATGTCCTGTTACATGATTTGGATTCTAAAGTGAAAGGATCTTCCTTCAAACCATTCTCCCTAGTGACCACAGGATCAAGTCCACTACTTTAACCAAATTTTAGATAAGATCTGAGTGTGTATCCCTCGGGAGCTTGTCAAAGTCCCATGTGAATAGGACCTTGAAACCCTACACTATGCTAAAAAGGAGCTAAGCCTTCCAGGCTTTAGGAGTTCCGAGTTTCGGGACTTCAGGATGTTGGAACCTCACAACATTTAAATCCTGTTGAAGGCAACCTGTCAAAATGTTGAATGGATAGTTGACCGACAACTGGCGGTTTCCTATCTGTTGTCGTGGGATCTGCTTTATCGTTAAACCCTGACCAACTTTTTAGTCGCGAAGTAATGCGAGCCGTATATCTAAGGATATTCAAGATCTTTCTTGACCGTTGGATATACGTTACGTTCAAATTCGACGTTGACTCACTCTGAGAGTGAAAAGGCATTAAACGACCGGAATTCTCAAATGTCGAAGTTGTGAAGTAACGCGATCTATAGATCTAAGGATCCTTCAGGATCTCTCTCAACCATTAGATCGAGCCTAGTGGAAGGATAGGGTAAGTGATAATGTTGATCGACATCAAGATGTCTTATCCCCTTTATGACCTTTCTAGTAGGTAGCCCTTCGGGACTTAAATGGGATAAGACCTGTAAGGGATGTGAGGTGAGGAAATCCCGAAGTGGAGAAATCTCACCAACCATTAGATCAAGGGGAGAAATTAGGAGACATTGTGGTCCGTTGATCGAGGGTCCATTGGGAACCTTTTTGGATCGTTTGTTCAACTAATGGGAGACAACATAGACACTTCGCTGAACTCTTACTTCGGGAGTCTGAAACTCCGAGACTCTGAGAGATGTGAGGATATAGGATGGTATGTTAAACTCCAAAGCCCTGAAGCATCAAAGTGTCAAAATCCCTGTGTGTGGTGTCAAATATTGGTTGGACAGGGTACATACACCATAAGGATGTGGCGTGTTTGGATAGTTCCATGTGGCATCGTGAGATTGGTCATGAATTAAGTGTGCCCCCCTCCCCCCCCGCTTGTCAACTCTAATCTATGCGATAAGTGTGGATAATATCATCCATCATATCTAATGGTGGATTGAGATCCACCATATATTCTAGAGTGGAAAGAGAATCCAAGACTTTGGGCCTCCAGGGAAGTTTATAGATTTGCACAAGAATTGTCGAAGGGACGAAGAACCGGTATTCGCGAAGGCTCTGGGGTGATATTCCTTGCAACCCATATTTTGTGGCCATGTTACTGAATTATTCATGATAGTTCCATGTCAGATGACACGAGAAAAGTGATTCCACGTGGCGAAGGGGATGGTCATTAGCCAATGATGCCCTGAAAAATTCGAAAAGCCATAACTTTCAAACCAGAACGTAGTTTTGGACAAGGGTATAGTCAATGGAAAACTCTTGGTGAGTACAAGATGATGGTGTCATCATCTGAGGAATTCATAGAGTTGTAGGAAAGTGGAAAATTTATACCCCCATCCCTTAAAAGGATACTTAGGGGGTTGGGTGTGTGACACCTGAGAAGGCACTCGGTACCCTGAAGAGGGCGCGTGGAGAATGGTAAAAAATGAATGTGCTTGAAGCTCTGAGGAGGGTGCATTGGAAGTCTTCAGAAGGACGTTTGGCTCTGAGAAAATGTTTTTGTTGGATGGCCTCTCTTTTGAATTCCATGGTTGACCATAAGCTACCTTGGATCCAGGCTTTGATACCAATTGATTTGCAATTTATATTTGAAAAAAAACACACACATAAAACTAAATGTGCAATGAAGAACATAAATTAAATAGCGTTGAACAGAGAAAATAGAATATGCATGAAAATGGAGAAGATGAATTAGAAGAGAAAATAACCATCACATTTTTTGAGTGAGAGAAGAGTGCCTTCTATAAGCAAGGAAACTTTTTCATTCTCGCTATTAGTTGAATACAATAGAATTTGCAACAACTAACTAAATTCTTATAGCAATAATTTCTAAAAGAACACTAAATGCTTGCAACATAAAGTATCGAAGCGAAATAATGTCTACAATAGAAAAAGATAAAACTAGCTACAACACTAACTACAATACTAATTAAGGAGCACCCCCACATCATGAGTGGCCAAGGAAGTGGGGTGCACTTCCTGGTGGCCCAACAATATTCCATGGAAGATTATCAAGCAGGCTCTCTTCTAGGTAATTCTTTGGTGGCCCTTGGTCCTATTTCCTATTAGCTTCCAGATAATGGTGAATGTGCATTTTCTATGGGATGCGACGATGTTCCATTGGCCTCCTTGCCCTTTCCTCCGCTTCCGCAGATGAAGGCCAAATATTCTTGAAGGAAAATCCTCTCCCCTCTCCCTCAAATTGAAGTGGCTCTGTTGGGAGGTTTTGATACTCTTCCTGATCCCCCCGCTTCGAACCCCCCTTCCCCCCTCTCTTCCCCCTTGGCCCCTTCTCTCCTGGTCCCCTTCCCTCTCCCCCTGTCCCCTCCCTCGAGAACTCTCACCATTTATTCTAATATCTATGGTATGGGAATAGGCCCGAGAGATTCATTCCTCACTTTGAAGAAATCTATTTTATCCTCCAAAGACCCCCCTATCCCCCTTGCCAAACGCTATGCTATGTAATCTAGAGGTCGTCAGAAGGAAGATATCCCCTCCAAAGGAGGCTTAGCTCTTGATCCTCCTTATCCAAAACCTATAGGAAATAAATCCCACCTGCACAAAACCCAAGAAAGGGAAGCAATGTAAATAAAGAAAGGTAGACAAGCTTCCATTACCAGGGCCCTTAGAGCAAGGAGTTCTCTTAAACCCCCTTCTAATGACAAATTTATCCTTTAATGAAAGAGGGGTGCCCCACCCCAAAAGAAGCTATCCCTCAAAATGATTTTCCAAAGCCTTAAGCTAAACTTGATTATGATTTAGGAAACGATGTGCACTGGAGAAACAACCAGGGAGACTTTTGCTTCATGGCTATCGAATTGGTCCTTTTGTACAATGGATGATGAGGGGATTTCAGGGGGTTTATTAATTGGTTAAAGCCATTAAACCTGAAAGAAGAAGTCTTGACTTCATATACGTCAGCTATATTAGTAAAATTGAGATTTAAAGATAATGATTTTTCCTTCATATACGTTAGCTGGCACATTTAGCGATCCTCTCTCAGTGGTTGGCAAAGATCTGAACTTTAATCTTCCCTTGTGTGAAGTATGGGGGGATAATCCTAGGGTGGATAACAAACAAGGTTATTTTCTATCTCTCTTGGAGAATATTCATCTAGTTGATGTCGAATCGACCAAAATTACCCATACCTTGAGAAAATTTAGAATCAGTTTAGATCATGTCGTTGCAAAAATGATCAACCATTTTCTAGTCTCGGAGGCTCTTCTCGAGACAGGTTTGCATGTAAAAGCCTCTATAGGGGAAGGATGTATCTAAGACCATTGGCCCATCATCCTCTAATGGAAATCTGGATCAGAAGCTCCTCCAAGACCTCTTAAGGTAAGCCAAATCTGGCTCAAAGAGGAATGTTTCAAAGAGTTGGTTTCCACTAATTGGAGGAAGCTTGATCCAAGGGAGCCTGGGTCTCTAATGGCTCAATTTTCATATAACTTGGACACAATTAAAAATTCTATAAAACAATGGCTTCCAATCTGGAGGGCTTGAAACCTAAGGAATGTCAGAGAAACATAAGATAGAATGTCGTAGATTTTTAACATCATTGATGAAGGACCCCTTAGAACGATTCAATTGACTGAGTTAAAGGAGCTAGAGGCTCTTAGACACTCCTAGATAGAGAAATAAGAACAAACATGACGCCTTAAAATTAGGGCATTATGGCTAAAGCATAGAGATAGTAATGCTAAGTATTTTTACCAATTTGCAAACTATATAAGAAAGCTAAACACCATATGGGAAATTAAAAATGAAGAAGGCAGAGTGGTTAGCTCATTCCAGGAAAAGGAAGAGGCGGGGGAAAGATTCTTTGAGAAGATTTTCAAATTCCTAGTAGGATTCCCCATTCGAGAGATATTTGAGGTAGTGTTGAAATTTCGAGTGTTTTTATGGAAGAGATGAACAAGGCCCTAGAAGAGGAAGTGACTAAGGCAAAGATTTCAGCAACCCTCTCTTCTATGAAAAAATTGAAAGAGTCTAGTTTCAGGTGGATTCACTGTCGATTTTTTCAAGTGTTTTTATGACTTTTTGAAGGAAGACCTATTGTTGATAGTAAGAGAGTCACGTCATAATGGAAAATTACTTGGGTCTTTCAACTCTACATTCATGTTCTTAATTCCCAAAAAACAAAATGGTGAGTCTTTTGGGGACTTTAAACCCATTTCCTGCTACAATGTGACATTCAATCTCATTTATAAGATCATCTCTAGACGGATAAGACCTATGCTAAGTGAATTTATTGGAGAGGAACAATTCAATTTACTTCAGAATAGACAAATCCATGATGTTTTAGCAGTTGCTCATGATTTTTTTCACTTGGTGAAGAAGAAGAATCTAAAAGATGCAATTTTAAAATTGGATTTATCTAAAGTGTATGACTGAGTGAACTAGAATTTCTTATGTCTATCTCTTCTCTAAATGGGACTGTCTCTCAAAATGGTTAACTAGATTATGGGATGCCTACATAATGCATCATTTATGGTCTTAATTAATGGAGGCCCCTTGTGTTTCTTTTCTTCCTTGAGAGGACTACGTCAAGGGTGTCCCCTTTCCCCTTTTCTTTTTCTAATCATTGCAGAAGATCTCAATCAATTGTTGAAGGAAGATAGAAACAAAGGATAACTAAGTGGAGTATCGGTATTGAAAAGTGAGACAATGTCCCATCTTCTTTTCGTCGATGATAATTTTTGTAGCGTTGTTGGTTCCTAGTGAGACTTGGAAGTTTTGAAAAGAATTTTAGACCTATTCTACAAAGTGACATGGATGATTAGAAACCTTGAAAAATCTTGTATTATCCTCAACAATTGCTTGAACAATGAGAGTAAATTTATTGAAAACATTTTCCTGACCCCTAGAAAACTGTTAGATGAGGGTTTTACGTATCTTGGATTTTTCCTCAAGCTTGACTGCTACATGATCATAGATTAGGGATGGCTCATCAGAAAAATTGAAGCCAGGGTCTTGATATGGGTTAATAGACTCCTCTCCAGAGGAAGAATATTTTTCCTTCTCAAGGTGGTATTGGAAAGTATACCTGTGTACTACAATTCAATAACATCCATTCCCAAGGGGATTCTCACAAAGATTCACCAAATCAGTTTTCAATATCTTTGGTTTGGCTAGAAAAAATCAAGAGGAATCCCCTTCACCAAATGGTCTTTGATTACAACACCTAAAGAGCTAGGGATATGGGGTTTAAAATATGTCCATACCTTTGCTAAAGATTTGGTGGGTAGGAACCTTTGGAGAATGACGTAGGGAAATTCACTTTGGTATAAAATAATGAGCTCTAAATATTTTGCTAACCTATCTATGGTCGACTGGTTCTGGGCGTCGCATACATCTTCGAAAGGCTCTATCATTTGGAAATCCTTGGTAGAGGATTTTCTACTGGTAGGAGGATGGATTTTTTGGAAGCTCAGGAATGGGAGGAACATTCAAGTAGGTGAAGACCCTTGGTTAGGCACTGGTAATAACTTCAAATTATCTATCCCCTTAGTCCAGGTACCGAGATTCCATAAAATTCTTATGCTGAGCGATGCGAGGATTGACACCCCTCATCCAAGAGAGTGCAACAGATGGGGCTCTGGGGATTTTAGATACTTTAGTAGAGGAATGGAAGAATTATGTGGGAATGTTGTGTGAAAACTTCATCATCCTAGAGGATGAGTCTGATGATTCCCTAGTCTGGTCTAAAAACTCAATGATATCAATGATATTTTAAACCATATCAAAAAATAGAATATCCAAAATATCCAAAATAGTATGTTGTCAAAAAACTTTAGGAATCAACTGTTCTCAACAATCAATAAATAAATATACTCAAAAACCATATTTTCCACTTTGGGAGGTAATTTTCCCTTCGTTGTTGTTGTCTCCCTTTGATTTATCTGAATTAGCCTTAGGCTGTGTGGAGCCTTTAGTCTTGATCTCATTGATAACATGCGGAAAATCATCTCTCAAGTGCATGCAGGATGAAACAGATTTGGTGGAATCACTTGAGGGCGAGGAGGGGGAAACAACAACTTTTCCTTTATCATGTGTCTGGTGGGCTTCAATTTTGAGTCTATTTCTTGTGTGGGAAGACTATACAGGTGAGTTTGCAGTGGAAATTTGGACAATTGGGTTTTCCGGTGGAGGAGGAGAAGGTAGAGACAAATTGGGCTAGCCACGATGTTGGGAGACTGTTGGGTGAACAATCTCTTGCCATCCATCTTTTTCAGGGACTTCAAGTTGTAATGAGACATGAGGGGGAACTCGGATACCAAGGACATGATGGGGTTGGAAGGGAGGCCTTTCTGGCCTAGGTTGGACTACCCCTTGTCCAATCCAGTTGAAAAATCTAGCTTGGAAGAGTTGTTTTAACTCTTGTGGATTTTCATCAAAATGTATCGAAAATCTTGGCCTTCTAGGGCCTCTGTTCCAATTCCCTCTTCCCTTGTTATTTCGACCATGGATTCCTCTGTTGAAGAAGCTCATTCCTGTATGCAACGTTTATTAGAAACTAGCTTCTTAAACAAACCATATATGACATCTCTTTAAATATGAAACAAAGTTTGGCTCAACAACACATCAGACCCATGCAATCCAATCCATAAAAATTGTTTAATACTTGTTAATGAGAAGGGGGTGAATAAGGGTTCTGGGATATCTGAGGGGGTTGTATTGAGCAAAAGTGATAAACTGAAAGTGAGTAGATCATGATTATTGCTTAACAAATCATTAAACAATCAACTGTGTTGTAATAACAAAACATATCAACTGTAACCCATCTCCGTGTCATCCTTTAATTGCTATAATACAAAGTTTCCATTTAATTATAATTTAATTTTAAGAATAGGAGGTGCAAAGTGAATCTAGGAATGTGAGGGGATTCGTGATGTGTGAAAAAGTGAGAGAATGGCAGGGAAGTTAATGGATACTATTCATAAACAAATTAAGTAATCAATAATCATAACTCTATACTAAAATCAATCCAAAAAACACCAACACCACACCAACATTTACTGTGTATCAAATTGTTTGATGTTCCAACATTTAAATTTCCCAGAATTTCTCAATTCATAACAGTCTATGCAATCATAACTCATAACCAAAAAAAAATTTCCATTCAACAATCTTGTTTAAGAAAGCGTCGATCTTTTATTTCTTTTCTTTCCTTTTAATAATTTAAATAAAATGCACAACAATATGTTCGACCTCTATCCCATAATGTATCACTATAATAATAAACATCCACTGTCTACCAATTTACAGTCGGGTCCAATTAAAATATACACAGGTCCTTTTTTTCAAATATGAATAGACTTCCAAAATATGTCCAATTTCACACAGTCTTCATCATATCAATCAACGAGGTGTTGTAACGAAACAACATTCAACATAAAACCTGAGCCTTATTGTTGTTGATATAACCATTTATAATCTTCACAATGATCCAATAATATATACGAGGTGAACATAGCCAATTACACACATGCACCATTTTCAAAATTAGCCATAACCCTGTTTGGTCCTAGCAAAAGACACAAGTGTTTCCAATTTCAATCAAGACCATGCTAGTAAAAACACCATAATGAAAGGAGATAGTTCTCAACTGTATGCAAGCTCCTATAACTATTCAACCAATTTTATCATAGAAATATGAGACAAAGACTCGACGACAAACCTCCATAACCATTCCATTGATAAACTCATATTTGACAACCAAAAAGGTGCCCGAAGGGAGCAAAGATAGTTGGAAATCCAATCGGGTCTGTCACAATTAAATGCAGGGAGACAACAAGAGCATGTTCATCCTTTAACCATAACAAAGAGAGATGGAGGTCTTCCGAGAATTATCAATCATAGAAAGAATACCCTCGAAAAAGATACAACAATGAGCCACACAATGCCCTTATTACTCCAAGTCCCGGACAAGACAAATGATTAACACCCGAGGAGAGCAAAGGCAGACATATAGTAACCCAATGCACATAGTGTGTTTAATGCTTGTAGAGGAGAGACAAAGTTAACTGAACAGTGACAGTTATTCAAAGAACACACAAAGATATAACCTCTTTGTCCATTTTCTCAAGAGTTGAACAACCTTATAGCAATGCCAGTGAGGACGCATACATCATAATGTCGAGATATAACTAGTATCAACCCACAACCATATAGTAAATATTAATGTTATGGCCACCCCAAGACTGGATCTTGGGATACTTCGGTGAAAAGACACTAATAATGAGCCAACGACCATGACTCTGGGTTTGAAGAAATAAAACAGCAACCAAATGGCAATCTGAATGCAACTGGATAAGGGTTACAATCATGACTGTGAGGGAATAACCGACGGTAATACACATAACGAAACCCTCCACCATTAATACATAGAGATATGTAACACATTCACTTATTATCCACAGAGACACATCATTATATTAAACCGACTGAGCAACTAATCAATGCACAACTTAAACAAAACCCAATTCTTTTGCTTGCAATCTGAAACACTTTACAATCATCTCAGAGAGAAATAACACGCATTTACACAACCGACATTCTCAGGAACACACAAAATCTAGGCATCATTGAGCCATTATTTTTTCATACACAAAGAATATTTCATGGATGGAGACAAAAATAACCATACCTATAAAAAACGCTTAAAAGGGCGAGTTGGCCAAGCCTTCTTCTTTCCAAGAGCCTGAAATGCAGAGCTTCACAACCAACAAACCGAAAATGCAACAAGGAAAAATGTTAGGGTGACGACCAATAGGGGGAGTATGAAGTGACATGCAGAAAATGCACATCGCTTCCATCTCCTGGCCTATTAAATTCCAAGTACGATCCAACCAAACATTCACCAATCGATTAAACCACGTATTTAATGCCAAAACATTTGAAATTTGTGATGATATCCCTTGCGTAGTGCGCCACCCACTAACATTTACACATTAACCCTTGCCATCATCCTATTCCATAACACATATTGCAATGCTATATGCACCCAAATCATATCTAATTAAAATTGCATAGCCACTAACCAACCATAGCATAATAGTTAGGACTAACACTAACATTGCTTTACTTTTCCATTTGCGTATAACCCTTTATCATAGCTCAAACATAACTTCTTTTCCTTTAAGATTTTTCTCATAGGTTTTCTTTATTTGTTTTGATTATGTTATCACTAATAACAAAAAAATTCTTTGAATCATTGAATCATTCCATAAAATGCATCATCCACCTGCTACTATGTCAAAATGAAACCAAGACTGCATTGTCAACCATGTAGGACTGTGTAAGAAGCATCAAACCAACAACAAAAAATGTGTGATATGTCTATCCTTGTGCCTCTAGTCTACAAGGGGGTCCCACCTACTAGTATTATATTATTAACATAGTTAAATAATATGTCTTTAGAAATACTTTGCGGACATAATTCATCGTTGCGATTTTAATTGTCAACAGTGCTTAGCTCGTGGAATTTGATAGCTAGTGGATATTGTGCCTATAGATGGGTTATTTTCTAGTGGTTAGCTTTCGAGCTCTGGTTTGGTGGTAAAAATGTCAGTTTATGGATTGATAGGTCGGTGGATCAATCTTGTGGATCGTTATGCACAACATGTGCCCCTTGTGGGATCTCTTCCTCATGGCTTGGGCGCTTGGTCTTGGCTTTGGTGTGGAGCTTGTATGATGTGTGTTGGTTGCTGCATTGACTGGGACTTGGAGACTTGTGTTGGCTCTACCTTCGCAGGTTCGAACCCTGTTGTCGACGCGTAGTGTTATAACAATATCCCCTCGTGGGCTTGACGCTAGACTTGGGTGCTGAACTTTGATGTGTTGCGACTTGCGTTGTCTTGTGGGCTTGGAACTGTAATGATGCTTAAAGATTGGTTGAAGGTGAGTTTGGACAGCTGGATTTCTTGAAGGTTGAAGGTGGGACAGTTGGATTCTACAAAATAGAGGATAACAACGTGCAACTTGAGTTTTCCGATTTGGAATCATATCTTAGGTTGACATAGGATCTTAATATTAATGTAACTGTGAATCAATCAATAGAAGATTTAGGTCTTGCTGTGGGCTCTTTTCCAGATGAGTAGGGTTCCCTGGAACCATGGCTCTATGACGATCTGCCAATTTCAGGTTTAGTTTTTCAAAACAGTCTTAGTTATTGCTTCCTATAAATACATAACAAGTAAGCATACTCGTGGTTTGAATTTTGATGTTGCAGGCCTATGTATAGCCTGTAGAGTCTTTTCGACTCATATTTTTCACTTTCTATTTATGTTTTATAATTTTTTTTCTATTAGTGAAGCCTAGTCGAGATGGTTGAAGACAAGATAGTAGGATTCATCTGTAGTAAAATTGGTTTTGAAACATTTGGGTACTGGGACCTGTGGATTATTTAGTTGTAGAGAAAATTGTGAAGAATCTTTGGAGATTTTTATTAAGATGTTACTTTATCGTATACTGACTATCTAATAGCTTGACAAATCACTAGTAAAATGCATAAAGTATCTACCTCAACATGTATCTTAGTTTATTTAACCCCTTTCCTAGTTGTTGATGATCCTGCCCAACTGCCCAAACTAAATATTAACCTTCCAACCAACTAGGAACAACCTCTTTAACTCCCTAGCTCTAGGAATCCTTGCGGTTTCTTGGCCCTGAGCCCAAAATTCCCAGCAATAATAGTTCCCTCTGAGAGTTTCCAAAATGCTCTGTTCTCCCAATTTTCCTCCTCCTCCTCCTTCACCTCTTGCAGAAATTTCCAATGAAAAATGAGACCCCTCTCCAAGTCCCCTCCTCTCTTCCTTATCCTCATCTCTCAAATCCCCCTCATTAATTTCCCAACAACCTTATCTACCCATTAATTCCCCCAAGAGCCTTATCCTCCCATTAATTACTTCACCCAACCTTTAATAATAAAATAATAAAAGGGTGATTTAATATATTTTAATAATTAATTAAAGTTAAAATAATAAAAAAAACTATGATAAAAACTGATTGATTTGGGTTGTTACAGGTTTCAAATGCCTAGGATGCTCTCATTTGCAATTGGGTATAAATATTGTAGCTGCACTTCTTAAGGAAGAAGGTGGTGAAATAAGAAACAATGTTTTTCGAGTTTTTGGCGATTTCCTTAGAAGCAATATTTTAGATGAGTATGATTCACAAGTCAAGTTGTTTCTCCGGGAGATTATACACAATACCAATGTACCTGAGTAGACATAGTGCAGTTACGTTGAAGTGAACGATGTCCAGTGGAAGTTGGTCGAATATCAATGACATGCAAACATAAACTTGACGAAGAGTTTTGTCTAATTACGAGATTATCATTAGGTTAGATGGTATGATTTTATATAATGCCAATTTCAACCAGAAGATTATATTGAGTGGGCCTAGTGGTTAAGAACATTTGTTTCCTCTTAAGAGGTCACAATTTCAATTCTTTACTTTAATCTCTTTGTACCCTTATTTTTCAAGTTGTTTCACTTGCTCTTGATTATTTTATTCTTTTTATGCAACATGATCATTCACGGTAAAGAACTACATGCTAAGTTATGTTTTTTTTTTAAATTATATTTATATTTTATTTAATAAAAAAATAAAAATAAAATGTATTTTATTTAAAATTGAATAGATAAAACTATTAAAATATTTCATTTAAATACACTAAATGTATTAAAATTGTAAAATTGTAAATATTATATATTAGCAATAACCACATTAATTGTATTAGTGTGTATATGTTGATAGACATGTATTTAGCACATAATATAAGAAACACATTATTAATGTGCTAAATATATGTTTATGGACATATAAAACATATCAATATTATTAATGTGGTTTTTACTTATCTAAAATTATTTTTATATAATTAATTAATAATGAAAATTAATACAAAACTTTATAAAATTTATTAAAGAGTATATAATTTCCAACAAAAAATAATAATAGTAATAGTAATAACATAAATTCAAGGTCACTCCCAAGTCAAATTGGTGTAAGAGACCCCTTATTTGTAGGACAATTCTAGTGATTTGACGTTAAGAATGTGGTTTTGAAATAATTATTATGCATTAATATTTTATTTTTGTAAGCTAATCAACTCTAGAGTTACCTTTTAATATTTATGGAACCATGGTATTAAGTAATCCATTATATTTTCTCTCATTTATGGGCACATGGTATTGAGTAACATATGGTATGTGCTCATGATATTTCATATGCTAAAGCTTATTTAATGGTTTGGGATGCTCATTTTAAAAAGTCACAACTTCAAATTAAGAGGAGGATAAGGTATGTATAACTCAATAGATTTTAGTTGTCAAATGAATAGATTAAAAGGGTCTTCTGTCCCACAAACAAAAAATCTCATACATCAGTTTAATATCTTCTTGAAATTAAATTATTATTTTTATTATTTATAAATGAGATAAAAAATATCTCATACACCAATTTAATATCTTATTGAAATTAAATTGTTATTTTTATTATTTATAAATGAGTTAAGAGGACCTATTGTCACATAAACAAAAAAATATCATACAACATGTATCTCCTTTATTATTTTTATTATTTATAAAATTTCTCATTACATAAGGTATGTTGGTGCAAGAATTTGGGTATGATCCAGTTCGGCTGCGGTCTACAGAACATGTGGCTCACGTACTTTATAAGCGCAGGACAGGGGATGTTTTACGAAGCGAACATTGAAAATCTGCTTGAATTTACGCTAGGGCATGTATGTTTTTGTGCAGTGCACGTCACTATCTATGTGTTACCTATATTTAACATATATAAGAAAAAAGTTATTAATGTGGTTGTTATATATATATATATATATACTTTCTACAACTAACACATCTATACTATATTAATGCATTAAATACGTAGTTTTGAAATAATTATTACACATTAATATTATTTTTGTAAGCTAGCTACTCTTTAGTATTAATACATAGTAAAAAAACGTGTATAATTGACATCCTCTATGTCCTACAATTAGAAACCAGGACCATAAGGAACATAAGGGTATTGGCATCATAAACCATATGTTATATCATTCAGAATGACATAGTTAGAAACCAGGACCATAAGGGTAGTGGCATCATAAACCATATGTTATATCATTCAGAATGACATAGTTTGACTAAGAAAACTGAAGAGGCTATAATAAATATTTTTCTTCCATGTTATATGCTATGAACCAATAACAAAATAATAGAAAATGAGAGGAAGGATGTTGCCCTTTTTTGTATTAGTAGTGGTGTGAAGGGTGCGAAAACTAGGCCTATACATCATTCTATTGCATTGGATCTCTTTGCTTGTCTAGTTCTCTGCTAGTCTCGTTAATCTTCCACCAGAATAAGATTGGATGGAGAAGCTCCACATGCAAGGCTTGATTCAACATACTTCATACGAAACCCATGGGATTCTTAGAGAGAAGCCTCATAGAGGTCCAAGTTAAATACCTTTTTACATATATTTTCAAACTTTTCTTCCCGATAGAGAAACGTATCTTAGATGGAAGAATGAGGGTCACCATGATCCTCAACAATCTGAGAAATGAATAACTTATTGAGCAAATATAGTTTTATCAATTTAGTCATTTTATTGTGTTTGGTTTGAGAGAATCCAAGGTCATAGATCCATTCGTTGAATCCAACCTCAATCTGATCTTTGTAAATCTATTGTTATTTCTATTTAATCGTTTTCTCCATATCCTTAATTTCTCACTTGATTTCCTCAAAACATAGAAGTTCTATTGTAGTCATTTCTCAAATTACTTCCTTTTGAGAAAAATCCGTTCATTGGGGTAGTTTACCCATAGGCTTAGGGTTGGGGGTAGTAGGGGAGTGCGTATGAGATCTTCCATGACTATTGACAGCGCCATGGAAGGGATTGGTTGATTTCATGGTGGAAATTCAAGAGAGATTGGAGTGAGGTTGAAGCTTAATCCACCCCTAGTGACCACTGACTAGAAGATGAGACAAGGAAATGACCTACCACAATTAAGATTCCAAATGCAAATAGGGGGGATAAAGTCTAGGAGCTAGAATTTCATTTATGATTTCCCATAAGAAGATCCATAAACAATGGACATTAAATTCCCACACTAGGACCCAACTAATATCGCATAGAGTCCAAGGTGGTTTTGAGACCAATCATAAAACCAAAAAGACTAGAGGAGGTTAGCTTGGCACCCTAGACATAGTAGCAAGAAAAAATACCAAAAAAGTGAACTCTTTGGACTAGACAGGTGTGAGGGAGAACAACTCTGAATAGTGAGGTTTGTCTATAGGGGAGTTTATGAGTTCCTCAATAAAAAGAAACACTAGAGGATGAAAATTAAAGAACCCAATCAAATAAATTACTAATTTTTTTTTATCAAAGTAAACTCACTAAAACCAACACCATGTTTGGAGGAGTCGAAGCCTAAAGTGATAAAGGCTACAACAAACAATAGTTTCCCATTCAATGAAGACCTGCTTAAATCCAAATCAATGTTGGCATGATTCATGATGAAAGGATATGCATTCCATCCCACACCAAAGAAACACAAAGCCATTACATGAGGCTTGACATCATGAAATTAAGATTTTTGTACCATCATGTACAAATGAACATAAGAAATGAGGTTAAGAGATTGTGACTTAGGCCTCCACCGCCCATGTGATGGAAGCATTCAAGCCGCCAACTCACGCTTGATTCAAGGGATTATTACACATTAATATTAACATAAAGTACATTACATTAGTATTATTAAAAAAACACAGAGCCATTACATGAGGCTTGACTTCATGAAATTAAGTTTTTTGTACCATTATGTACAAAAATCTTAAGAAACGAGGTTAAGAAATTGTAACTTGGGCCTTCACCGTCCATGTGGTGGAAGCATTCAAGCCGCCAGTTCAAGCTCGATTCAAGAGATTATTACACATTAATATTAATATAAAGTATATTACATTAGTATTATTAATGAAAATTATTATTATTATAATAATTTGTATTTTATTAATTCATATTTCAAATATTGTGGATTTTATTATTATAATAGGAAAGATATATGTAATCCACACATTAAAATTTAACCAATAATAATCTTAATGGTGGGAAGTGCATGAAGAGTTATTACAAAATCTATAGAAACAATAACATTTTAATTTACTTTGGGTCTAGGTTAATCCATTAGCAACTACGATGAAGCTTATGCACTCTTGCAAGGTATGCAAATTGTTATTAATCTTCACATACATAATTGCATCGTAGTGGGGTACTCTAAAAATATTATGAGACATATGGAATTCAACACTATACCTTTGGAATCCCTCTTGGCTTTGGTGATAGAGAAGAGAAAGTGTGCTAAACTATCTTTCTCTAAAGTGAAATTTTACCATGTATTGAAGGAAAACAATCCCACAGAGGACAATTTCAAGAAACTTTAGTAGAAGAGGGGGATATAGTTATCCATGGTAAGATTTATACCCAACTTATATTTTGATAGGATGATGGATAATTCACATAAATTACATTTATGTAGACACATGGTTCATTGTAAAGTACGTTGATCACATGGGAGAGGAAATTATGAGAGGTGATGGACCCCATATTGTCACATGCTTTAATCCATCCCTTCACATGATTTGAATTGGTGTATCATTTTTTCCAAAATCATTGTCGGATCCTGGATTTTGGTCTAGCCTTTTGGCATGACATATCTAGTATCAAAACTTGAGGCTTTGTTTGGTGAATTCTAGAGTCTAGGTCTTGCTAGTGCTAATGCATTTTTCCTCCTCTATTAATCAAGTAAGTTGCCTCCTTTACCATCCTTTTTTCTTGATGATTTGGATGCTTTTGGGTTAGCCTCTTGTCTCAGTTTGGGAGAGCATGTTATTGCATCCCACTTTGATAATTTTGTTTCTATACCAAAAGATTTTAATTTTACTATTACAAGTTGTAGTACATTGTGGGGTCCTCCCATTGTCCTTGATCTCTCGCAATTTTGAAATAGAACAATTGGGAAAAGGTACAAGTTTTCACACCATTACATGTGATTTTTTATTTCATGTTCTTTGTATGGGTGATCAGATTTGTCCTCTGCATGTCTCACATTATTTATGGCACTAAACCAAGTCCATTTCTACCCTAGTTTATGCGCAATATGGTGTTTGATTTAAGGACTTACAATGAAGACATATTGGAATTTTCTTCTTTTCTTTATGAATTTGTTTACTACAATAACCAAATGGAATATAAGGAACTCCAAGAGATAAGGTAGGATATTTTTTCCTCCAAGGAAAAAATTGAGTAATTTTATTATAGGTAACAAAATTACATGAGTATAATACTTTAATGGTATTTCAATTTTCCCCTACTAGGTCAGAATCCAAAAATATGAAGAGGTTTGATCATAGAAAAAGTTCTTTGTATTTGTGAAATCAACAAAATTGTAAAAACCAAAAAAATGCACGTTCCTATTATAGCTTTGGGGATAATTTGGCTCCCATAGAAGAAGCATCTATTAGCAATAGATAAAACATATATATCTCAATACATCAACCTTGTAGATTAAAAAGAAGATGAGTGTGAGGAATCTTCTCAAGTATACATGAAATCTAGAATTTCATCCTAATACGGTAAGAAGTTAAAACCAAGACTCATGGAAATAAGAAGTATGTTGTCCCTAGTGGGACTCATTGATCTCAAAATTTCCTTATTATAGCCCCAGTCCTTCCTTGGATAGTTGATATCGATTATTCTAAGAACAAAATGATATATGAACATAACTATAGCATAGAACAAAAAATATAGTGAAACCCAACTTATATTAATGAATGAAATAGAAAAACACTGTAGAACACAAACTAGCTAGAATGGTTGTAGATTATCTCTGAAGAGAAAGAGATGCCGACTACATTCATTCAAAAATAAATATTACATCACACTGCATTGCATTCTTAAAGGACCTCCTTCACCTTGATTATATATGAGAGAGTGAGAGGAGAATAATTCCCATGATGCATGTGGGATAAATTGGTCCAAGTTTACAAAATTCCATCGGCATGTAAAACACTAGAAGACTCTCATTCTCTGGAGGGGAGTGTCTATATATTAGACCCTTGGGTAAGGGAGAATTGGGAACCAATTCAATGTAATGTGGTAATTTGTAGTGTAGAGGCACCCCCGTAGGTGAAGCATAAATATATTCGTGCTCCTCTATAATCTTTTTGACCTACTTATGCTAGACATAAAGGTCCTATGATGAGGTTGTAGTAGTCACAGTGATCTTTTGTTCACCTTCTGACTAGATCCTGAAGAGGGAAAACTTTGTGGTCTGACAGATTAGTTTGCAACATTGTTTTGATGAGATCAATGAAGTGGCAATACTCGAAGCTACCTCTAGTACCATGTAGAGATGACCTCCCAGAGTAACAATGACACTGTGGGGCTGAGGCAAATAGATAGGATGGAATTTACACATATATGATTTTCCTAAAAGAATATCACATAACTCAAGTGGGGAAACGTCACACAATACCTCATCCTTGAAGTGATTTATGCCATAGGACATGCACCACTATTGGATGATGTAGATGTCTCATCCCCAACTCAACCATTCAATGGTGTATGGTTGGGGGTGTGGAATTGTTGGCATATTTAATATCTTGACAACATTTTTTGAGATCGGTTTCTTCTTACTCAGACTATCAACAATGAAATGTAGTGGAGTCCCCTTTTCCCACATCCACAAGTGGAAGAGGCGCTCCCTTTCCTTAGGCTCATCTAGTTATTTTGGTTGTATTGTTGTGGCTATGAGGGTGCAATGGGTTCTACATTGATGATCCATTTCGCTTTATTGTGCTCTTAATCAAAGTCTGAGTCAGGTTCTGAGTCTTTTTCTTTGAGCTCGACCACTAATGAATTTTTTGAGTGATATTCATTGGTGTTATGCCAGGGGATTTTGTGGAAATCACACCACTTTTTGGTGTCTTTCTTAGATTTCCCATCATCCTTCTTAGCCAGTTGTTTGGACTAATTTTATTGAGATTGAATCTCCTTGATTTATCCTTTTTTTTTTGTGATTTAGGATTTCCTTTTCCATGCTTATGTTGTGGCATATTTGCAAACCCGAACTCCTGCTTACTCCACTGCTTGAATTTCTGCTCAATTTTGACTACATATTGATAAGAAGCTCCTAGAGAGGATATGCCCAAGAAATCCATCTATGTTTAAATGTACCTATGTAGACCACTACAATACTTCAAAACCAGGTTCCTCTTGGAGTATTTGATACCCAACTTTAGGTGCAAGGTAT
>JZKD02S1726948.1:371760-384126 GCA_000966675.3 Picea glauca
CATAAAACCATTTTCTTCTTCATGGTTCCTTACTGAATTTCCACAGAGATTCATTTTACTTTTAAGTCTTTCTTGGCTTTGACATCTCCATGATATTGTGGAAATATATTCAATACCTTTTGAATTCATCAACAATCCTCTATTATTCTTGCTTTCCCTCATGGAGTATTGTCCTACATTCCCATTAGCTTGATATCTACTTCATGATTTATTATTCCATTATCCTGGAATGTTCCTGGACTTGCATCTACGTATTATGTTGATATTAATTTTCAACATTCCACTATTATTTGGATCCCTCCAATCCACCTCCTACATGACCCAATTATATTTCGATTCATGTTTTCTGAGTAACCTTGGATAGTTAACACCAACTTCCTTCTTGATGTACTTGATTTATCCCTTCCTTATCTGATCATATCAACACTTGTATTTTCTTGATGACTATTACTTCCTCCTATCTTGACCAATTTGATTTCAATCTGCCTTGCATAATCCACTTCCATCATGCCATATTGATGCACCTATTCCTTGACCGACACCCTTTACTTATTTTCATCTTCATTTCTTTACCCATGAAGTGATGCCTTTCATGCCATGCTTCCACTGCGCACTCTGATAACCATAAGGGAAGAATTACTCTATAATTGCATAGCTAATCCCTGGATATGTTGCACTCTTTATCCATATATGCATTAAATATCTTTCTTTATTTGATTACTATTATTCTGATAGTCAATTCTTTTTTTATTAGATATGACTCCAATGTATTGCTAAAGTTGTATCTTGGTTTCTTTGGGAGTGAATGTAATTTCATTAATTCATTCACTACATGATCTATTCCTTTTCCTAGATTCCATTGAGTACTTGACTAACATGAGTGGACTTCCTATAGTGGCTTCCCAAGACTTTATGGATGCACCCAGATTTATACCTTAACATTTTGTAGTCTTGGCTTTTGATCATCTTATGAAAGTTTTTTGTCAAAGAACTCTTTCCCCGAGTGCCTCTGCTTATATCTAACTAAATTTCAACCTTCTCACCTCTTAATAACTAAATTTTTTTAACTCTGCACAAATTTGCAGCCAACAAAATTTGTTAGGCTAAATAATTTAACAAATTTATGAAATTATGTACAATTTTGTTCCAATAATGCATCATAATTCTTTCTTTTGATTTACTGAAAATTGAATGCCTAGATAAATTTTCTAGGTGAATAATTAGACTTCTCTATCCAATGCGTTTCTAATGACTGCTCCCTTGCTCAATTCTGAGTCTTGAGTAGAAATTTATGGTCATTTCAAAATTGTCTATTAATTTCTCCTATTCACACTTCAACTTGCTGCAAATTTACGTTGTAATTACACATTTATGCACCTACTCCCTTGGATTTTTAGTAGGAGTTCAATTGAGTTTCTTCATATACATATTTTGGACAGTCTGTCCAAATTTCACCTCTTTTTGGGTTCTGGGCTGCTAGTTAGAACTTGTTGAAGTTCTAAGCCAATTCATGTTTTTGGTCTGGAATGCTACATATACCTTCTTTTCCATATTAAACATTTTTAAAATTCCCACAATTTTAAATTAGTTCTAGAAATGTCTTATATGGTTCAATATATTTCCATAGACTGCTCCTGTGCTTCATTATGATTCCAGAGAAGAAAGTTATGGCCCTTCGAAGTTAGTTGGGTCTTAAAATTTACCCTCCGCTATTTGTCCTATAACTTCCTCATACAAGATTTATTTGACGAACAATTTATATCATTAGAAAGCTCTCTCCAAGATATTTCATTTGAGATGGAAATACATAGTGTACCTTGGCAAACTCTCTTCTCGGGGTTTTTTCAGTAGCTAAAAACATTGTTTAGGGCCTCAAAAATGCCCTGCAAAAAGATGACCTTCAAACAATATAAAATTTCACAGAAATTCACTGGTTTTCTGCTGTTGTAGACCATCCAAATGACTTTGCACACACAAATTTGAATATGTACACCCATATTTAGCATATATAGTAACACCATAAGATAGTGCATTCTCCGCACACCTATAACTAATGTGGATCACTTCTCTGACACACCAATAAATGGTGCACACTAATTTTGTGTCATGCACCAATATCCACCACGCACAATTTTGGTTCATGCAATACTACTTGTTGCATGCAATTTTTTGTCTCACGCACTAATATTCTGCGTGCATTTCACTCTAGGCACTACACCATGTCTAAATTTAGTACACCCACACCCTGCACACCCTTAATTAAATTGTCGCGCGATAACATATACCCACATTGTGCGTGTACCAAAAAAATTCCTCTGCACTTTGTCAATACTTCACACACCACACACGCCATTATTATGTGTGCACACACCGCACGTGCCAGTATTACGCATGTGCCACTCAATTCACACCATGCAATGCTAAATTTAGTGTGCACACCCGTACGCCAAAATTTTATGCGCATTACCACTCTGTATCGCACAATGCCAAAATTAAGTGCACACACTCGCATGCCAAAATTTTCTGCGCATTACCACTCTACATCACGCAACACCAAATTTTAGCGTGTGCACCCGTGCATCAATACTTTTCTGCACAATGCCACTCTGCAGCGCACAACGCCAAATTTTAGCACGTGCACCCACGCACCAAAATTTTCTGCGCAATGCCGCTCTGCACCGTGCAACACCAAATTTTAGCGCGCGCACCCGCACGCCAATATTTTTCTACACAATGCCACTCTGCACCGCGCAATGCCAAATTTTAGCGCGCAGACCCTCACACCAATATTTTTCCACATATCACAAGCTTTTCACTACGCATTATGCATTTTTAGTGTGCCCCCCTGCACACATTCATTTTTATATTCAACAATTCCTCCTGAATTCCGTTGCAGAAATTGAGGTTTTTGCCTAACTTTTTCCCAATTTTTACCATAGACATTCTGCAACTATGAAATTTGTTCAATTCCACCATAATAACACCAATTCAACCTCTGCAACACAAATCGTTGTTGGTTGACATTTCTGGAACGAATTTTTCCCAAACTCAATTCACAAATTGAGAATTTTAATCAACTAATCTCGCTCCATCTATCGTCGCTTCCATCTAACTTCAAATTCGACCAATTTTAGGTCTAAATTTGCTAAAACAAATATTAAATTAATAATATCTCACCACTTGGCCGAATTTCTCAATTTTCCCATGAATTTAACAACAAATATTTTGGATTTTTCCCAATTCCATGCAATTGCTTCTAAATTTTACCATGGATGCTCTGTAACTTGAAATTTCACCATTTTGAAATCAATTCTCTGTGGAATTTCACTTCAGTCCAACTTGCTCGTCCCTTCCAGGCTTAGTGTTGAAAACTCAAGCTCTCATACCATATTGTAACATCCCTGACCACCCAGGTCGGGCCATGGTACTCCAGAAAATGCTATGATACCATATTGTAACATACCCGACCAACCAGGTTGGGTCATGCTAATGAAAATATTTCATGCTTTGATACCATATTGTAACATCCCCAATATCCAATTGGGCTATGCCACATAAAATTTCTCGAACTATATGCAAGTTAAAACATATACACACAGAAACTCTTGCGGAACTTTATATATATAAAACTCAAAACAAACAAATACATTATATAATGCCCAGATTCATACAGAAATAACAATAAAGATATACATGCAACATAGACATGAAATATCCATAAATATAAAGACGGATATAAACCACACACAGGAAAAACCCATAAAAATAAATGCATAAATAATAATCCATCATGTAATTTCACACACAATTGACACTTATCTTGTAAAAATGTCACCAATTGCGTGCAAACCTTCCACCAACCTCCTAGCCTTAGAAAACAACCTTAGACCACACTGCTCATCACTCTCAGTAGTGGGACTCCACCCAGGTAAACTGATTCCTAACCATGTTGATGTATCTCAGAAAACAGAAAAGACTCCGTCATAGGTGCCAACTTGTAACATCCTGCTCTTGCCTGCACTGAGTGAACTTATTCTTTGAGGAAACTTACTTGCAAGTGATTTAAATTTTTATACTATTGGGCATTTGATTATGATTATGAGGCATTATGGATAATATGACATGTTATTTTGTTGTATTGATATAGACAGGTGCTATTGACTTGGTTCTCATGAGTGTGCAGGATTTCAGACCTCGAGGATGCAGATGCATCGATGAAACCCTTGGACTCTGGATTGAGTCAGGGAGTGGACTATTGGGGTTTGACTGTTGTATATATATGACTTATGTGCATATGATTAGATGTTATGATTATGGATTCTATTTCTCACATGATTTGTTGATGATGTAGGCTGGAGATATCTTCCCGACTAGACTCACATGTGGAGTAGAGGGGTCACGCATGACTACTAGAGACGTTGAGAGAGGTGTGGACAACATCCCTGCCATATCCTCCTAGCACTCCCGCCCTGGCTCGAACTGTAGGTTAACAATTACCTAGTTTTAGAAGACCCACGATGCCATGAGGGAAGACTACGACAGTCACTCACGATGATTCTAAGGGGCACGCAATAAGGCAGGGGCCTTCTTCCTTAGAGGCCCTTAGTCTCCCACAAGATCACTTGACGGAGTATTGACTCTAGGGGTTTTGATGTCTACCAAGTCAGGCAAGAGGCGAGTGGCACCCTTGGAGCACGTAGTGCATCCTGAAGGGCACGTTGCATAAGGGAAACATAAAAAGGTGAGTGGCACCCTTGGAGCACGTAGTGCGTCCTGAAGGGCACGTCGCACAAGGGAAACAAAATAAGGTGAGTGGAAGCCTTGGAGCACCTAGTGCGTCCTGAAGGGAATGTCGCGTTTTTAACTAATAAAGTGAATAGACCTAGATGGCCTTAAAACAAATAATGTGATAAGAAAGATTTAAAAACAATTTCCCTAATAAAATGTCACCTAGCCTCAAAAATTAAAATCTAGGTCTAAAGTAATACATGTGGTAAAAAATAAAAATAATAATAAACAACTTTAAACATGTGACAAAAGGGGTTAAGAAACTCGATTAAATTATTAAAATCAAATTACTTTGGAGGATTAAATTTAAAAAAAAGGGGAATTAATTGTTTGTTACATATGCTAATTAAAAATTTGTTAATTAAAAAGAAAAAAAGGGAAAATGGATAATTTCCTACATTTGCTAATTTGAGTTTTAGATAAAAAGGGAAAGAGAGAAATTTAAAAGAATTAGGAAACTAAGAAAAAAAGGGGGAACATAAAGAGAAAGGGAAACATAAGGAAAAAACCCAGAATGACTAACTTAGTAAGGTATCTTGCCTTTAAGAACTTTCTAAATTGAATTCAACTAGTAAATTAGTAAGGGGGTAAGTCATTAAATTGTGTGAGGGAATATGGGGACACCTAGGAGCGATTCTAGGAATTCTTTTAGGTGGGTGAGAGAAATAAGAATAATTAAATAATTAATGAAATTAATTTCTAGTGCAACGAAGGGGATGGGTGACACATGTACGGTTCTGAATTAAATTATCGGAAATTAAATTAAATGGGAAATTGGGAAATAAATGACTTAGAAACTCTATATAAAGGAGGGAGGAGGAGGAGGAGGAGGAGGAGGAGGAGGATGGAGTCTTCCTTCATGCATAACGTTACACTGCATGATTTTTGACTTGACTGACTTATCTTGTGGGAGTTGGGATACCCAACTTGATGAGGAGTGGTAGCTCGACCTTGCAAGGCGAGCTGGGAGCTAGTTGTTCTATGGTTAGTGTGTGTGGCCCCTTTGCAGCCTGGGGGGCTAAGGGGGAAGAAGAGTACCCCTAGCATTGGCTGGGAGGTACCGATGAATTCACAATGGTCAGCAAGCGGGAGCTGCACAGAGCGCGCGGGAAAACGACTCGGAGAGAGCGACTTGGGATACAATACACAAGCTTGTATTTTTCATAGTAGATTACTATTGATCTGGTGCTTTCATTTCTGTACTTTTAATTGTGTAAGAAAGTGTTTGACTTAGCGCTGTAATCGAGAACTTAATTTCCCCACAACCTTAAGCTTGCTTCTTGACTTGACTCCCTTGGCATTCGATCCCTGTATGATGTGACTGTTATATTGGTTTATTGATTTATTGTGAAGAGTTTTGCTTTACTTCGTCCTCATCCCTAGATCACCAGTGCATGCCTGAGAAGTCGGCCAGGATTCAGATCAATGGTCATCGCTTCGGTGTTACTAGACCTATAGATCTTAAAGCCCTACTTTTCTATGTGTGGATGATGAGCGAAGGATCCACTGCCCAGTCGTTTACCCCTGTTGATTGTTCTTGTTTGATTGATGGTCATTGTGCCTTCTTGTGTTGAGTAATTCCACCACTGTTATCATTCCTATCCCCTAAATTTCTAACTATGTGTTTTACCTACGTCTTGATGGACAAATTACTTTATCTTTTTACTCTGGAGTTTTATTCCTTACAAACTGACAAATTTTCGCTCTGCAATTTAATACCTTGATTGCAGTTTTTTTCCTCTAAAATTTTCATTGTGTTTTAAGGTGCCTTTACCTTGCGTTCTGACCCATTTGGCCAACAAATTTCCTATGTATTGAATTTGTTTTCAAGGGAAATTTTTTCTTGCGTTTTTCATACATCTGACATGCGTTTATTCTCTGCACTTCAACACTCATCCACAAAATTTTTGACTTTGCGTTTTAATATATTCCTGGATAGTTTAGCTTTGCATTTAATGCACTCCCTGACGATCACCTCTCAATGGAAGATTTACCCTGCAACTATACTAGGCGTTTTCACTAAATATGGTAGCGTTTTTCTCTTTTGTGTAATGGTAGAGGTTTATTATTTTTGATTGCGAATTGATTCGCTTGCACAACTAATTCATCTTTCTACTTCACACGATTTTTATGCTTGGGATACTCTGCAATGTTTCCCTTTTTTGACTGCAATCATTACCTTGTTGAGTGCTTTAGAACTCGACAAACTGAATGGGACAACGTAAATATAATACGTTTTTTCTTATAAAATTACAGACACTCTTATTATAATATGTTTTTGCTTAGAATTTTATTACAACAATTATGGTGGAAATTCTTTTATTTAAAATGTTGAAATTACAATAGAGATACTCTTGTGACTATTGGGCCACGACCATTTCATTTCAGCAATGGTTCTATGACATTTTTAACTCAACGTTAATGTTAATCCATTTACTGCATTTTATCATGATCTTACAACGAGCTTGGTGTAACGATTTTTCCTGTCATTAGATAGCACTGTAGTCAATTTCGCTTTTTACAAAACCAAGATACGTTCAAACAGTCGCGGGTTATTTGCTGGATAAAAAGGGACAATGATTTTAATGGTCATAATTACAATGGATTAAGTAGGACGGTGTTTCCCTTACTCCCATAGGACAACAATTCCACGATAGTCATAAACGTAATGGATTAATTAGTACAACAACCTTATATAATTGTGTTGATATCGTTCTCATGACAACACATTAAATGTTGGACTGCCACTTCTTGGACTATGTTTTATATTGCTGACAATTGTACAGTTGACCGCTTACACCTTATGAATTTGTTTTTAATCTTGTTACCCCAATGTTGTTGCCAGTGATCTGATTATGATTCAGTGGTTATGTTTTGGGTTAGCTAACACACACCTCAAAAATGAAAACAATATTATTTCACTATCTCTAGTTCCATAGTTAGAAATGGTATTAGAGTTGTTTTCAGTTTAAAAGTTTTTATTTTTATTTTTTATCGCAAGTTATTTTACTGGTCACCTAAATTACACTTGTTTCATAGATTATAACTTTATAATTGTCTTAGATAGAGATTTAACTTTTATTTTATTAAATTGAAATAGAAACCATATCGTTATATCGATAGATATCCTTGTTAGATGTCAATTTTAGTTAGAAACTTTATAACCCTTAGTACCTACCTTGATTGGACATCGAATGACATCGACAACAATAATAATGATAGGGTTGGAGGAGTTAACCTAGGCTTACCAGGAGTCACATGTTAGGGGTTGACGATTGCAGTGAGATGGCGCAAATGTCACCCTGTGCTCACCCGCCTTCCACCAGGACCTTCTTCGTCTCAGGCCCAAAGAGTCAAAGACTCTTCCAACTCCTTACAAGAGTTCTCAATACCCACATAAATCTCCCTACGCGATCTCCCCTTAGCGTGTCGGGAAATCGGGTTTTGCGATATCGCGAAACTTGTGTACGAGGTTCTTATTCTATTTAAACCCTGAAACCCGATGGGTCAACAATCAACGCTTCCGTTCCTTTCAGGGATTTTCCTATCGGGAAATCGGTATATCCGATGTCGCGGTTCACATGCACCACGAATCCCCGAACCCCGAACTCCGATGGCACATGCGCTATCTCCTCACCACATATCCTCCTCTCTCCGCTCTATCGGAAATCGCGGGATCACAATTTCATCGGTCACAATTCCCTTGCACATTAAAATTCCAAATGCCGAATCCCGACTCCCGGGATCTCATGCCACTTGTCCCCCTAGAAATCGACGGCTCCGATTAAATCGAGAAATCGCTAATAGCGATTTCAATGGTTATGTAACACTTGCCTCCGGGAAACCTGATATGACGAACCCCGATGGCTCTAGGTTCCTCTTGCGCCTAGGGGCTAAATCCCTCGCAACTCCTCCAAGATCTGACGGTCAGCGGGATTGCGCGAATCTATCCTGCGAATCCTTGGCCTTTGATTCTCTTCCTTGAAGGATTTCTCTGCTCCAAAGTTTCATCCCGTTCGAACTCCCTCCTGGGTCTATTCCCACCGTATTCACGAAGGAACTATCCCTCTTGAACTTAATTACTCTGACTTCCTCAGATACTTTGTACACGTTGCCCGCACTCAACCTCCAATAGCTCTCAAAGTGTTGAGTCCTCCAGACCCTGTTCACTTTCGACAATAGCAGTCTCTACTCACTCCTGCTCAGGTTAGCCACTGAGACTTCGAATTCAGCCTGCGCTCTTCCTGCATGTCTCTACCAACCCAATTCAACTTCTGGGCAATCGAGAATAAGAGTTTAACTGTTGAGCCTCATCAACGCACTCTATGTGGATGAATTCAACTGCACTCTATGCAAGAATCTCCTGGCTCAGACAGAGAAACAATTGAAACTTATTCTCTTCTCTCTCAGAATTCAATTAAAACCTCTGGGATCACATGCATAGCATATTCAAAAGCAAATGCATACAAGGAAAAAAAACATTCATGAGCATAATATCAACACAAAGAAACAACACAAACCATGAAATTGAATCCAAGTCTTCCTTCTATTAATTCAATCTGTACATGGGTGTTCTCCACAAGTTCTCTACTTGCTCTTCTCTCTGAATGCTTGATAATCTGAATGATACAATGTACAAAGGAGGGTGTCTATATCCGTTTTCCCTCTCGAATTCTACAACTATCAAATCTACAATTAAATTCCGATCTAACAGCATTAAATCTATTAAATGCCTTCCTATCTACTAAGGACGAGATCTTAAATCTCAAGGTCCCCTTTAAAATACAAGTGCGCTTCTTCATGAGTGACCTCATTAAAAGAACGACGCAACAATTCCCAAAGCATTTCAAAATTTGTATAGGCGTTGTCCAACTGTCCTTTCTGCTCCACGCGTTGGCTCGCTTGATATGCTGTGGATGCTCCTGCATCATAAGACCTTGGTATTAAGATCTTATTTAATGAATTATTGACTTGGGAAGCGAGATCAAGGATTTTATGGCTTCATGTTATTGTAGAATGGATTCTTGGGATATTCTTAAGAGGGCCTTTTGCGTCCTTTAATTGATGTAAGTTTGCATTAGACCTTGTGCGCCAGGAATTGAACACATGATATGATTGTTATAGTCGTCAGTTTACCTTGCGTCTTGTTGAATTTCCATTTGGGTGTTGGGTTGTTTCTTGTCTTGTGGTCATCAGTTATTTCGATATTCTAGCATATTTAATCTTCTTGGTATTTTGGTCTAGAGATGTCGAGTTTCTCCTGGGTTACGCCTATCACCACATGATGATATTATTCCTGATGAGGGGATCATTGCGAAACATAATGAATAGAGGCAAACCATAAATGGGTCAGAGTCAGTGCTACCCATTGTGGGCGTTGCTCGTTGTAGTTGGGTGTTGGCGCTTGGGTTGTAATGCCTTCAAGCGTTTGGTTGCATTCCATCGAGGTTTTAGTTAACTAGTCATTGAGGCTGTTGTGTCAGGATGGGGATGTTTTCCCTTAGCGTGTGGGCATGGTCATGTTTGTGTCAGGAGGGTATTCGTTTCTCTCTGTTTCTTTATGCATGTTTCGATCAGTTTCTCTTGTTCTAGGCGCAGATTCGTAGTTGTCTGTTGCCAATTCTGTAGGCACGATGCTTGCCGCCAGATGTGTTGTTTAGCTGTAATCGTTTTTGTCATCCTGCTTTAAAAACAAATTGCACTTTCTTCTTCGCTTGTAGTCGTAACGTTGGGGATGTTACACAACTCAAACTAACAACCTACAATCCCTCATTCCCCACATGCCTGTCCCACCCTAGGAAGTGTGCCCCTTCCTTGCTCAATAGTCCCTCGGCTGCCTCATTTCCCTTCCAAGGCTTTAGAAATAAAACGTACATGAAGTCTCATAGCCCTATAGCTGCAGTTTATCACCTTCGATAAATCCATTCCCAACAATTCTCTCACCTAGAGAGAAATTTCTCACGGGCCTCACAACCTGCCTCTTCAGTATCCAACGGGCTTGAAAACCCGCTTCTTTAGTCCATCTCCCAAGCTAACTAGGTACAGGTACAGGTACAGGTACAGTACCATGATGGTAACATAATGGTACAATGGATGACTGAATGAGTCTCTGAATGATGATGGAATGAATGATTGAATGATTGCCTCCAAATGAACTAAGTCCAAGCTATAAGTATGCATGTTCCCAACTTGACACTTGTCACATTGAGAGCTACTTTGGTCCACTTGTCCCCATCCTTGGAACTTAGGATAAAATAATTATCCATACTTTATACTTTAAGGAATATTAATATAATATTCATTTTTGGCTTAAACTCCCTAGCTTAGCCCCTTATCCTTAACTTTTAGCGCCCCCTTTTCTATCTAGTGGAGTCTAGTCCCCCATACTTTTTTATAGTGGTCGATATATATGAAACAATGTATAATATTAATGATATGAGTATTTACATATACAAAAATAGGCTCACTGGCCTCACCATCTAGGCTCTCCGGCCTAATTGAACACATAAACCGCCTAACTTATAATAACTGGCTCACCATCTTCTAAGGCACAACATATACACAAAGGCTCCCTGGCCTCAAAATCGTGCCCACTTAAGTTTGTTTTGCGCGGTATCTTGGAATATTCACACTTCATCATTTTAGTGAGCAGTACATGTGCTCACTATACCATGGAAGGTGCTTGCAAAATTATATCAAAAGGGTCACCAGTTTATAAGAACAACATAAACACAAAGGCTCTCTGGCCTTAATATCACACACTTAATCCGGTGTGCACAGAACTCTGGAAGGTGCACACTCTTCTTTTGGTAGGATAATCCCATGCACTGACTCAATGCATGAAGAATCAGACCAAATACCATGTCTCATCAACTCACTAGCTTATAAGCATATTTAAATTTACATTTACAATTTGGTGTTCATCCTAGGGGTATTACACATATGGACATGATTTTCACACAGAGGATGCCAATGATGGACACATGACACAATACTGTGTAGTGGAAGTCGATTTCAACCAATCTAGTCATGCTAGCCACCGCAATCAAAACACCATATAGGAGAAGTTAGGTTGCATCACAAATATACAAGAGATCGTTCGAGTGGGTTTCTCTTCTTTCCAATGTGTTATTTTTAGGTGCAAGTGGCAGGACACATTTGATCGTAATAATGTAAAGGAAGACCGTGACAATGGGATGATATGTATCAACTCTAAAAAGATGTGGGATGAAGCTAAGGAGCCTTATGTTTTCCCAAAACACTGCAACCAAGTGTTTTTTTTACCTAGATGTTTTGGATAGGGATTGGTGGTTTGTATTAAGAAACGACCCTAGATCAAAACATATTTTTGAGAACAACGATGTTATCATACCAAGCGAGGAAGATAATGAGGGTGATGAAAACAGAGATTGATATGTACATGATTTATTTTATCTTCAATATTGTTGTTGTATCTTTTTGTTATATTCTTTATTTCACTAATTATATTGTTTTTTATTCATCTTATGACATAAGAAATGTTAAGTTAATTATAACAAATATTTGAACAATTTTAATTGGTTAATAGTTAATTTGATG
>JZKD02S1726948.1:456924-469878 GCA_000966675.3 Picea glauca
TGTGGTTTATTTTAAAATATTGCATTTTCCCTTCACCATCGTTGCATCCAGCGTACTCTCCGCCTTGAGTGTTTTACCTCCTACTCACTCAGATTGTGAAACTCCATTACTAGCTCTGTGCCCTGTAATCATTTTATGTTTCCGTACCTTCTTTCCTTGCCCAGTACTTAACCTTCGTTTCAATTTATTTTGGTTCCACTACATTTTTGCTTGCTTCCACATTGTTTTCTCAGCATTCAGTTTTAATCGATCTTCTCTGCCCAAATTATTTTTGTGCTGCCTTGCAGATTTAGAGTCTCTTCACTTCTTTTTTTTACTATTGGCCCTGCGCAAAATAAAGGGGATTGTGATGCCTTGACTGTGAGAATGTTTGGAGTTAGTTTTATGTTTTTTTTTAACATCAATTTTGAGCTCTCTCAGACTTGGCACTGGGTTCTACCCGGTTCTACACAATCGATGAATCACTTGTCTGGATCCCCTTGGTGTACTTTGTGTTTTTGTGTGTGTAGCTGGATGGATCACTCATAGATATCCTGTGTGTAGATAATGGTCACCTGGTGTGTATCTTGGTTTCATAGCAATTGGGGTTTCCTGCGTTATATATTTTGTTTTTTTTTCTGCCAAAAGATGTGAGAGCAGACATGCATATTTTTATTCTTCTTAGCCAGAACCTTTTGCGTATCCATCCCCTTTATCTTAGCCACATGTTATCTGGAGTTTCCTTGCTTTCTGATGTGGATTAACCTCTACGTATTTTCCCATTGTTTTCCCTGCGATTATTGGTAAGTCATACAACAATTCCATGCTTCAATTTCGCCCCGCTAATTCCTTGCATTACCCAGCCGATTCCATCCTCAGTCTCTGCATTTACAGGTATTTTCGCACTGCTTTTGTGCTTAAATATCGCCCAACGAAACCCTGCTACGCACAACAAAAGCTCCCTACGATTTTATATTCTTTGCGTTTGCGTTTCGTTCTTTCCAGATCCTGGCGTTTTCGTTTTTATTATCAGATTGGGTCTCTAGATCTAGGAGTTTCATTCTTTAACTATGAATTCACAACACAAATCTTGTGTTGCATGCACATGCGCAGGGGGCGAGAGACACAGATTTGACTGCCTTAAGGGACTCTCTTATAGCTCAACCCATTTTAATTTACATGTGCTCCTTACGTTTCCCCCTTATGGCCTCTGCGTGTTGCCATGAGCCTTCCCACATGTGTTGTACTCAACGCCTTTGAGAGTTGTGTGTGTTGTGCCTTCTTCCAAGGTTCTCCCACTCTCCACGCAGGAAAAATCGTGGGTAACAGGATCCTTCTGCTTTTGTTTCACGCAGTTTTTCCCTTCTGAAATACCAGACTATGCAGAGATGTCAGTTTCGAGTTTGTTCCCTTTTTCTACTCAACGTTTGGTTCGTTTAAAAGGAATCCTTCCCGATTTTAATTTTAAAGTTCAAATCCACCTCGTCGAGGGACCTTGCGCTAAGGGAGTGACGTTTCCTAACCTTAATTCGAAAACACTTATTAAATGGAGATTGTAGTGATGTTATTCATTAAGCTTCTCCTAGGGTCTCTAGAACCTTCTTGTGTTAACTAGATTTTCGCCTTAAGCTAGACTGTTGATTTTCTCAACGATTGTGTTTTAGAAAGTTGAATTGTGGATCCCTAGGCATCTCGAATGATGGTAAGACATGTTAATTTAATAGCTAAGTTAGTGCACCTCTCACCTAACGGACTTTTGATTTGCTTGTATTTGTTCTCATGTGCCCAAATTTTTTTTAGATTAAATTTCTTGCACCTGGATTCTGTCGATATTTATTGTTGACCTCGAATTGTGTGTTGTATGTTGTAATAAAATGGTTGCGTTGGAAATTTTTAATTTGGGTGATGTAAATGGTTGTTTCTCGCTCCACAAAAGTGTGATTGAATAATGTTTTGATCGAGGATTTCCAATTGTGCATTGAATAATAACGGACGATGATTGGCTATGCAATAAATCGATTGTGTGCTTTGAAGAATGATAGATAGGGTTATTAAGGTGGCTAAATATCTCATGCATCTTGAGTAGTTGATGTAAATGGTGATCACCGATTAGAATGTTAGCGTGCATTTCCTTAATGTGATCTAGGACTAGCTGATCTGTTTAGACTCCTTGCGTGTAATGAATTTGATGTAGCGATCGATTATTTAGGACTTAGATTTCCTTACGCTACATTCAAGTATAGTTGATCACTTTCGCCTTAAAGCCTGTCGTTATATGATTATATTTCCCTGGCACGCTATAATAAAAAGGCTTAGGTACTCTTGCGCGATAGATGACATGCTTGCATGTTCGCATGGATTAGTTTATTTCTTGTGCGCATGAAATTTAATGTATCGATTGATGGTTTTAAATTTTGATCGTGGCACGCAATGGAATTTAGGGTAAGGAATGTTTGTTAGATAGTATACTTCTTGTGTGACGGAATTTCAGTATAAGGAATGTTTGGGATATATTTAGACTTCACACACCTTGGATTCTGCTGTGATTAATAGTTAGATGGTCGCGCACATTGATTAATGTATTGCATAATGTTAGATTTTACTTCTTGAATGGTTGATGGTTACCCTCGTGCCATGATTAATGATTTAGGATAGATGGACTGATGAAACAATGATTGATTATTGTAATTTAATGAAAGATTTGATCGAGTTTGCCGATAAGTTAAGTAGTTGTTGTTGCGCCTAAAGGTTTAAAATAACAACATTGTTGCAACTAGGCTTATGTCGTTGCTATATGGTTCAATAATTAAATTCTCTCGTGTCATGGAATTGAATGTAACTTGTGTTGGTTTATTAGAATGCTTTGCATCTGGATGATCGTTGATGATGTCTTAGCTAGATGTGTTATCTGTTGTGCTTTTATGTTTAGGAGTTGATATCCTTTTTGACGCATTGTTTGTGTTGTTGTTTACTTCAGAGATGAGTAGAGAGTGACGTTGTTACCCTTTGTCGTTGTTCATTATGATGTCGTCAAGTTGTGTTGCTTGATGGTTATTATTGACTTTTTCTCTAATTCCAAAAAAAAAAAATGTACTCGTTGAGCGGCGTTTTGTGTCATAACTGTTGGGATGTTACATATGGTATCCGAGCGGGTTCAACCCTGCAACTATGGATAGCCACGCCTTCCACTAAATTAAGCCCTTGATTTATACTCAGTGCTAATTAAAAGTTAACCGGTCCATTTGGTAGTCACGTTTAGAGGACGTCACTGAGATTCACCATGTGGTGGTGGGGAAGGAGGTGTGATGCCTCCAGAAGCGCCCGTGCCATAGGAGTCTAACCCCTAGGGGTGGGACAAGTCCTCGGGTGGGATTCGATTGTTGTATGTGATGTGGATGGAATGACAAGGTTCGTCTAGGGAATGTGAGAGGCCTTGACTAACCGTCTCTACTAAGATAAGTCCAGGGCACTTGTACCCCTAAGGGTTCACAATGCGCCTCATCCAGTACTGGATGCATTCACAAAAAACTATAGAATATTGAGTTTCCGAGTTCACGAGTGCCACGAACGGCTCAGTCGTCGAGGCATGGATGAAGAGCTAGGTGAGGTGCTTCACGCTTCACGGTTGCGACCTCCAGCAAGAAATTCCTCATGGAGGTCCTTGGAAAAAGGGGAGTGCTCTTCTATGGTGGAAGACGCTCCTACCTCAGCTAAACATGGCCTTCAAAGCAATGTTATGGGAACGGTTTCGGGAGAATTATTTGTCAAAGGAACTCATTGAGCGCCAGCTTGATGAGTTCAATGCCTTACGATAGGGTGGTCGTATAGTGTCGGATTGCGATACCATATTTATGGAGCTACTTCGGTATGCTCAACATATGAACATGGAGAAGCTGGAGATCATCAAGTTCATGTTCAGCCTCAACTCCATCTTTCATTTGAAGGAGAGGATCAAAATGCCTCGGACGTTGCATGATGCAGTCTAGTAGGCTTCTTAGATAAGGAAGAATTGACCGTGGGAGTTCGGGCATGACTCCTACAAGACCATTTGCACTGGCAACATTTGGTGAACAACAACATCAAATGTCATCCAAACAAGACATATTGGTATCAAGATACATCTATAGGACCCCTTTTCAAGACACCACGATGATAGGATCCTCAATAGAGGGATCCCTACCGGGGACCACCGCATCCGTGGCAGCGCTGCTAGCAACCGCAGTTTAGGCTTATTAACAGAACATACCATGATCTTGGGCTGGAGGTTTATTTGCTTCTATTTCAGGGCTAGGAGTACTGGATCAGAGGTGGGTGATGGTCATGTGGATAGCCACCATACTAGCAATACTATCTGGTTGAAAGGGCCAGAGCGGCTGGGTCAACAGGACACACTACCGTGGTGGATATGGGAAAGGCTCATAGGAATATTGATCGCGGTGAATAACTGTCAGACCGAGCATCAGACCACTGTGATCAATGTGTCAGGTACCATCGCCAACCAAACTTTAGTATTTGTTAGATCTCGGTACTCAAAGAGATTTATTCTTGGCTACGCTGAAGCGATTTAGGTAAAGGAAGTTGAACAGGATGAGTGAGGCTACGTAGAAATGGCTTCAGGAGCCAAGCCATAAGATGGAGGAAGGGTTACGGATTGCAATCGTAACCTCGGGAATAATGTAATGAAGTTCGACCAACACGTGACGATCTAAATATCTTATGACGTCGTGATCAGTATGGACTAGTGGGAATTGCATGATGCGATACTCAATGGTAGGATGACGCGGTTGAATTGGATTGACGATGAGGAATAGAGAAGTACTATTTTAGGAAGAAAACAGGGAGTATCCCTAAGGTTCATCTCTTCCCTACGTCTACGAAAGAGAATGCTCAAGGGATGCAAGATATATGTGATCCTTGCATGAGCGAAAATGGGGTGACGAAAGAACTATAAAACCTTCCAGTAGGCGGACGTATTTTGAGAGGAGTTACCAGGGTTGTCTCAGAGGGAATTGGAATTTACCATTGACCTAAAAATTGGGAACTAAACCGAAAGAAAGAATTCCTTATCAGATGTCGACACCTGAGTTACAAGAGTTGAAAATGCAATTGAAGGAGTTGTTGGACCTAGGACTTATACGTCCAAGTGTGCCACCTTAGGGTGCTCCTGCTATTTTCATACGGAAGAAAAATATGTCGTGGAGACTCTCCTTGACTACCATCAAGTAGTCCTTGATGACATTTAATATTTCTCGGATGATGGAAGATCAAAACGAAATTTTATGCTTGATACTACAGTGATGCGATAGAATAAATTATGGGAAGTGGTCACAAAGCTATCGAGGATTCATTGCTTAGGGAAAGTGATCTCTGGTGAAGGCATCGTTGTGGATACAACGAAGGTAGAGGCTATTTTGGAGTGACCTACGTCGACAAATGTCCCAGAAGTGCATAGCTTCATGGGTTTAGCGGGATATTATTGACGGTTCGTTGAGGGTTCTTCGAAGATAACAAATCCGATTACGGAATTGCAGAAGAAGAACAATAATTTTGTGTGGATCGAGAAATGTACGGAATAATTTCGAAGTCTCAAGGATATGTTGACGACAACTCCTACTAAACGTCCATGGCGTGGACAATGACTTCTTGGTATGCACTGACGCATCTGAGGAAGGCTTAGGCAGAGTCTTGATGCAAGATGGTCGGGTGATTCCTTACATCTCGAGTAAGTGAAGGAAGTAAGATGAGAACTACACGACGCATGTTTTGGAGTTGTTAGTGATCGTGTATTCCCTGAGAGTGTGCAGACACTACCTGATTGGACGAAAATTCGAACAAAAAATGGACCACCATGGTTTACAACACTTTTTTACGCAAAATGACTTGAACGCGCGGCAAAGGCGTTGGTCAGAACTGCTTATCGGTTACAATTTTGAGATTTTCTACTTAAAAGGAACAATGAACAGGGTGGAAGACATGTTGAATCGAAGACCACGCATATTTTCGATGATTCCTCTTTAGACGAATCTACGTGAAAATATTCTAACATTACAACATGACAATGACTAGTATAAAGAGGTTAAGGAATTTATCGCAAAAAACCACCATGATGGTACCCAAGTCTGAGGGATTTAATGTGGATGATGACAAATTAATGAGATATAATAACTGGATTTACGTACCGCCCAACGATGAGTTGAGAAGTTGATATTAAATGAAGCTCATAGAGCAATGTACATGGCTCATCCAGTAGTCATGAAGATGAGGGCAGACCTTAAACCCTTATTCTTCTGGAAAGGAATGAAGGAGGACATAGTCAAGTACGTGGCGAGATGTCTAGAATTTCAACAAGTGAAGGATGAACATAGACATCTGATAGGATTACTACAACCACATGCTATTCCGGAATCGAAATGGGAGGTCATTTTGATGGACTTCATTGTTGTATTGTCGCTGACGGAAAGGAGGTGTAACTCGATTTCCGTGGTAGTTGACACTATGATGAAGAGTGCACATTTTTTCCTTGTGCGTATGACGCATCAGACACCAAGTATAGCTAAAGTTTTTATCAGCGAGATATTGAGACTTCCAAACATACCAAAATGATCTTATCCTATCAAGGATCGATGTTTACAACACAATTTTGGACTAGTTTCCAAGAGGCCTTAAGAACCCCACTTAACTTTAGTACCGTGTATCACACAGAGGCAAACGAACATACAGAATGAACAAAGCTACCTTTGGGAAGGTTTTGTTGTTCATGTGTGTGTTGGACTAATAGAAACGTTAGGAATAGTTCTTTCCACTGACCGAGTTTGCGTGCAACAACAACCATCAAAACACCATTAAGATGGCACCATTTGAGTTTCTTGATGGGTGACCGTATCGACCACCTTTGAGTTGGGATCGACCTGAGAATGGGGTACTAGTAGGACTAGAAGCGATCCAACAATTGAAGGAGCATTTACAAATGATACACAAGGGGATGGAAGAAGCACATGATTCGTACAAGGGTTTGCCTATGCGTAGCATGTCGACCATAATTATGAAGGGGCTAATGACTAGCCTGCCTCATTCTTTCAGGCATTGCATGATGTTTATCTTGTGTCCATGTGTGAATTTAGGTCAATGATCCTACGCATGTGATTGATCAAGTTATTGGTGGATGTTGGGTGAGGGCGCACTCACGTCAAATCCATTCCTCCTTTTGGATCGTAGCATTCGACAGCTATGACTTCGAATTGTCGATCAAGTCAAGTTCTAGTGGGACAATTATAGTCCACCCTCAGCTAAATGGGAGGACGCATATGATATGCATCATCAGTTTCCCTTTGTTGATATATAGACTTTTAAATATTGTTAGATACTTTATTTTTGCATTTGTGTATTTTGAAACTTCAGGACGAAGTTTAAAACAAGAGGGGGTGTATGTAACATCCCACTTTTGCGCACACCCGATGTGACTTATTCTTATGGAAACTTGTGTGCAAGTGATCCGGTTCACTATATGATTGACTAATTCGATTATGGAGCATGATGATGTTTGTGGATTTGATGATATGTTATTTATGATATTGATATCGACATGTGATATTGATTGGTTTTCCTGAGTGTGTAGGACTCTGGACATTTGAGGATGTCGATGACATCGATGGATCTCCTTGGACTCCAGATATAGTCATGGAGCAAATGATTATGGTTCGAATGTTTTGATATTACATATATGGCATATGACTAGATATTATGACATTGATTGTTATCGCTGACGTGTTTCATTGATGGATGCAAGCTGACAATAGCTTGCTAACCATACTCACATTAGGAGTAAAGGGGTCATGCATGACAACCAGAGATATTGAGGGATAGGTGTGGAAGAAACCCTGCCACAACCTACTAGCACTCCCATTGTGGCTCGAACTATATGTTAATGATTACCTAGTTTGAGAGATCCACGATGTCGTGAGGGAAGACTTTGAAAGTCGCTCACGATGATTATAAGGGGTGTGCAATAAGGTGGGGTCCTTATTCTTTAGAGGCCCTTAGTCTCCAAGAAGGTCACCTGACGGAGTATTGACTCTAGGGGTTTGACGTTTACCAAAATTAGTCAAAACGTGAGTGGCATCCTTAGAGAATGTAAAGCATCTTGAAGGGCACGTCATGCAAATAAAACAAGAATGTAAGCGAGTGGCACCCTTGGAGCATGTAGTGCTTCTTGAAGGGCATGTCACAATTTTTTAACTCTAGTAAGTTAATAAAACTAATACCCAAAAAACTATGCCTCCATAGGACTTGGTCGGCCTTTAAATGAATGATGGTATGAGTAAAGTTTAATAACTAATTTTTCCCTTAAAAATTGTCGCCAAGCCTAGTGAATTTAAAATCTAGGTCTTAGTAGAACATGCAAAGAAAAAAAAAACTAAATGGACATATAACAAGAAGGGGGGTAAAGAAAATTCAAACATTAATAATTAAAGTAAAATTTTAATGAAGGATTAAAATATTAAAAGGGTAAATTGTTGTTTATATCTAAACTTGCTAAATCTGAACTAAGAAGAAAAGGGGAAACTTAAGGAAAATGGGAATGTCTAACATAGTAGGGAATCTAGTCTTTGGAACCTTCTAATTGTGAACTCAACTAGGTTTTAAGAAAGGCATCAATCATTTAAGAAATGTAAGAGAACAAAGGGACACCGAGGATTGGTTTTAGGAATGCTTTTAGGTGGGTGAGGGAAATAGGCAAATTTAATTAATTAAGAAAAGATGCAGAGTAGCCAAAAGAAATTGTAACGTAGGCTAAGTACTGGGCGAGGCAAGAAGGCTACACAAAAATGAAATTAAATTTGCAAGGCTACACAAAAATGATTTGGGCAGAGAATATCGATTAAAACCGAATTGATTCATGAAATTTAATGTATTGATTCATGGTTTTAAATTTTGATTGTGGCATGCAATGGAATTTAGGATAAGGAATTTTTGTTAGATAGTAGACTTCTTGCACGACATAATTTTAGTATAAGGAATGTTTGGGATATATTTAGACTTCACGCGCCTTGGACTCTGCTATGATTAATACTTAGATGCTCGTGCGCATTGATTGATGTATTGAATAATGTTATATTTTACTTCTTGAATGGTTGATGGTTACTCTCGTGCCATGATTAATGATTTAGGATAGATGGACTGATGAAACGATGATTGATTATTGTAATTTAATGGAATATTTGATCACGCACCCGGAAGTTAAGTAGTTGTTGTTGCACCTAAAGGTTTTAAATAACTAAATTTTTGCACCTTGACTTATGTTGTTGCTAGATGGTTTGGTAATTAAATTCTCAAATGCCATGGAATTGGATGTAACTTGTGTTGGTTTATTAGAATTCTTTGCATCTGGATGATCGTTGATGATGTTTTAGCTAGATGTGCTATCTTTTGTGCTTTTATGTTTAGGAGTCGCAATCCTTTGTGACACATTGTTTGTGTTGTTGTTTACTTCAAAGATGAGTAGCGAGTGACATTGTTACCTTGGTTCGTTATTAATTATGATGTCATCAAGTTGTGTTTCTTGATGGTTATTGTTGACTTTTTCTTTGATGCCAACAAAAAAAAATTTACTCGTTGAGCATCATTTTGTGTCGTAATTGTCGGGATACTACAACGTTTCATCAGTGGTATCAATGAGGTAGTTATATCAAACATCATGATGTGGTTCCAAAAAACATGGCTAGACGCTTGTGAATATATAAATAAGATGACATGGTGATCAATTCCCAAACCAAGAGACACTTATTCACTATGCTCCCTAGGCCCATAGTGGAAACTACCCTTAACCTCCTCAACTCGTAGCCAATCTAAATCCACTAGTTATATCAAAAGAGATGGTAGGACACCAACACCTTTTCTATAATTGTGATGAGTGATATTTTGAAGGGAACAAATGTAAATAATGCAAATTATTTCAAATAGATGTATCCCCATAAGAACACTCAAAACACACATCCATTGGAGGGACTCCTAAAATAGACTTAGATTATTCCACCCCTTGAATGGATGGGTATTTTTTTATCTCCATGCCTTATCTAGTTTCTCGACACCCTAAACATTGAATTTGATTGGTTATATCAAGAATCACAAGAGGATTTCCTTTATTAATAGTGGCATCACCCACAAATTTACTCATAGTAGAGTGGCCATGATAACCCTATGTTATATTCATCCTATACCTAATTTTAAAAGTTTGATTTCCAATGGTGGTACAATGAAATGTGTCGACTAATGTGAAAATGTGAAACTCCAAATGAGCATGTATAATATAAAAATTCACATGTTTTATATTGACATGGGTATTTGTGATGTACTTCTTTGGGATTACATTTGGTTCCCCTAAAAATATCACCTCTACTCACATGGAAAATCTATTAAAGAAAATCCACTCAAGAATTATTATGTAGTTCAATCCCATTGGTCCTCTATAACCATCAAAAATATCTGAAACATCCAATGGATTACCACCTTCACGAGGGGAGGATGACCATGGTATTCCAATGATTCTTGATATTCTAAAACACAATGTGCATCATTATATGAAGTTGTTTATATAGAATAATGAAATAAAAAAGATTAGTAATGAACTATTATTTGATAGATTCATACATCCCAATACTAATCCTTACTCATCACTAGTTGTCATGGTATTAAATAAAGAAATTATTTGGCATATGTTTCCTAATTTTAGGGTTTGGAATAAAATAATCATCAAAATGAAATTCCCCATCCTAATTATTCATGATCTTTTTGATGAAATTAATGGAGCCAATGTTTTCACCAAACTTTATCTATGTTTTGGACACCACCAAATATGGTCGAAAGAGGAAAAAATCCTAAATATAACCTTCCACAAAATATCACTCATCACCTTTGAGAGTTTCATGAACAAAAAAAATTGACCCTTTCTATGAATTTTTGTTTTGGTATTATTTAATGACCCCTTTGATCTTCAAGAAAACCTAGGATTCACACATAGATCATGCTCATAAATCCTTACAACTCTTGTAGGACAACCAACTACTCCTAAAAATATCCATAAATTATTTTGGGGCTCCAAAGGTTGAATACTTAGGGAACATTGTCAGTTAGGATGGAATACACATATATTGCAAGAAGGTTTCCACTATGTAAGAGTGTTTTCAACCCAAGATGTTCTAGTTTTTTTTGTATGCTTTAGGAAGTTTGTAAAAAATTATGTAAAAATTGTTTCTCCCTTAACATATATGCTAAAAAAACAATTATTTTGAATTAGGAGAGGAAATTAATAAATCCTTCTTAGAATTAAAGGATTCCATGTGCACTACTCTAGAATTAACAATGCCATGTATTACTAATAATTTTTTCCTAGAATGTGATGCCTTAGGTAGAGGTATTAGCATGGTTTTGATGTAGGAATGGTGACCCTTGGAATTCACCAATAACCAATTTTGTCATCACAATTTGGGTAAATTTGCACATGATAAAGAGATGATGACCATCCTTTATGTGGTGGAGAATTCACATCCACATTTCATAGGTTGGTATTTTTGGATCAATATCAACCATTAGAGTTTGAAATAATTTCTAGAACAAATTTTATCCTCACCAACGCTAAATAAGTGGGTCACCAAGATGTTTGGGTATTATTATGATATTATATATAATAAGGGTAAAGGAAATGTGGTGGTTGATGATTTATTGAGGTAATTTGAGAAGGATGTATCCTTATTTTCCTTAACTTTCCCCATGCTAGGTTGTCTTGAGGAAGCCCATTGATCATAGTTATAAAATCAAAGTGTCATTCAACTCATCTAAAGGCTTCAGAAAGATCCAAACTCTCAAGGGTATAAATGTAAACAACATACATTGAGGTCTAAAGGGGACATTGTCTTGTTAAATAATTCTACCTTGAAGAAAAGGGTTTTATAGGAATTACGTTCATCCACTACAATATATTAGTCTATCTTTCATAAAACTATGAAATGAATAAGAACTAATTATTTTGAGAGGGCATGAAAATAGTCTTTCAAGATTTTATAGCAACCTATGGAACTTGCCAAAGAAACAAGGGTTATATAGTGAATATGCGAGGGGAATTTCAACCACTATCAATTTCAACACATATATGGATTGGAATATCTATGGATTTTATAGTGGGAATCCCAATAGAAGGAAACAAATCAATGATCATCATGGTAGTAAAAAATATTTCCAAATATTCTCATTTATGTTCCTTATCACACCCATTTACCCACTCTGTAGTTTCCCAAGCCTTCATGGATCATATTTTTAAGTTATATGGCATGCCCACTTCCATTGTCTTGGATTGGGACCCTACCTTCTACAACAATTTTTCACTAATTTGTTTAAACTTCAAGGTGCCTAGTTGAATTTGAGCATTTCATATCATCCGAAAATATATTTTCAAACCAAAGTGGTCAACAAGTTCTTAGAAACCTATTTCTAATTCTTTTCTTCTAAAACCCACACCAATAGACACAATTCTTCTTGGTGGTGGTACAATTCCTTTGAGGAGTGGTGGTACAATTCCTCTTATCTTGGAACTACCAAATTGACCCCATATGAAGTTTTCTATGGCCCAAAACCCTTGTTAGTAACTTCCTATTTACTAGGAACCTCTGAGGTTCAAGTAGTGGATACCACTTCACACCAAAGAATCCATTCTCCACTCACTTAAGGACTATTTGGTTATGTATCAAAATATATTGAAGTAGGAATCAAATTAGCATGACTATGAACATTCTTTTGTAGTACAAGATAATGTGTTTCTTTTCTTTCAACCCTATAAAAATCATCGCTCAAAGACAAACACCTCAGAAATTAGAACTAAATTTCTATGTAGCCGATGAGACCATCCATTGCATTCTACAAGTGGCCTACAAATTGGCTCTTTTACACTACTCAAAGAATCATCCAACATTTCATATGTCTTGT